>JAIPUX010001232.1:167354594-167365338 GCA_020142125.1 Phrynosoma platyrhinos | reverse complement strand
AAAAATGTATGGAAAATTGATTAATATAAATAAATTTTAAAAAAAAAGACTTTGATCCTACTGCCAAATCCAAAACCCTTCTGGTCCCAAGCATTTTGGATAAGGGGCACTCAACTTATGTGTAAATATATGTAGTTATGCAAGGCTCGCCTGACCTGGTTGTTTCATTTCACATGTGCATACTGTTAGTTTTGAATGAAAGGTTTACTGAAATGTTGAACTTCTTTCTTGTGGTATAGGAAGGTATCCCTGTTCTTTCCATGTTATTTCTGCCTCTGGTACCAAATGTTCTGCTGAAGAAGTTATGTCCAGGAAAACATCTGCTTTATTAACTGAAGTATGCCTGTATACAGAATAGCTCACTCTCTACTCCAGAACAGGAAATTTCTCACCCAAGTCCACAGTCTATGACAGAGAAATCCAGAATATATTTGCATTTCTGTTCTCTCAGTCTCCTAATCACACATGCACAATGTATTTGGACCAGCAATGTTCATGAAGTGATTGTTATTGCTATTACCATCAAATGAACTTTGATTTATGGCAACCCTATGAATGAGAGATTTCCAAGGGCAGATCTACACTAGCCAGAATACTTTGGGATGGCCCTGAAGTATTCTGGCCCTGAATTCCCTCTGAATTCACCCTTTACCTGCTGCTCTCTTTTGCTGGGGGTTTTGGCTTTTGCAGCAAACGACAGATGGTTGTCTTCTCATGTGCCCCCATTCATCTCCCAATGCTGCTGCTAAGATCAGAATAAAGTGCCCAGACATGCCATCAATGCTGGGCACCTCGTACTGACCTCAAAGCAACTCATGCCCACATTGGCAGTGCTAGGCAGCAATCAGGGACCACTGGTAAAAAGGTAGCTGTGTTTGTCATTGTGAAGAGTGCTGAAAATCTGCAGCAAAAGGCGTTATTTAAATGCAGGTTAGAAGGAGGAAGCCCCAAATTGGGTGCTGGAATCATGTAGCCATATCTGGACCAGATTCGTGGTTTTGGCCCTGCATCATGTAAACAGGACACAGTGAGCCAAGGGGGAATTTCGGGTAAATCACCCATGTAGACAAGGTCCAGGTCACTCTATCATCAACTGCCCAGCTCAGGTCTTGCAGACTCAGGGTCATGGCTTCCTTGAATGGATCTATCTACCTGTACACATAGGGTACATGTAAGAACCCCTGGTGGTGCAGTGGTTAAATGCCAGTACTGCAGCCATAATGTCGTGAGTTCGATCCACAGGGCTCCAGGTTGACTCAGCCTTCAATCCTTTTGTAGGTCAGTAAAATGAGTACCCAGCTCCTTGGGGGCAATTGCCTAATACATTGTAAACCACATAGAGAGTGCTCAGTTCACTATAGTATAGAAATGCTAGGGTGGTATTTGCATAATTTTATCTGAGCTAAGAAAACTTCCACTTCCTGAATCCTCCCCTTCTGGGGATTCAAGGATCTTTTCTGAATTTTGCCTTACTGCTATAACTGAGACTTACAAGCATTTACTGATCACCATCCCACTCTCCAGGGAGATTATCTGAATTGAGAGCCAGATCTTGGCCCTCGGGAATGAAACCCAACTTGTTCTAAATACAGTTCATTCGTTTCTAAAGCAGCTGAATATTGGTGGAACCAAAGTCCTCATAAGAGGAAGAGCTGTCAGCATAGAAGCTAAAATAAAAAGAGGCAGATGGTGAATTGCCTGAAGCCATCAATGAAGGTGTCTCAGTTGTAAGGGAAAGCTGCAGGAGTACAGACACGTGGAGACAAGGCGAGGGGGGGGAAACATAAAAATTAAAGATTGCCTCTAAAGAAAAGACAATGCATTGAAATCCTCCCTGATGATCAATAGCAATCCAATGTTGTACATGTTTATTCAGGAAGAAATCGCACTGGTTTTAGTGGTCTCACTCCCTACCAAGCTGACATTTGAACTATTATGAAGCAACAAAGAAAAAAAGCAGGAGTTTGAAGTTCCAATTCTAAAGCGGCACAACAACTTTATACAGAAGCCATGGTGTGCCTTCCTTACCAACCAATCCATCTGTAGAATTTATTATCCAACACGGTTTGAAACAGAAAGAGCCTTTGAGCCTGGAAGAGGGGAGAATTTCTCCATCAAGTACTCACTTTTAATAAATTCAATAGCTCTAACACAAATAAAAGAAATACAACTTCCTGGATACACCCACACTGTAGTTAGCATCACTTCAAGAGCTATAGTGCCATTCTATGAAATCCTGGAATTTGTAGTTTTACAAAGTCTTTAGTCTTCTCTGCCAAAGATCAAAACTACAAATCCCAAGATTCTGTAGGAAGGAGCCATGGCAATTAAATTGATATCAAGCTGCATTATTTCTACAGTGTAGATGCATCCCCAGTGAGAGCAACATGCACCACAAAAGGAAGCTGTTGACCTGAGGGAAAAGACCATTGTTTTAAAGAGGCACGGGATATGTAGAGTTAAACACCGTATAATGTATACATCTGGGTGGACTCCAGTCAACATTTTCATACTACAGGTGTACAATGTAGCAAATGAGCATCTGAAAACACAAATGCTTAAAGTTAGAGCTGGGACAAGCCATTCAGGGTGATGGCAAGAATGACTGCCCTCACTCAGTTTTGGTTTTGTCACAGAAAACATTCATAATCCATGAGGGAGAAACAGAAAATGGCCTCAGTGATTTGGGAGAGACATTTATTTCTGTAGATCCTAGCTACTCCATCCTTACTACCTTGAGTTGGGCCTAGAAGACCAAGCACAGCTGTGAGAACATGGAGAACAAGTTGTAAGAAAGCACAAATTGTGACATTGCTCAACAGTATCTGTTAAGTCATTAGCCTTAGCTTCCAAAATTCCAGCTTTGTTGAATTTGAGCCAAGATGATATAGCTTTAATTCAAGTATTTTTGAAAATCCTGATGGCTACATAGCTATAGAATTACATCAGGATTTTCAAAAAATATTTGAATTGACCTTTACAGCCCTATTCACATTGCAGAGAGATTACTTGAAAGATAACCTTTTTCTATATTTACCTAACCAGACTTTAAAATCTTCTCTAGAGACCCTTTGCCCTTTAGATGCTCAGTCCTGTACCACCATTTTGTTATTGCTTTGCTAGTGTTCTGTTTATTTATTTACTATTTTTATGCTGTACGATTTGAGGATTTATTAAATTAGCTTTATGATTTTTAAAATTCTGTTGTTAACTACACAGAACACATTGTTAAATGGGCAGTATACAAATATCATAAATAAATATGGTAATTCCCTCCCAGGGGATTATAAAAATAGGTTTTACCCATTTAAAGTGAGAGCAAGAACAAGTACACTCATTCTGTTTTGGCTTTATAATATCAGCACATAGCCAAACTACATAGGTTTGCTGGATCTGTGATATGGTCAGGAAGCCTATTCAGAGTGGAGGCAATGTTTCTTGCCCACTAATAAACCTTTGGGACAACAACGGATCCAGCGTGACATAGTGGTCTAAGTGTTGGACTACAACGCTGGAGATCAGGGTTCAATTCCCACCTCAGGCATGTAAACCCACTGGGTGAACCTGGGCAAGCCACTCTCTCATTCTCAGGGGAAAGCAATGGCAAAACTCTTCTGAACAAATCTTGCCAAGAAAACCCCATGATAGGTTCAGCTTAGGAATGCCATAAATTAGAAATTACTTCAAGACACACAATGAGTAACATGGGTAATATGACAATATCTCATAGCCTGTGTGATTCCTGATTAGATCCAGCAAACCTATGCAGATTAGACAGAATAATTTTTTTAAGGTAACGCTAGAGTATACACAATAGATGAAAGGGCTTCACGAAATAATCAACATGAAAAGCTAGAACACTCCTTTTGCTTTGAAAGTGTTTGCAGCAAAAATCTGGTGTAACTTTCCTAAGGGAAAGCAAGTTTGCACGACTTCTGTTTTCAATGGCAACTCCATGTTCACTGCAACATGCTGTTCTTGTCTCATTACCTACCGCACCTCTAGTTGAACAATTTGTGTCTCATACATTCTTCTGAATGCTAGCTTCTGTAGCCTAGGGGTTTTTGTGGGCCTGTAAAAACGTAGTAGCTGCGAAGCTGTGCAAAACAGCCCATTTCACTAAACTGTTAAATCATTTTATAACGGAACAAAAATGCAGCGCCACTGGCCAAGAAACTTAAAAACATGCAAGCTTGCAGTTCAACCTCACATGAAGACAGGGCTGTTAGTTCTTTGACAAACAGTGCCAGGCATGAACCACAATGATCCTGTCTATAATTCACAGTGCCCATTGTGCAGAAAATATTTCCTGGCTTCAGCTCGTGGCTCTTGCCTTTGTAAGTCGGCTTCTGAAGTAGAGCAGAAGAGAAGAAACCTGGAGATCCTGTGTTCATTTTTATCACTTTCAGCAAATTAAACACACATACACACACACATACACACATCGCTAGATAGCAGAGGAACAAAAGTTTGAGCTGCATTGTAGGATTTAAAAAAAAAAAGCCTGCCTCAGCACTGATTCAAACAAGCCTAGTTTAGAAGAAGCATTGCTTTCTTTTTCTGCAACGGAAGAGAAGGGTTGGTCTCTGAGGAGCTGTTTTGCACATCTAGAGTGTTATACTTGTTAGAGCAGGGGTCCTCAAATGATGGCCCGCGGGCCACACGTGGCCCGCTGAGAACATTTATCCGACCCACTGGGTGTTTTTGCCGCCGCTGTCTGTCCTGCTTAGCAGCCAACTTCTCCCAGGCCAGCAGTGTGCATGTCCGGCCCTCCAATGGTCTGAGGGACAGTGAACAAAAAGTTTAAAAAGTTTAAAAAGTTTGAGGACCCTGGGTTGGAGCATTGAAAAGACTGAGAGTTCCACAACTGGGCCTGTGACTTACCGGCTGTTGCGGTGAAATTTCTAGGAAACTCCACCATAAACAACTGGTCTTTTTAGACCTGGACAATGGCCTTTGGGGCCAGGATCAGTCTGGAACCGTCAGATTGGCATCTGGACCAGCTGATCTCAATTGAGGGCTATTGTTCTGCATTGTCTATACCGGACAATGCAAGGCCAGAGGGAACACGGGTCTTTTGGCCCGTGTGTTCAGCCCCATTGCCAAGAACTGGGAAATGGTGACCCTCTAAATGTTATGGATTTCAACTGGCTGAAGTCCCAGACATCATGACCAATGATAAAGGATTATGGGGGATACAGTCCTAAATATATGGCAAGCCAAAGCTTCACCATTCCTGAGTCAACCATTACACTCACTCTCAGACTAACCAGTTGCAGTTGCAGTTATCGTTATGATGTGCCTTCAAGCTGACTTTGGTCCAAAACACACTGCAGAAATAATCCAGTTTGAGACTGCTTTAACTGCCCTGCTCAATGCTAGGGGATCCTGGGAACTTAGTTTTGTGAGCCATTTCCTTATGAGACACTTCATTATGAGGAAAGACTTAAGAAGCTGGGATTTGTTTAGCCTGGAGAAGAGACGGTTAAGAGGTGATATGATAGCCCTGTTTAAGTATTTGAAGGGGTGTCACATTGAGGATGGAGGAAGCTTGTTTTCTGCTGCTCCAGAGAATAGGGCAAGATCTCTTAAGGATCTTGGTGACTTGCTCATATTTGGATGGTGCATAACTATCATCACTGCCTTCACTGTACCAATAGATTCACTGGGCCTGCAGAAACAACTGTTGCAGTGTGACAATTAGCAGGCACATTGGCAGGGACACAGATAGTTGTACAATGGTGGCATCTGTGAGAAGGATGGTGTAGCACAATCACCCTACCACATGAGAACAGATGTACTCTATGCAAGCACAATGTAGGATCACAGCCAATATCTCTATATTAGAAATGCTATAATTACAGTCCACATGATCCTCAAGTGGCCCTTACATGAGAACTGAAAGTCTTGCCATTTGAATGGTGTTACAGATATAGGCCTACCATAAGCACCAGGAAGAACATATGTCTCCTCTCTTGCTGGTTCTCCAGCTTTGTGAGGTAAGGCAAATATTGTAAATGGCCCTGACTCTGACTGCATCCACGCTGTAGAAATAATCCAGTTTGACACCACTTTAACTGCTCAGGATCAGTGCTATGAAATTCTGGGAACTGTAGTTTTGTGAGGCATTTAGCTTTCACTGTCAGAGAGCTCTGATACTACAACAAACTATAATTCCCAGAATTCCAAAGCATTCAGTCATGGCAGTTAAAGTGGTGTCAGACTGGGTTATTTCTGCAGTGCGGATACAACCTCTGAAAGATTGTATAATTGGCTCTCACTAAATGCGCTTCACAATTCATTGGGAACTAAAACCCAGAGTACTCTAATTCCAGCGCCACTCTTTAACCACTACACCACACTGCCTTTCCAGTGTGTTTACAAGGTTCACAGATATGTACAATTATTTTTTTTAAAAAAAAAAAGTGCAGGGGGTTCTACAGGTCCATTTCTGAGCACAACTCAAAGGGCTGGTTATGATCTACTATAATACCCTATATAGCCTGCATCCAGACTTGCTAAAGGACCATATCTTGTTTGTGAGTAGTTTTCTTTAGGGGTAGGTCTTCTCTTGGTCCCATGACCTTCATGGGTATTTTAGTGGAGACATCGGAGAGAGTCTTCTCAGTGGAAATCCTTTCTACGGGAAGTTAGGTTGGTCTCTTCTCTGTTCTCATTCCACCACTAGGTAAATACTCTTATTTAGGTAGGCTTTTGGATCTAAAAGGTTTTGTGCTTTTCGTGTTTTTTATTTCTTTTTAATGGCAGCATGTCATAATACTTGGTGCTGTTTTTAATATGAAAAATTAATTTGTTTTAAAAAAAAAATAAAGTTACAACTACAGTGGGCCCTTAGTATCCACTGGGGATTGGTTCCAGGATCCCCCATAGATACAAAAATCCATGGATGGTCAAGTCCCATTAAATACAATGGTTTTGTAAAATGGTGTCCCTTCTATAAAATGGCAAAATCAAGGTTTACTTTTGGGGATTTATTTTTATTTATTTTTTTAATATTCTCAAGCAATGGATGGTTGATCTGTGGATGCAGAATCCGTGGATATGGAGAGCCAACTGTAACTGTAGCTGTGTTTTAACATACATCATAAGTCATCCTGGATCTTGCTTCAGGTAATGCAATGGCTGTTGATAAAATAATATTTCACTTGTCAGGGATTTTGGAGGGACTGTCCTTGTTAGAGTTGATTAGTGGACAAATCCATCCCACGTCAAGTTCTGATCCCGCTAGCCCATATAGAATAGCTGCATTTCCAATGCCCATTATGTCTGTTCTTCTGTCTTTATGTTTGTTTTGCTGCTCAGCAAAGCCAGATACACAGCATATTACAGCTCCTGAAATCAGCCAGCATTTTGAGGAAACCTAAAGATACTGCCTATCCATTGAGACTGGTAATCCTTTCTGCATTTCATATAATCCAATATTTCATAGATGGAAACATGGACACATGTGGCACACAATGTCAGCAGTGTAGTGAAGGTAGCAAAAGTAAAGAAGTCACAAGCTAGGAGAGGCTGCAATAGTTTCCTTTTGCCTGAGCCTATTGAGAAAGACAAATTCTGCCCCCCATCCTCTCTCTCATGATGAATTAATGGGAGTCTAAACAACCTTTATACTTTGAACTCAGTTTGCAGCAATAACAGTGAACCGAGGAAAGTAGGAAAGTGGGAGGAGGGAAGAGAAACTGGGGCATTCTAAAAGCAACTGAAAAAGTGGGAGCACAAAGGATTAATGAGAATTATCCCTGCCAAATCTGGACAATTGGAGGGTATGGTGCTTGGTATGGTGAATTGTGTCCAGTTCTGGTCATCACAATTCAAGAAAGATATTGACAAGCTAGAACAATGGTTCCTAAACCTCGGTCCTATGGGTATTTTGAACTTCATCTCCCAGAAGTCCCAGCCAGCTTGGCCAACAGTCAAGAATTCTGGGAGCTGAAGTCCAAGACATTTAAAAGACCAAAGTTTGGGAACCACTGAGGTAAAGCATGTCTAGAGAAGGGTGAGTTAAATGGTGAAAGGCCTGGAAACCAGGCCCTATGAGGAGTGACTTAAGGAGCTGGGTATGCTTAGCCTGGAGAAGAGAAGGAGTGGCATGATAGTCATGTTTAAATATTTGAAAGGATGTCATATGGAAGAAGGAGCAAGCTTGTTTTCTGCTGCTCCAGAGACTAGGGGCATTATCATATGGGGGAATAGGACATCATTGTCCTGTCCCTGTCCTGTGCTTCTTGCACAATTGTGGGAAGGACTTTCACACTAAATTGTGCTTATCAGGACATTGTCCCATCCAGAAAGTGTGAGTGAAAGTTATCATGCAAAAGGTTTTCTCACTACATCATGAATAAAGTGATCCCGTGAATAAAGTGAAATTGTCCCATGAACGAAATGGAATTGTCCCCTCATTTCCCATCATTTTGTATTAACAGAAGATCCCATTAATACAATTCCACTTCACCGACAGGACATGACAGGATCAATACAATGTAGTGAGAATGTCTTTTGTGTAATCACTTTCACTTGCACTTTCCAGACAGGATAAGGACACCCATCCCCATGTGATAATGTCCTAGGACATGGAGCAAGGGATTCAAATTACAGTAAAAGAGATTCCACCTAACATTAGGAAAAACTTCCCATCGGTAAGAGTTCTTTGACAGTGAAAGATGTGTCAGTGTGTGGATGATGGGTGTTGCAGTGATGTTCTTTGACACCCAGCAGAATCTGCAGGACAAGCTGGCTGCTGTGACCCACAGCCACTTTATATCTCTTACCATCAACTGGCTCAGCTTCTCATCTTCAGGATCCTGTCTTCCTCAGTCAAGAAGACACATTATGAAGTCCAAAAGCATAGTTTTATTAATGCATATAAAAGAAAAATAAGATAACTAAGTAAAATCCATTGTGATGAACTTATCCAGTTCAGCCATGAGAGATTACATCTTTAACAATCCTAAAAGCATAGGATCTCAACTTGTTGTAGTTGAAAGAAGAAGTTACAGATCCATGTTTCCAGATCTAGAGTTACAATATAAAAGCAATATAAACATACTCAAAAACTACAAGCTAACACTTAGCTCCATCGTTAATAGCACTGCCGCCAGACACTCACGCAATCACATCTTGAATTATAAACATTCTTAGACAAAGGATTTTCTAGGCCCTTCCCATACCCCACCTTTTGGGTGTTAACCTTATGCTAATTGGATAATGTCTGTATGATGTATATTAACCCAGCCTCCTGCTGTCCATCATCCCCCATGTGACTGTTTTCCCAAGACCTAACGATGTTGCTGTATTGTTTACCTTTTTGATATCTCTTGTTTCCCATAACAAAATCTGTGTCTATGAGTTGTACCTTTGGGAAAGTTGATGTTTATGTCTTCCTGGCCATCTGGTGTTAGATTCACTTTGTTTCTCTAGCTGTTGTTCTCATGAGGAAAATTCCACACACACATCTCTACATTTCACCTTTGACTGTATAAACCATCCATATTCTAACAAGATGCTCCCTTGGAGAGTGGTGGAATCTCTCCTTCATTGAAGGTTTTTAAACAGAGGCTGGATGGCCATCTGTTGGGGTGATTTGCTTCTGTGTTCCTGCATGGCAGTGGGGTTGGACTGGATGGCCATTGTGGTCTCTTCCAAATCTATGATGCTATTATTTGATCCATACACATTTCCCTGGGTCAATATTTCTGTCACTTCATAGAGAGTCCATTCTACCACCATGGCTATTATCTAATAAAAAAACCTAGCCAGAAACCGCTGATATTGTCACAGCTAACACATTTCCTGTGTGCAGAGATCCCCTTTAGGAGTATTTCATAATGTTGTGCTATGAAAGCCCTATTAAAAGGGGGGGGGACAGGCTGCAATCACAGCTTCCTGGATCAGCAATTAATTTGAGTTCATATTTGAGTCAATTTGTGTTCAGATTCCCTTGTTTTGAAATGAGTTTAAATGAGGACACTGTGAGTGGCTGCTCCTACAGATGGCAAACGGATGAGCAGAAACAAGGATCTTTATGGCCGAAATGATGAATACATATGGTGGGGGGAAATGATATTTAATTAAAACCTGTAAAGGAGGTTGACGCTTTTGTCGGGCAGGGTTTTGAGGTTTGCCTGATGGTTTGGGGTGGGAAAGAGTAGCTAAATAATAATAATAATAATAATAATAATAATACATTTTATATTTAACCCGCCCCTCTGCTAAGAAACCGGGGTGGCGTACAACAAGTTAAAATGATGCAAAGTAAAACACATCAATCAAATTACTCCCCCCAACTCCCCCACCCCTTAAGAATAGATTAAACTAAGACAATATTAATCAATCAAAGTAAAACCAACACATCATACAAAGGCCGTTAAACAGGCATAAAAATAATTGCAACTGGGGATGGGTAGGATCACCCAAACTACTGAGATTCAAATACTGCAGAGAAGTCATGGAAATTTTTACATTTCCATTCCAAAATTTCTCATCTTTCATTCGTTCATTCCTCTTACCTCCCAGTATTGCCTTTAGCTGGCACTTGGTAGTGCACAAAAACAGTTATTGGAAAACTGATGGGTCTTGTTATGTGCCCCATGTATAGACCTCTGTCCCAGGAAGGATGTCTCCTCTCCTCACATCTCCTCACCTTTGTGGGAAGGTCAAAGATTGGAACTGGTCCCAATTCTGAAAAAGTGCGTAAACTGGACCTCACTGAAAGGTCTTCATG
>JAIPUX010001232.1:167340160-167354494 GCA_020142125.1 Phrynosoma platyrhinos | reverse complement strand
GTTAAGGAATAACCAACAGCATTGTAGCCATGGTGTTTTGCTATTTCATTTATACAGTGGGCTCTTCTTATCCGCAGGCTTGCCATCCATGGATTTGAGCTTCCATGTTTTTAATTGTTTTTCAATGGATGTGTGTGCACATGGCCACACTAGCAGCTAGCTGCACTTGTGTCACACCACCATAGGAAACAATGGGACTTGAGGTCCCACATTTTTCCCCCCACAAATATGAAGGGATGACTGTACCTTCTGAAAAATTGTGGTTGACACTTGATGTATTGTGCTTACTGACTTCATTAGGATCCACCCTGTGGCATCAATGAAGGGCATCCTTACTACAGTTGCCAGATTGGGTATCGGATGGGGTTCTTGTAACTTTAAGCCCAAACAGAGTGAGAAGCAGGTTGAGGTACCATAAAACTCTCTGAAGCCGGGTAAAGGTACTTGTCTAGTGAAGATGTAGTTCTTCACTAAGTGGGGTTGCAGACTGCCAGAAATAGTGCAAATTGAGTCCACTTTTAGGGTTAGGATTAGTGCTAGGGAATCATGGGAATTGGGTTTTTTCTGAGACATTGAGGCTTCTCTGTCAGAGAGGTCTGGTGCCACAATAAAATACAGTTCCCATAAGTCCCTAGCACTAACCCTAACCCTAAAGGTGGACTCAATTTGCACTATTTCTGGCAGTCTGCAACCCCCCTAAGTTTCTTCTTAAAGGAAGCAATGAGTCATTTTAATTTTCTTCCCACTGTAACAAAGTTTTCAAAAATCACAGTTCTTGAAACTTATTCACAGTTCAGGATTTCTCCTGCAGAAAACTCGTATGTGGTTGCTTTGCTCAGAAAACAGCATTTTCTGCACAGAAAATGCTGTTTTCAGTGCAAGGCAATCTCATACAACATTTGCATATAGGAAATCCTTAATTCTCATCAGTCCAGGATTCTTCTCATCAGGACTTCTCAACACTTGACAGGAACAGAACAACAACAACAACAACAAAATGGAAAGCATATATTCATAGTAGAAGATTGAAAGGAGACAAAGCTCCAAGTGCTAGATGGTCCAAGAACCTTTATTCCTTAAAAAGGCCAATGTGTGTTCAGCTCATTTGGGGATAAAGCTGAAATGAATTGGGCTTTTAAAGAAATAAGTTTTTGGACCATCACATAGCACATGGGATTGTGTCGCCTTTCACTCTTCAGCACTGGAAAGCACATGTTTTTTCAACCATTTTCTGAACATTTTAAAATATTCTTTCCATCCCTGTTCCTAGCATGGCTTTTTCATGTTAGTGGAAAGCACGAGGAGGGGATGGTGCAGGTTCTGATGACAAGAAAAGAGCTAGCTCTTCTCTGTCCTCTCCTTCCACTCTCCATTGGGGAAGCAAAATTTGTGTTAGAAATTTGCAGCTGAGGCTGAAAGTTCAAGATTGAAAGGGATGGGAAAAGAGGTATCTTCATCTGGCTTCACAGAGTTTTAAGGTACCTCCATAAATCCCCATGATGACTAAGGAATTTTAGTCCTCCAAAATAACTTTTCTGCACTCTAGAAGGACTTGTGGATTCCCTTGGATAACTTCAGAATTAACAACATGGATTCCTCTCCACTTCCTCCTTCTGCAGCTTCTCCTTGCAAATCTGACAAGCAGTTGTAAAATATTTTCAGATTTTGCTCTTGTGGAACCAAATAGGCATTTTTCCCTTCCCAACCCGGCTCATGTCTAAGGACATGCTCAGCAGGGCCTAGCATAATCCTTGCACTGTAGAAACATTAAATGCTGGTTGTGAATAGAGTTTGATGGAGCCTTGGCACGTAGAGGCTACCATTTGAGATGTTCCTGGCTCAGAAACACACTAAAACAAAGTTTGTAATTTTAGTCTCACATCTGAGATCTGCAACCCCAAGAGAATCTCCAATTGAGAATACAAGCACAAGTTTCTGGACATGTGCAGAATGCTTTTTTCCCTTCACTTGAGTTGTAAACAATACATCTGCATGCTGCAATTGTAAACAATCTGTATACTACAGAAGACTAACCAAATTCCACTCCATGCACCAAATGACATGTAAGATACCAAAGACTAATAGACAACAAATTCAGTGATGTTCCCAAATATTAAGGCAGGCCAGAATCTAAGAATTCTCACTGAGTGGCTGATCAAACTCTGGGCATCTTCCTAACTCAGGTAAGCAATGACATAAGCTATTTTCCCCCTAGCTTTTCCATGGCCACTCTAGATGACCGCAAAAATACTTATACCTTCCTCACAGATGCTTCAGCATTTGTTGCAAATAGTTTATATGATGTGGGGAGTTCACTCATCACTACTTATAACAGGAACAACCAACAAGCTGCCCACAGGACAGATCAGAACCAAAAACAATTTTATCACACCTCCAACTGCTGTTTTGAGATTTAATGAAGGTTTGATTTTTAAAAGTTTGCCCATGTTTCCTAGAGAAAGCAAAAATATTTCTGAATTGCATAAAACAGAGACATGTTTTCCTACTTTTTACTAGGACAGTTCTATTCAGGGTCTAGTATGTCATGCTTCCCACTTCTAGATGGTGGCCTTGAACCCTGTTTCATAGTACGTAGAAAAAAGAGGCCCTCGGAAATTGTCCATCACTGGACCTGAATCCTTTAAATCTGAGTGGGAGACACCTTTCATCCTCCTGATGTTTTGACTTCCAAATCACATCAGCTTTAGCCCATGTAGCCAATGGAAAATTACTATGGGAACTGAGGTTCAAATAAATCTGGAAGGCTATGTTGTCTGGTCCCACCAATTAGCATTAACAGATGGTACACCCTCAGAAGAGATGGCTGATTCCCCAAAGCCCATAAACCTGAGCATGGCCCTCACCACTATGACATGGACCTTTCACTAGTCTTGATTTCCAGTGTCCCAGTGCCTTCCTCTGAGGCTGAAAGAATATGACTTGCTCAAGATCATACCAAGGGTTTCTATGGCCAAGCAGGGTTTTGAACCCTGGTTTCCTGGCATTCTAATCTACAACCCAAACCACTACACCATGCTGGCTCTTAGGTAGCACTATCTAACCCAGGGGTAGGCAACCTTTCCCTTTAAGGGCCAAGGGACTTCAGCTCCCAGAATCCCAGGAGCTATTGGCCAACATGGGACTATTGGCCAACATGGCTGAGGCTTCTGGGAGCTGAAGTCCCTCAGCCCTTAAAGGGGAAAGGTTGCCTACCCCTGATCTAACCTAACAAAATTAGTTTCTATATCTGCATCTTTAGAAGGATCCTGAGATGCCAACCCTTGTGGGGTTCATACTTGGGGAGAAGGCAGAAATTGTTCTAGGGCTGAGAAATCAGATGTGCTCAAATTAGTCATACATATCATACATATTGTCATCATTAATTAATTAACTGAGGACATTTGAGTGCTAGATGAGGAGGTATCTGAGAAACCATGTGGAATACAGCACTCTGTCTTCCAGTTTCTCACAGCTACCCGCTATCTGCTGCTTACTATCCTCTACCTGAGGTTGCCACCTCATTCTGTCCCATGCTATGGCTAGGAAATGAGCTAGAACCACTTAACCAATCAGAGGCAGAGGCCTGAACAGGGATAATGGAGGTGCAGTATTCTGTAAAGTTACATGCTAGCACAGAGAAGAACTGGTGACTACTATACACAGGCAAATATTTTAATACAAATAAGGGAGGAGTCTGCCTTATCCAGAATTCTAAAATCCTAAATACTCCAAAATCCAAAATTGTCCACATGGGTGGCTGAGATACTAACACCTTTGTTTTCTGATGGTTCAACGTATACAGATTTTGTTTCGTGTACAAAATTATTAAAACATTATGTATAAAATTACCTTGCGGTTCTGTGTATAAGGTCAATATGAAACATAAATTAATTTAATGTTTAGACCTGGGTTCCATCTCCAAGATACCTCATTATGTATATTCAGTTATTCTAAAATCAGAAAAAAAAATCCAAAATCCAAAGCATATCTGGTCCCAAGCATTTTGGATGAGAGAGATTGAACCTGTCCTTTTACATCAGCATCCCTGTTTATTGTGTGGAAGCGAAGGATTGTATCCTATAATGTACACAGGAATAAAAGCCACAGAAAGACGAAATGATAAAAGGAAAGACTTGAAGTTCAAAAGGACTTCCACCTAGACTTCCCAAGCAAGCAACCAATTAAGCAGTCTAATCTAACCTGTGGGAAATTCCTGTCTGACCCCAAAGCTAATAACATTAATTACAGCAAACAAGACAAACAATGAATATGACCATTACTACCATCAATCAAATAAAGCCAATCATATAAAAATGAAATGTTTTTGACCTACCTTTTTCCCCTAAAAGTTGTTGCTTACCATTCATATACTTGATGCATGTTCTTACATGTGTACACAGAAGTCCCAACACAATTTTCTAATAATTCACACAATTCACCAGTTAAAGGGGGAAATAGTGATAAAACAGCCCTTCATTCTTACCACTTTCTGATCTTTCATATCTATATTATCAACAAGGTACAGAATTTACTCTTCGGATCATGATGGGTATAAAATGAATAAGAAAACAAGCAACCCCAAAAGGAATTTTGTATCCAGAAATGCAGAGAAATAACAATAGAAATAACAAACACTATAACAGAAAACTGATGGTGTCCAATGATTTATCAAATGCTGTCTCATATTCTCCGGGGCTCACTTTGCATGATCTGATGTGTCTGCCAATGTTTCTTCTGACTTTCATAGTGACTCAGATGCAATCTTAAATCAACAAGTCCTGTTCTGCACAAGCAGAGAGCCAAGGTATTACGCAGCCCAAATACACTCTGCTTAATGCTATGTCTCACAGAGTTCCATGAGGCCAATGCCCAAATAGGTATGCATAGGATGGCAACCTAACAACACTGCATAGATATTAAGTACCATTGTGTTTTATTACTCCTGTTGAATCCTTGAGTCTCTTTCCCTTAATATCTCTGGTTGGTTTGCATTTCCATTCCACTGTTGATTTCATCCATCAATGCTCAACTGAGAGCCAATTTAAACATGAGAGTTGCCTCAGCATCTTGTCAGAAGAAGCCAAAGAAGAAACACTTATGAAAGTAAACCCTTTATGTGGCTATCAGAGAGCTTAAAGGGCTTTCTTTCTGAGCATGCATGCACTATGTCTGTACTCTAGCCAAAACACCACATGGGACATACATCAATGTAGTGCAAATACTGTCTATCTATGTATCAAAACATATACTAAGAAATCAGTTCTGTGGTCCCAGATGGTCACTGAGAGGAAGAATTCCCCCCCCCCAAATCTTAGCGCAGTAATTACCTGACAGTTGGCCAACCTGGCTGGGGCTTCTGGAAGCTGAAGTCCCAAAACATCTGGAGGACTAAACTTTGGGAACCACTGCCTTAGAGTATGTCTGCACAGGCCAATTACACAAGTTTCCTTCTGTCTCACCACAACCTGTCTACACAATGCAGGGCCAAAGCCCCAGTTCAAGTGCAGATCATCTTTACAAGCAACTTGCACCAGTGGCAGTAGTGCTGAGCTGCACAGCAGGACATGTATGTAGACAGCTACCCAGCGATGCTCCATCACATTCTGGATTTTTCTGCAAATTCCAGTGCTCTTTAAATTCAATTTAACCAAGGATAGGGAGGATTCGGTGCAGAACTGGCCTTCCCTTGAGAAGATAGTCTGCAGTCGAATTCAGACTTTGGCCCTGTGTTGTGTAGACAGTTCACAAAGTGGACGTGGAGAAACCAGTGTGATTGGCCCATGGAGACATGCCCTTAGAGGATAATCCTCTCTTCCACTGAAGAGTGCTGAAAACAGAGTGTACTAAACTGCCACCTTGGCTGCAGCTAAGTTTTATCTTTAGCAACTGAAGAAAGCAGAAGCCAAAACATTTTGCTCATTTTATATATATATTTAATTCTGTTTGTTCATTGCTTCAATATATTCCTTAGAGACAACAACAGAAAAATCAGACAGAGCTGGGAGAATTTGGCTTTTTCATAACTTCCATCCTGCTAGCAAGACCCTTACAACATTTTGGATTGATTTGCGGCTCTAGTCTTGAAGCGGCCTGTCCTTCAGGCTCCTTTCCCTGAGGATGGCTTTTTAAAACTATGCCAACCATATAAAATGCCTATAGTTGTATGTTATTTTTGGCAGCTTTCAAGTAGACATGTCATGTTTAAATCAGCCTTCAATGTGGTATGTTCTTCATGTAATGGAAAAGAGATGATCCAAAATGTCCCTGGTTAACCAAAGGCTGTTTCCTTTGATCACAACACATTAAGTGAAACAAATCAGATTGTTTAAAAATATATGTTATAAAAGTTCCTCATTTGTAGGCTTCAAATTTGAAATTGTATAGAATATTAATTTTTATCATGAGGCTCAGTTTACAATTATGGAGTGTAACTCAAGTGTCCATTATCCAGGCTAGATTTCTAAGTAGGCATGCAGAGTATCAAAGCTGTAATATTAACTTTTGGACTTTTGCAAACTAATCCTATACATGTTCAGAATCACAGAATTGTAGAGTTATTGTAGATAGCACTCTATTTAGGCATGAAAAAATTTTCTGTATTCAGTGCAACATACTCCCAGTTATGTGTGCCTAGGATTTCAGCTGTATAAAGTATGGCATGTCTATTTGACAGAGTAGGCTATTTGAAATGCGGGAAAGTCATCTCATTCAGATAAGCAGAAGAAACAATAAATATGACAACACAAAAGAGTATCATTCCCTTACTCTGAGCTCATAATAACTATCACCAACGAAGCATCTGCCAAACATGTTGAGGTTATTTCCAACCACAGTGACACACTAGCACTCCACACACAGCAACCTTCTGGAAGCTGTAAACATCTAAAGAAAGAATACACAATCAGAACTAGAGCAATGCTGTAAAAGCTAAGCTTCAAAGGGAACTTGTGTAGACCAGAGAACACAGTTCTTTTCATACTTCTTTCAGAAATGTATCCAATGGTCCAACATTACACCCTTCAATCTATCTTTAGTGCTCAGACACCTTCATTCTCTCAAATCTTTGCAGACAAATAAAAAGGTGCAGACTTACAGAAGAATGCTGGATTGGTATCCATCCAGGTGATTCGACAGAACATTTGTGGGCTGGGCATCTGGTATGACTCTGCTGCAGATAAGTAAACAAAACGGAGGTGTGTTAGATAATCTATGTATTGTAACAAATTGCTGGAAATTGACTCCAATGTAGCATTCATCAAGAAGAAACTGTAAGCTCAGTGTTACAATTACATTGTTTGCTTGAAAATGATTCCACATTTAACCCCTGGCATCTCCAAAGCTTTCTGGGCCAAGACAGATAAAGGTATAGATATTCTCCATTGACAAGGTTGTCAAGTCGTGTCAGACCATAGGGGACAGTGCTAATCTCTGTTACTAAGCTGAAGAGCCAGCATTGTCAGAGACTACTCTGTGAGCATGTGGCCAGTATGATTGCCCAGAATGCTGTTTACCTTCCCACCAAAGTGGTACCTATTTATCTACTTGCATTTGCATGCTTTCGAACTGCTAGGCTGGCAGAAGCTGGGACTAGTCAGCTTGAACTGCCAACCTGCCAATCTTGCAATCAACAGAGTCAGCGTCTTAACCATTTGAGCCACTTCATCCCTGGTGCCCATCTGCTATCAATCAAAGTCTAGTTTATCAGTCTAGATACACCATTGGTCTCATTTGTCATGTTCGCAAATGTGAAAGAAACAGAATCATACAGCTCTTTATAGTGCAGTTTGACAGCATCGCTCCATCCTGGCATTCATAGTATCATGAGATACTGACCCTGGTCTGTCAAGGCACTCTGGTACTCACCAAACTACAAATCCCAGGATTCTGTAGGATAAAGTCATGGCAGTTAAAGTGGTGTCAACCTGCTTTATTTCTACAGTGTGGATACATACACAGACTTGGAAGGTACCCCAAGGGCCATGTAGCCCAACCCCCCTGCGAAGACATCACCCCTGAGAGGTGGCCATCTAATTTCTGTTTAAGAACCTCCAATCAAGGAAAGTCTACCATTATACAGCATAGTCTATTCTACTGTCAAAAAGCTCTTGTCATCTGGAAATTCTTAATGTTTACCTGAGATTTAAAATTACTTTCCAATTTGAATCTGTTTGCTTTGGGTCCTAACCACTAAGTAGCAAAGAAAGAAAGAAAGAAAGAAAGAAAGAAAGAAAGAAAGAAAGAAAGAAAGCTCATGTTATCTTCTGCTTGACAGTCCTCCAGATATTTTTGATGGACTGATTGATTGACTGATTGATTGATTGATTAATTGATTGATTGATTAAAATATTTATATCCCAGTCTCTGTCTAAAGATCTCAGAGTGGCATAACATAAAATCAACCTGACTAATATTTGAAGTGTAAAAATAAAATTATGTTTAAAGGCTAAAAATATCTTAAACAATTTAACAAGTTTAAAAGACAGTTTAAAACTTGTTGAAATAGTTTACAATGACTTAAAACCATGTACATTTGAGGGTTTGTGTGAGACCAATTTGGGCCCAAAGAGTTAGGAGGTTGGACTGAATGACCCTTGTGGTCTCTTCCAACTCTATAATTTTATGAACAGCTTTCAGTTGGCACCAGAATAATAACTCTGGTGCCAATCCAGATTTCAAGGGGAAGGTGTACCATAACTTTGTTCCCACAGCAGAGAAAGCTATGGCTAACTCCTGAAATTTAAAAATGGCTATCATGTCCCCTCTCAAATCTTATCTTCTCTAGACAAAACTACCCAACTCCTTTAACTATTCCATATAAGGCTTGGTTTCTAGACATTTTTCCATCTTGCTCGCCAGCCTCTACCTTTTTCCATCTTTCAATATCATTTTTAAACTTTAGCACCCAGAACAAGAAACAATATTCCAGGGGAGGTTTGACCAAAGCAGAAAATATCAGTACTATTACTTTCCTTAATCTTGTTAGGAGGAGATCTAATTTCATGACCTGTTCACAGAAGTCATGCCACAGGCTTTCATGGGCGTAACAAGGTTACTCTATTGAATTTGAATAACAAATGTTTTAACTGTGTTGTTTTTAAGCATTTTATCCTTTTAATTGGATTTTATTCTTTTCATGTGCAAGGCTCTTCAATATTGTAACAGTTTAATTCTATTTTAATGCTCACTTTTCATATGGTTTTAATAGCATTGTTCTTTTAAACTGTGGGCCTCTCTGAGCCCCAATTTGGGGGGAAAGTGAGATGATGATGATGATGATTTTTTTTTATTTTTAAAATATGGTAATAAAAATATATCATAAGTTCTACAATATATTATCCAAACCTAATGTACATATATATTATAACAGTCTTCTATTTGAACCTATACATTGAATATATTAAATCTAACAAAGTAAACGCCAAAGAACTTATGATACTTATAACTTCCATATGATGCTTGCTGGTCAATGGGTAAGGAAAACTTTGTTGATATTATATTACCCACTAAATCCAATGATGATTATGATGATGATGAATACCTGACAATGATCACAAAGAATCTGCTTTTCTTCCTTTGCGGTACTATGCTACCTGGGTAAAAGTACACTACACAAATATGATGGACCACTACACTAGTATAGTGCATCAACAGCATCCCAGCCTATACATTATTTAAGAAGAAAGAGCAGAATGACATGATGCAGGACACAGAGGCCTACATACTATTGATATCTTATGCATATATAAGTTCCCCAACAGAAATGGCTGGACAATGTTGTCCATAGTACAACATTTACGCTCAGTTCAAGGCTACAGAAGCAAAACTCCATGCGCAGTACTAGGTCACCAGATCTCAGGAACCAACCCTGAGTTTCAGGGCCTGGCTCCTCTTCTCTCCTCAAGGAGAAGGGGAGAAATCTCAGGGTGAGAGCACTGTCTTGAAAGGGTGGGGGGGTCTACAATTGTTCACATACATATTACTGTGTGCTGCTGGCCCTGCTGCAAACTGATTTGGAATAGTTGCAAAAACTCTCCAGGGGCTCACCTGTCTGCTCCTCCCCTCCTTTCTTCCCCTCACATCACTAGGGACTATCCCTGGGTCTCAGGTCTTGGATTCTGAAATCTCCACACTTTGGGATGCTCCTGACCAGAGCCTTTTCACACTACAGATTTATAATATTATGATTCCACTTTTATTGCCATGGTTCCACCCTACAGAATCCTGGGATTTGCCATTTGGGGAGCAGTATTTAAAATTCTAGCGTCTTCCCAAACTACAGATTCCACAGGATTCCATAGGATGCAGTCATGGCAGCTGAAGTAGAACCAGAGTGCTATAACTGCATAGTATGCACGGGCTTTTGGCAACCCTATGTAGTACCCTTGTTCCTACAGATGCACTTTCTCTGCCCCTCTTGAAACTGGTGGCAGTACTCTCTCCATTGCAGTTGGACTGGATGGCCCTTGAGGTCTCTTCTAATTCTATGGTTCTATTATTCATTGTGCATAAGGTTTCACATTTGGTTGCATAATGTTGCTACTCAACACAAGGGCCACATAGCACAATCAATGCATATCTTCATATACAGAGAGTTACAATACACATCTCCAAGATAAAAAGAGGCAGTGTGCTGTAATGGTTTGATTGTTGAACTAGAACTCTGAGATTCCAGGATTCAGATCCCCACTCAGCCATAGAAACCCACTGGCTGACCTTGAGCAAGTCACACTTTCTCAGCCTCAGAGGAAGACAATGACAAATCCCCTTTGAAGAAATTGTGACACACACACCCCCAAAAAACCCCCAACAATACCATGTTAGATTCACTTTAGGGCCATCATAGACTAGAAATGACTTGAAGGCACAAAACTAAAACTCCAAGGTAAAATCTCGGACAGAGTATCATCATACCAAGGCTCAGGTATCGATGGTTTCAACATGTCATTATTATTCTTTTTCTTTAGAGCAGCTTTCCAAGTTCTACTTCAGATTGTGCCCTGGGGCAGTATTCCCTTCTCACCAGTATGCCTTCTCCATTATGAATGATCACTTCTCAGCTGTAAATAATTCCATCCCAGCTTTTCATACAGAGGGGATATGTGAGTTGTATACTAATAACCTTATTCCACCCACCTTCCCTTCCTCCCCCTGAACTGATATAGTAGGTTATTCTTACAATTTGTTAATATGTGATAATCTGGCACCCCAGAGAGAAAATTTAACTTCTGGCTTCCTGCAGGGCTGTATGATTTCTACTCATAGGGTTCTGAGCAGATCATTTCCCTTGCCATTTATTGTGATTCAATTATATTTGTACAAAGACTCTACACTAGCTGAAATGAATAGAATCAAGGTCAGGTTCAGGTTCGTTGAATTGTAAAAGTTCAATATAATTTGCTTCTGTATTCTAATTATTCCGCAAGCTATCTTGCATGGTCAAGGAAGAGAAAAATTAATATTTTCAACAGATAAAGAAAAAGTTGGGATCATCCAACCCCTACTGTTAAGGAAAGAGGCCTTCAGTTTAGCAAGAATGAGCAGAAAGTAGATCCAGAAAGGAGCAACTGGATCCTCAGAGAAGAATCCCTACTTGATTTGCAAGAGATCAACAAATTATTTGCCAACAAAAGCAACAAGGCCATTACTCCACACAATTAGACTCTTGAAATGAAGTGAACTTAGGAGTAACCAAGGGACAAAATCCCAATATGGGAAGGCTCTCGGGATGCATTCCAGTATTTGGCAGAGCTAAAAACATAAGGAAGGCCATAGCAAAGCTGAGTATAATTCTTATAAATTTTTCCAAAACTTATAAAGCAGAGCTCAAAGGTATGCATGTCCTCTCAGGAGTATGGCCCAATGCTATAGCAGTACCAGCAGTACAGCTCAGGTTCAACACAACCTTTTCCCATGATGCAAAGCACAGCTCAGTTGCATACAACAACTTCTTGGCTTACAAAGTGCAACTCAGTTCCATAGATCAGCTTCCCAGGTTGCAAAGCAATATTCAGTCCCATACAAGAACTTCCCTGCCAGTTTCATCTGGTGGCTCCCCCTGCAACTGGGATGATGAATCTACTCAAATGTAAAGGAGCCATCCAAGGCTCTACACTTATTTCAGCATCTTTCAAGTTCACACAAAACCACAGCATGGATTCACCACTCCACTGATATGACATCCAGCCATTATTGCTCTCTGCTATATTATAAAAGCCACTACAACTAAGAAAACCTTATCTATAGAGACCATCAGTATTGTGAGACTTTTAGCTTTCTGTGTCAGAGAACTTTGGTACCACAACAAACTACAACTCCCAGAATTCCATAGCATTGAGCCATGGCAGTTAAAGTGATGTCAACCTGAATTATTTCTGCAGTGAGGATCGAGCCTTAGTGGTGGACTAGTGAATAGGACACAAAGATACATGTGCATGCAATCCTTCAACTAACCTAGTCATTATGATGGGTGATAAGAATAGACAGTCAATAGATCACAAGCATTTTCCTTACATGAGCGCAATGGCTGAAATCCTCTGGAGCAGTTAGGAATATATAAGCTAGAACTACGTTCGTAACTACAATGGGCCCTTGGTATCCATTGAGGTTTAGTTCCAGGATCGCTCTACCATAGATACCAAAATCTATGAATGCTCACAATCCTTTATATACAATGGCATAGTAAAATGATGTCCCTTATATAAAATGGCAAAATGAAAGGCTTGCTTTTGAGATTTAAAAAAAAAATATTTTCAAACCATGGATACTGAATCAATGGATAAAAAATCCATGGATACAGAAGGCTGACTGTACTGTATTTGGTATTCATGTTTATGATCATGGCACTATGGCCACAATTACAAATGCTCCCATAACAGCCAGCATCCCCACCCAGAAATGGAGATATGTTCTGTTGGTGATCAGGGAGCTGCAGGATGATGTTTCCTATCCAAGCCCACCAATGAGCTGCGCTGCAATGATCAGAAGCTGGATCTCTGTCACAGCTCCTCTTCTCATCACAGCTGACTGATGTGAGGGGCCTGGAGAAGTCATCTTGCAGCACCGCAATCACCTGCAAAAAACCTCCATGGCTCAGTGCCGCTGCTAGCTAACTGTTAAGGTAGGATTGGGGAGTGTGGCCAGAAGATAGCAATAGCAAGTACATTTCTATACTCCTTACCAATGAACTATCACTCCCTAAATGGTTTACAATGTGTAAGACAACTGCCCCCAACAAGCTGGGTACTCATTTTACTGACCAACGAAAGGATGGAAGGCTGAGTGGACCTTGGAGCCCTTCTCTACAATCAAACTTACAACGTTGTGGCTGCAGTAACAGCATTTCACCACAGTGCCACCATAGTTATTCAGTCATAACTGTGGGGCTGAACTGACTGGCACTTTAGGCCGGCCTGGAGGTGGAGTGGGGGCATGGCAATCGCACGCCAGCCACCCCGACTCTGCACCAATGCTGCTGTCAAGCCGCCCACCCGATCAGACAGTGGGTAGAGAAAAGGTATGTCTTTGGCATAGCATTTAGAAGCACTGCACCAAAGAAACACCAAAAACTCGCTGCCACTACCGCCGCTTGGCAAAGGCAGCATTTTGCCACTCTAAAAAGGAGCGGCATTTTGCTGGTTCTTTTTAGAGCAGCAAAGAGCTGGATTGGGGCCAAGGCATGTGGTTGCCACAACCCCAATCTGGCAAGGAAAGAGGCAGCATCCCACCACCCCTTTGGGCAGTCTGTTCAGCCCTACATCTGTTATGCAGGATCTTTACCAATGTTCTTACACTGGGCAGAAGGAGAAAAAGACGTTTGTTTCATATATACGTGAAGCAAAACGTCCCCCTTTTCCCAGACATGTCCTACATTTCAACCTTCTTTCCAGAAGGAATTAAAAAATGTCTTTCATTTTTAACATGACTAAGAAGACCATTGAGGAACACCATTTGCTGTTCCTCTTCGAGAAATATGTTTTGAAGGGGAACATATTTACAGCCTCTCCTCACTGCAGGATGGGTCCTTCTAAAGTTCTTGTTTCCTAGGAGGAGCAGCAGCACTGTTCTTACTGCCAAAGCTCCCAGAGCTTGGGGAACATTTTTTATGAATTTATATTTCTATTACTGCTTTTAGCTTTTATTTTGTAATGTCCTATTTTTCATGAATGTCCTACAGTTTGTAATGCAGTTATGACATCCAGTCACCCTAAACTAAAATCCAGTGCATGGCAAGCAATGACCAGCAGCCACTGACATAAGTCTTAGTCATATAAGAAACAAAACCATGGGCCTTATCACATGGGGTCCAAAGCAGACAGAATCCAAAAGAAATCCTGA
>JAIPUX010001232.1:167306291-167327179 GCA_020142125.1 Phrynosoma platyrhinos | reverse complement strand
CATAATGCTCCACCATCAACCAACATCCACACCACCACACTGTGTACTAGAGCATTCATACTTATATACACAAACACAGCTAGGATTGTGATCCAACCCCTTGCTAGTGTTTTACCAGCT
Organism: Phrynosoma platyrhinos; assembly: GCA_020142125.1. Classification (NCBI taxonomy): domain Eukaryota; kingdom Metazoa; phylum Chordata; class Lepidosauria; order Squamata; family Phrynosomatidae; genus Phrynosoma; species Phrynosoma platyrhinos. The sequence goes on along the minus strand of JAIPUX010001232.1, from coordinate 167,327,059 downwards.
TTGTGTCATGTGTCCACTGTGACAGTGCAGTTTGGACCTGCTGTGACTCATCTCCATGCTCAAGTTGCATCAGCTTCCTCTGAGTCAGCATTTCCTCTTTAACCCACTGCATGCACCTGAGACATTTTACATAGCCTGAGGCAAATTCTCACTGACAATCCCCTCCAAAATGTCTTAGTTGCCATGCAAGATAAACAAGCTACATCAGAATACATTTTTTCTCATATAGTCCCAAGTATTTTCACTGAGTAAAATTCTTTATCCTCCAACAGCTGCCTGACCCACTGAACTTTGCTAGCCATTCCTGAAAGTGCAGAAAATTCAGTTTCTGTGGTACTCAAAGCTACACAACTTTGCTTTCTGGACCTCCACACAACAGAACTGTCAGCAAATCTGATGACCAAACCAGAAACTGACTTCTGGTCTTCTACCTCTGATGCAAAGGAGCTGTCTGCACAGTGCTCTAGTGAGACACGCCTCCAGTCATCACTAGACATCTTTCCCTTCTTCCCTTGAGGTATCGCACAACACGCTTCAAAGCAGTTCAATCCACTAACCTGGGTTTTGAGGTTTTCCTACTCAGCAACCCCACTGCAAAGCTTATATCCAGCCTAGTGTTGTTTGCAATGAACAAAAGACTACAGAACACAGAATGGATGCTCAAACAATTTATCTGACTCTAAACTAGCAAACTCAAGTGTCATGGGGCTTCTGACTACCTTACCATTGCTCCATCCACATTTCTCTACAATCCTGTCAATCTTCTTCCTCTGACAAAACAGAATCTCCCCATTCCGGGTTCTCTCCACTTCAATTTCTAAGTAATTCTTCAAACTGCTCAAATCCTTTAGTTTGAATTTTCTTGCTAACTCCTCCTGTACATGGTTCACATCATCCAAATTACTTGCAACCACACAAAGATCATCAACATAGATCACTAGAATGACACTACCCTTGGTATACACACACACATCAGCCACGCTGCCTACGTACCCAAGTTTGACAAGCTCATCATGAATGCATCTGTTCCAGCACCTTGCACTTTGCTTCAATCCATACAGGTCCTCCTTCAATCTGTATACCTTGCTGTTGTTAGAATATGGTTGAGTTATACAGTCAAAGGTGAAATGTAGAGATGTGTGTGTGGAATTTTCCTCATGAGAACAACATCTAGAGCAAAGTATTTACAAGCACGATACAGCAATATTTACACCAACTGACATAATGCTCCGATATCAACCAACATCTACACCACCACACTGTGTACTGGAGCATTCATACTTATATACACAAACACAGCTACAATTCTGATCCAACCCAGAAGGTGGAATATAGGAAGGGTCTAGAAAAGCCTTTGTTTAAGAATGTTTATCAAGATGTGAGTGCACAAGTGTGTGCGTGTCTGGCAGCAGTAGTTTTTAAACCATGGAGCTAGGTGTTAGCTCGTAGTTTTTGAGTATGTTTATACTGCTTTTATAATGTAACGCCTATATCTGGAAACATAGATCTGTAACTTCTTTTTAATTTTCAACTGCAACAAGTTGGGATCCTATGCTTTTGGGATTGTTAAAGATGTAATCTTTCATGGCTGAACTGGTTAAGTTCATCACAATTGATTTTACTTAGTTATCTTATTTTTCTTTTATATGCATTAATAAAACTATGGACTTTACAATGTGTCTTCTTGACTGAGGAAGACAGAATCCTGAAGAAGGGAAGCTGAGCCAGTTGGTGGTAAGAGTTACAAAGTGGCTGTGGTTCACAGCAGCCAGCTTGTCCTGCAGATTCTTGCTGGGTGTCAAAGAGCATCACTGCAACACCCATCATCCACACACTGACAGTTGTTACCAGCACAATCATACCCAGGAGCTAGCCCAGTGCCACCCAAAATGGGACATCTGTAAAGGCCCTTAGTTGCAGCAAAGTATTTACAAGCACGATACAGCAATATTTACACCAACTGACATAATGCTCCGATATCAACCAACATCCACACCACCACACTGTGTACTGGAGCTTTCATACTTATATACACAAACACAGCTACAATTCTGATCCAACCCCCTGCTAGTATTTCATCAACCTCCTGTCATGTGTCCACAGTGACAGTGCAGTTTTGGACTTGCTATGACTCATCTCCATGCACAAGTAGTATCAGCTTCCTCTGAGTCAGCATTTCCTCTTTAACCCATTGCATGCACCTGAGACATTTTACAGAGCCTGAGGCAAATTCTCACTGACATCTTAATGCAGAGATCATAGAATAATAGAATCCTAAAGATGTAAGAGACCTCAAGGGCCATTCATTCCAACCCCCTACCATGCAGGAATATACAATAAAAGCACCCTTGACAGATGGCCATCCAGCCTCTGTTTAAAAAAAAATCCAAAGGAGGAGACTCCACCATGTGCTGAGGCAGTGTATTTCACTGTCAAATAGCTCTTACTGTCAGGAAGTCCTTCCTAATGTTTAGGTGGAATCTGTTTTCTAGTTGTTTGCATCCATTGCCCCATGTCCTGCTTTCTGACAAGCTTGCTCCATCCTCAACATGACATCCCTTCAAATATTTAAACAGAACTATTACATCACCTCTTAACCGTCTCTTCTCCAGGCTAAACATACCTAGCTCCCTAAGTCATTCCTCATAGGGCTTGGTTTCCAGACTTTTCACCATTTTGGTTGCCATCCTCTGGACATACTCCAGCTTGTCAATATCCTCATGCTCACTGCAGTTGTGAACTACCCCACTACTTCATTTCTGTGCTTTTTTTTTTTTTTCAGGATGGAATTAGTCCTGGACTTCAACCATTCATTTGGGCTCAGAGGACCAATTAAATTGATCTTATCCATAGATCCCTTTCTTTACTGACATCCAGTTTATGCAAAAACACTTTGGAGGGCATTTAATGTCCCACTCAGCAATACTTTAGAATTGATTTGATATGCACTGAGAATGTTACATGTGAAATTTACAAGAAAAGGAGCAACATCGGTCTCAAACAGGTGTCTCCTTCCACCACCACCCCAAAAAAACTGTATGGGCAAATTCCTACATCAGGCTTGCGTAGTGTAAATATACAAGATGCTGAAGATGCCAGTCACAGATGCTGGCGAAACGTCAGAAAGAAACTCTTCTAGAACATGGCCACACAGCCCGAAAAAACCCACAAAAAAAACTATGTCAATATACACTCACGTAATTAGTGTGGTTGAGCTATACCACTCTTCGGCTGAGCACTAATATTGTACAATTGATTCTGTATCTCTCAGTGTGCTTCCTTATTATGGTACAATGGGAAATTCACAGTGGAAGAGGAGAAGAGGGGATATACTCTTGCTCTTCCCAGTAGGCTCACCCAAAAACAACTGCTGTTCTTCCTCATTAGTAACTTTTGCCATCTTGACCACACTGTGATGTTGCTTGGCCACTGTTAGGCCTATGGGTGCCTCTAACCACCCCTCCTCTCTTTATATTAGAAACTTAATAAACCATAAGCTGGGTAATCCACTGGGGACCCTTAATGCAGAATAGCTCCCACACATAGGCTAGAAGGCAGTCATTGCACAGGTCCCCTAATTTGATTGATCAATTCTGGACATTTTGGAGGAGGAAACCCCATGATCACAGGGCAATGGGCTGATGTAATATAAACAAGTACTGGCAATCTTGTGCAATAATCCTCTCTGCCTGGAAATGTGCATCTATTACAGTCCATTCACACCTTAGTGTTACAACTTGGAAAACTACTTCAAAGTAACTCTAAATCCATTTCAAAGTACTTCAAAATTTCAAGACCATTTGGTTTTTCCAACCCCTTCGAATCTGCCCCCAAGGCATATTTTTGGTATAAATATTGGGACTTTTTAGCAAGTCCTCAGCTTAGTCCAGCAAGCAGGAAGAATCTCTGTTGGTTTGCCATGCTAGCAACTCTATCATTCGCCACCCCCATTTGCCATGGGAACGATTGAGTCCTCTTTCCATTCCTGGACCTGCTGCAATTGGAATCAAGATCCACATAGGTAATTATCACCATTAGTGACACCTTACATCTATTCCAACTTCCCACCTTTGATTTCTCTAGTCCTTGTGTATGTACGTGGTTGTTTGTTTGAGTGGTGTGCTTATCTCCTCTTTTAAATAAAACCCATTCTCATTTGAAAATCTGCCCTTGGAGTTCTGTGTGCTTTGGGACCCCATAAATCTGGGATAGGTCTCTGAGGCTGATGAGTTACTCCAGTCATATCTCTCTGTTTGAGTTAAATCTAATATTCTGCTAACGTTTAGGGCCTAAACCAAGCAGAAGCTTGGTGTCCTCTCTGGATATCAAAGCCAAGAGGGTAACACCACACATGTTCTGCTTTTAATCTGTGAAATGTTGGAGGGTATGACACTTAAATAGTTACCTAGTGGTTCCACTCCACCACCCTTCTGTTGAATAATAACACTGTGCCACTGACTGTATATCTGCCAATGTACCAGCTTATTGTCCACAGTGGTTGTTTCTGCAGTCCCAGTGAAGGCACTTACCAATAGCTAAGCATCAGGCAAGAATGCACAACTGTATATCTGGAATCCTGTTGATTGATTGGTTGGTTGATTTGATTTGATTTAAATGCCACGTTTCCCTCAAATGGGACTCAAAATAGCTAATTGGAACTAGAGGTTAGACTCATTGATCCATTTTTGAATGCTAAATTAATGCATAGGCGAATACAGTTGATTCAAGGGTTCTGTTCTAGTTAGAACTAAAAAATAGATTTAGGGAAATGATTACACTAGTGGAGACTATTCAGATGGATTCCAGCCAGTGTCAGTCCCTTATACTTAATCTCAACTTCAAATTTATAATAGGAGGAGCATTAGAACCAACAGGGACCTCTAAGGTCCATGCTATACATTCTCCACAATCCTTGAAGGGATTGTTTTAGTACATAGTGCAGATGCTGAGACTGCAAGGTACACCACCAGCAGACTAACATGGAATGAGAGAGAAAACATCACCTTTTCTTCTCATGCTATACCCCCTACCCTGCTTTTTCTTCATCTAGGGAAAAGATCTGAGCATTCATATATTTTTTTCTGCAGTCAGTTTTTTTAAAAAAAGGAGGGAAAGAGATTTTAAAAGAAAAATAGCACAAGGAGATAACATTTAGAAAGTATTCTCTCCCCATCAGTGGCAACTACAAGTCAGAGGGGTGAGAAATCAGATCCACATTTTACTCTAGGAATTATCCAAAAAAGTAATAAAAAAATCTACCCTATTCTCAAAATAGATTCAGAATCTTGGATAAACCCATTAAAACTATCCAAAACTGGAGAGGCTTAACTGCCATGCTCTCATGGGAGTTACCAGCCACTCTTTATATGTGTATCCTTCATTCCTTCAATCATTAATTCATTTAGTTATTCACATTCCACCAAAAAGAGGCCCTGAAGGCAGCTGAAATAACAAATGCCAGTAAAATAATTATATAAATTTAAAATAAAACCATAACAATACAGGCTGCGTCCCCCTTATTCAGAATACAAAATATTCCAAAAACCAAAACTTTTTTCATGGGCGGCTGAGATAGTGACACCGCTGCTTTCTGATGGTTCAATGTACACAAATTTTGTTATGTACATAAAATTGTTTAAAATATTGTATAAAATGACCTTCAAATTAAGTGCATAAGGTAAAAGGTAAAGGTTTCCCCTTGACATGAATGGCTGGTTGTAACCAACTGTAGGGTATATATATTTCCCAAGCCAGGCTGCTCAAAGGGGAAATGGTGTGTTTGAGCAGCCTGCATTGCTGAGGGACAGAGGAAGGCTCAGTTGCTAAAGTCACCCTGGTCGGTGCCTGGAATGGCTCTGTCCTCACTGTATTGCCGCTTGAGTCACCAGTGACACGCAGATGATTGACATGCATTTTGAAGTGGCACAAACTAGTGGGAAGGTGCCAAGAAAGAAGCAATTACAAGGGAATAATGAAAAGATCTGCTTTCATAGTGGGAACGACGAACCGTTTGGAACCGAATCACTGACATGGAGCGAAGGCGAATCACAAGCCGGTTTAAATGTATGTGGGAATGAGCCCCTATAATACACAATTCTGCATCCTTTCTACACTATAGATTTCAGAAGAGAATGACCTAGCAATGCCGTTTACTTCAGAGCTTTGCAGAACTCAAGCCCAGCAAAGTAGACCCACATATAACAGTATGAGTTTAATTTGTGAATTATAGCAGCTTCATTTATATACCGCTCCATACCATGCTATGCAGTCTCTAAGCGGTTTACAACTGTAAGTTATTATAGTAGAGATAACAGATGTTGCTCAAGGATGTTAATCCTAGTATTAGACACCCCCCCCCCCCCAAGTCATGGAGCAGCTGCAACTTCTGAGAGTGATTTTTTTTAAGGCCCTGCAAACATCAAAGTGTAAGTGGAGCTTTCAATCTCCCTTGTTAAGTTTACATTGTAAGGCTGCAATTCCAGTATGTCAGATGACTGAAGCTAAACATTTTGGCATAATTCTCTCTTCATTTTCTTATACTTCCAAGAAAGCTGGAGTTATTCTCACATGCAGCAGATGCTCACAAGGTGACCTTTGAGTCCTTAGGATTTCATGATTGTGTAGAATTTGGTGTGCAGCTACTCTGCAGTTTGACACCACTTTAACTGCCATGACTCTATCCTATGGAATCCAGAGATTTGTAGTTTAGTGAGCAACCAGAGCTCTCTGGCAAGCCAGGCTGAATTCCCATGAAACTACAAATCCCAGGGTTCCACATGATAGCATCATGACAGTTAAAGTGGTGTAAAACTGCTTTATTTCTGCAATGTGGCTACATTGTCACCAAGGATGATTTCATTGATACAGGTATTATCTCCATCATGTATTTCTACAGCTGTTTGATCTCTTACCAATGGACCTGCCATCATGATGACTTATTAGGTAACTGTACATGCAAAATAACATGATACCAAGAACTAAGTATGTCTCTGAACTGAAGAAACATGCCAAGAAAATCCCATGATGGGTTCGCCTCTGGGTTGCCATAAGTCAGAAATGACTTGAAGGTACACAACAACAAACAAACAAACAAAATGGTTAAGCTTGTAGAACTCCAAATATATAATCATAAACTGAATAAGTCATAGAATCATAGAGTTGGAAGAGACCACAAGGACCACCCAGTCCAACTCCCTGCCGTGCAAGAACTCAAAATCAAAGCACTCAAAGTCAATTGTACAATAGCAGAAAAGCACAACTGCACGTGAAGCAAATTTATGCAAGTGCATAATGCCAACAAGATTCCAGATTGAGATCGTATCCACACTGACAGAAAAACCCAGATTACTGTTGTAGCTTCTGGATCTGCTAGGAGGGTGAGCATTCTGCATATCCAGCACACACATTGTTGTGTGAATGTGTACTTTTGCAACCAATTTGCATCGATGCGCTGTGCTGATTGTATTGTTGTGCTAATATGCGTTCATGAAATCAGTTGGCACATCTACAAAAGGAATGGTGTGGAGGAACCAAGCAAACTTGAATGTGGAAGTGCTGTGGCAAATTGGAAATTCCAGATGGTTTGCCCATCCACCGACATTTCTCCTTGTCCTGTATTCCCATACGGCAATGCACAGTCCAGACACCTAGTGAATTCTCCAGAGTTTCCAGCCTGATCTGGAGTAAAAAGAGACTCTTTCTAAATTTAAGAAGTTCCCTGGGGCACAGACTGACCTGCATTCTACCTGTTTTAGCCCTGTGTATTGTCTAGACAGGTCAGTGTGCCCATGAAGACAAGCCCCTGTACATATACAGTGTACATATAGAGTGAAATCATACCCACAGGATGCCCTTCACTGGCTTTTCCTTTGTGTTCAAAGATAACCACATCCCCACAGTGCTCTAATTTCCAACCAGGTTTCCATTGTACCTATTGTAGCTACTTTCTCTTTTAAAACCTAGCATTTTAAACTCTCCTATCTTGCCTTAGAAGATTCTAGCATAGAAACACAGTCTTCCTCTCCAGGCATCTCTGATCTGTTTATTTCCCACTATTGGTTCTTTGGCCTCTTTGACAGGGATATCATGTTCTACTGTATATTGACCTGACCTATTTTCTACCTTGTTCCCATCTGGCAATTATAAACATTTTCACTCTTAAATCTAGAGATGATTCATCCTCAACTGGAAACGCTCCAGCTCCTATCAGCTTTTCTCTGGGGTTCATTTTAAAAGCTGTGGTTTCACCTTTCTTCATGTTAAAAACCAGCAGTCTGGATCCATTCTGTTTCAAAAGGGTGCTGCCTCTTTTCCAAAGACCCAGCTTGATAGGGCCTAACAAATCTCACCCTGCCTCCCACATACAGTTTCCACTGCCTCATTCTAGCATTGAAAATCTAGTCTTTGGAAACCCCACTAAGAACTTGTATTGGACTAGGAGCTTTGAATCATAGAGTTGGAAGAGACCACAAGGGCCATCCAGTCCAGCTCCCTGCCATGCAAGAAGAAAATGAAAACTCTCCTTACAGATGGCTATCCAGCTTCTGTTTAAAAACCTACAAAGAAGGAGATGCCGCCACACTCCAAGGCAGCATATTCCACATTCAAACAGCTTTTACCATCAGGAAGTTATTCCTAATGTTGAGGTGGAATCACTTTACTTGTAGCTTGAATCCATTGCCCTGAGTCCTAGTCTCTGGAGCAGCAGAAAACAAGCCTGCTCCATCCTCAACATGACATTCCTTCAAATATTTGAACATGGCTCTCATGTCACCTCTTCCACAGACTAAACACAGCAATAGCAACAGCAACAGCACTTATATTTCTATACCATTCACAGTGAACTCAGCACTCTCTAAGCAGTTTACAATCTGTAAATCAATTGTCCCCAACAAGCTAGGTACTAATTTTACCAACCTACGAAAGGATGGAAGCCTGAGTCAACTTTGGAGCCCTGGAATGGAACTCACAATGTTGTGGCTGCAGTACATACCCAGCTCCTCAAGCTGTTCCTCACAGGGCATGGTTTCTAGACCTTTTACAATTTGGTCGCCTGCCTCTGGACATGCTCCAGCTTGTCCACATCCTTCTTAAATTAAATTGTGCTGTCCAGATCTGTACACAGTATTCCAGGTGAGGTCTGACCAAAGCAGAATAAAATGATACTATTATTTCCCTGCTGTACTGGGGCAGCACAAGCATATACCATCACGCTAGAGGTTTGATCTGGCCTTTCTCTCTATCCCATCACTCTCCCAGGCTTAGCTGATGAGAAAACAGAAGAGGATCTTCTTGGTGGCTGCTCCGAGGTTATGAAACTCTCTTCTGAAGGAGGTTCAATTAGCCCCTTCTCTGTTGCCTTTTCACCAGCAGACAAAGATAAGCCTTCAGCCTTAACTGACTCAGGTAGAGGGACATGCAATCGGATGTGCTGTTTTTAATATTCAAAGATATAGCTGTGTTAGTCTTGAAAATCATTATGCAAAAGGATTTTGTGGCACCTTTGACATTAACAGAAAGCAAGAAATTGTTGGCATGAGCTTTCATAGATGTAAACCTACTTCTTCAGCCTCTTCAAAATCCATCAACCTCTTTAAAAAAAATGCCCAGGTACAGATGGACATCACCTCTCTCAGCAATACAGCATCTGAAGAAGTAGGCTGAAGTAGAAAGTAGGCTCATGCTAGCAATCTCTTTCTTTATGTTTTTTAATATGTAATACAAGCAAGTGTGGCATAGTGGTTTGAGTATTTGACTGGGACTCTGGGAGACCAGGGTTCAAATCCCTGCTTGCCAAGAACAGCCCCGACTGGGTCACCAGAACTTTGAAATTACTTCAGGGCACATAACAACAGTGTTATGTGGTTTTAATTGGTTTTAGTGAATTTAATGTTTAACTATGTTTATCTATGTTTTAATTGTTTTAGTTAACATTTTAAAAGTAGTGTTTTAATTGGGCTGTTGATTTTTTTTAAAAAAACTTTTGTACTCCATATTGTTTTAGTTGTTCTGTTTTAACTTATATTGTAAGCCACTTTGAGTCCCACTTTGGGAGAAAAGCAGGATATAAATCAAATAAATCAGTGATTCCCTACCTTTTTACCCTTGTGACCCCCTTAAAATCTACATGTGAAAGTTGCACCCACCCTTGACATAGTATATGAATCAGAATATTCTGTTTGTTAAGTGTACGTATTTTCATTCACACATTCATGTACATTAATACTTTAACATTTTATAAGGAAATAATATGGTTCAAATTAGGACACTCTCATTTAAATAAATTCAATATTTAACACAAATTTTACATATACTGTCTCACACACAGCCACAGTCATATGTGCCAGGATGGAAACAGAGGAGGAGGAGAAAGAGATATCAGGACCTCCAAATCTCATGCCCTCCTTTGAGCAACTATCATGCCCCTTGGGGATCCCACTCTACCATTTGAAAGCCTTTGAAATAAGTAAATAAATAAATAAATAAATATTGGTGTCAATGCAAAACACAACTACTGACTCTCCACTCAGCATTGTTAAACAGGTTATCTAGACCATGTGTGATATCCATAACCATCACACTAGACAGGTGTATCACTGAGCAGCCAGCACACTCACCACAAACCCAACTATCTCTGTCTCTGATGTATGAATTACCCGCTGTCTCCTTGTGAGAATGTATGTGTGCACTCCTGAAGAAAGTTGGCTGGATGGATGGCTTTTTCATATTTAAATTTCCCATTTCCAGTGCAAGATGGCACTCAAATTGTAGAGCACAAAAGTTACTTTTAAATTATTGTACTTTCAATCCCACTTGATTCACTGGAATTGCAAAAATATATACTACACTACATTCCTCATTGCACAATGGGACATTAAGCAGGTATGCTGACAAATGGACAATTGGTTGCACAATATTCAGAAGAACTGCCATGCCATTATGAGAGTGTAGAATGGAGACTGCAGTCAAGAAATCAGAAGTTGACTGGGACTTGGAAGGACAGCTATGAAAGAATTAGACAGGATTCTCAAATGTGAAGATATATAATTGCCTACCAAAATCTAGATTGTCCATGCCACTGTATTTCCAATTTCTGGGTATGGTTGAGAAAGCTGGACAGTGAAGAAGGCTGTTAGGAAGGGAAGCAACCCATTTGAAATGTGGTGCTGAAGAAAAGTCATGCGGATACAGTGGAGTGCTAAAAAGATAAATCAAAGGATCCTACTGAAAGTCAAGCATGAACTCTCCCCAGGACCCAAGAGATTATTGTACTATGGACATGAAATAAGAAGACACAACTCACTAGAAAAGACAATAATTCTTGGTATGGTGGAAGGCAGGAGGAAAAGGAGAAGACTGCATTGCAGATGAAGAGAATCAAACAAAGAAGCCACGGATCTGAGTCTGCAAGATCTGAAAAGGGCTGTTGATGACAGAGTGGCTTGGAAGTCTCCCATTCATAGGGTCACCATAAGCCAAAGTTGACCTGAGGGCAGTTAACAGCAAAGATGTATACTACAGAAGCACAATATATTATCTCAGCCACAGTGTCAAACAAACTAAAAATTCTACAAAATCATTGTAGATGCCAATACAAGGTCTCCAAATGCAATTTATTCATGGGAACGGGCTATCTCCTCCTTGGACAAAAGGTTCAAGGTGTTCTTGAGATGGTCCAAGTACAAGATGTTGAAGTAATTGGTACAGTTATCCTCACATAGACTGGATAAATGCAGGGTCTAGCCATCAAAAAGGGAAAAGATTTCAAGATAGCCTACTGAATGATGTCCAGTCGATCGTGGAACTGACCTGAGCAGAGATGAACTTGAACTTTCTAAGTAATTAAAAAAACCCAAACCCAAACCAAAGTGTCTTGTGGAGTATCTTAAAGACTAACCAATACAGTTCAGAATAAACTTGTAAAGACTACAGCTCATTTCTTCAGATGCACCAAAGCTCCAGTACCCAAAAGCTCACACTGAAATAAATTAGTCAGTCTTTAAGGAGCCACAAGACATCTTATTTTTATACCAAAACAAGCTACATGGTTATCTCTCTGAAAATTAATCCTAAATGGCATCCAGGACCTATTCTGAGATAGAAGTGTTGTTGAAGTGATTTGAAACAGTGACCAGAGTGCTATGCCGTTTAATTTATATGTAAATGAGAAATTGCCAAGTCATATTTGACTTCATAAAAAGGAAACTTCTCCAAAAATGAAGGCAATGAAACTTCACATATGCACAAACAAGATCTGAATTAACAGTGACTGACCTGAAAATGGAATTGTGGTGAATTGCTGTTGTTATTGTGTACTTTCAAGTCTTTTCTGACTTATGGCAATCCTAAAATGACCCTAAAATGTAGTTTTCCAGACAAGATTTGTTCAGAGAGGGTTTACCATTGCCTTCTTCTAAGGCTGAGAGACTGTGACTTGCCCAAGATCACTCAGTGGGCTTCCATGTTCAAGCAGGGATTCAAACCCTGAAAGTCCAACACTCAAACCACTACACCATGGTGGAAATATCAGCCCAGAGCAGGGCTGCTGTGAAAAAAGTCAAAGTCCAAAGATTGTTAGGAAATAAACTTAAAAGAGAAAAAGAATACAAATAGAAAAAGAAAAAGCCAATGTTGTAATACTATATTACAAAAATTGTTGGTAGTACACTAACTGGAATACTTGTACAGTGCTGGTGCCCTTTCACAACACACAGTGATAGTGCCACCAGTCCATTTTAAATGCCATGGAAATATGCTACAGAATTCTGGGATTTGGAGTTTGGTGAGTCACTAGGGCTCTCAGGCTGAGAATTCTGAGCACTTCTCCCTGCACTGCAAATCCCAGGATTCCATAGGATGCTGCCATGACAGTCAAGGTGGAATCAATTTGCTATCCAATATTTCAGAGATCAATACTGGGACAAATGTGTCCAAGCACTATCAGAGTTCAGTCGTCAAGTTGGCAAAAGGAAAAAGATGGGGGGAAAGAAGTTTTTCTTCAACCGCTCCTCAACTTTGGAACAACCTGCCAGAAGAGATTCGACACCTGAATACGCTGTCCATATTTAAAACAGCATTGAAAACTAATATTCTTCAGCAAGTCTACCCAGATGATTTTTAAAACTGTAAATTTTAAGCAACGAATTTTCAATGTAGATTGTTTTAAAACACAAGTGTACTGTTGGTTTTGATATATGTTTTAATTAATGTTGTGTTGTTAACTGATGTATATTTCTTGGTCTGTTCCCTGCCTCAATCCATGGTATCCATGTTGTTGTGGTTGTTGTTGATTAATGAGGAAGGACACACCAGCTAGGAGATGCCACAGCAGTTTGCTTTTGCCTGAGACTACTGGGAAGGATAAGATTCTGTCCCTTCCTCTCCTCTCTTCCCTGATGAATTGATTGCAAACTTTTTTCCCACTTTAGACTCAATTTGCAGCAATTCAAGTTAGCTGAGGACAATGAAGGAAGTGGAAGGAAGACAGAGAAACAAGGACATTATAAAAGCATTGGGAGGGGAAAGTGGGATGACAGAGGATTACTTGGGACTGTTCCTAGCAAACTGGGATGGCTGGAGAGTATGTCATTATATAGGGTGAAAGGGCCTCTGGTCACCACGATCCAAAATGTAGAGCTAGGAAAGGTGTTGAAAGACGAAACCAAAATGGTCAAACAGCTAAAATACCTTTTCTATGAAGAAGACGCCAGCTTGGTGTGGTTTGAGTGTTGGACTATGATTCTTTGGAATCTTTAGAATTTGACTTTTTTCACAGTAGCCACACTCTGGGTTGATATTTTCACTGATCTACTCACCGTGGTGTGGTGGTTTCAGTGTTGTACTAGCACTCTGGAGACCATGGTTCAATTCCCACTCTGTCATGAAACCCACTGAGTGAGCTTGGGCAAGTCACACTCTCTCAGCCTCAGAGGAAGGCAACAGCAAACCATCACTGAACAAATCTTGCCAAGAAAACCCCATGATAGGTTCTCCTTAGGGTTGCCATAAGTTGGAAAGGACTTGAACGTGCACAACACACATGAGGAAGACTTTGGAGCGTATTAAGATTTTCAAAAGGTTGGTAGTGGAGAAAGCGCTGCTACCGATCTTCATGATGTGCCACTACCATCACAGGTGCATCTCTTGGGAATATGAGAGAGTGTCTTCTCAATGGATGTTCCCAGGTCTGAAATTTCCTTCCTAGAGATGTCAGATTAGGTCCCTCCATCATGTCCTTCCCATGGCAGGTGAAAAATTATTATTTTTGATTTCGATAGGTATTATTGTGGTATTATTGACACACTAATGCTGCATTAATGTTTTTCCCACTGTCGGCTTTCTTTATTTTAATAAGTGCTCCAGTTGTTTTATTCCATTCCATTTTTAAAAAATTTTTGTTTTTATCCTCCTTGCTTCAAAGTGAATGGTTCACTGCCCAGCAAATGTCTAGGCATATACACACACAAACTGTTAAATAAACAACATCTGAAAGGGAAGCTGTGAAGAGAGAGTTTTCAAGCTGTTTATGGCATCCAGACCTCATGCAGCCTGAAGGGCCCTGCAAATTCAGGGATGTTAAAGTCAGGCCAAAGTTGTTAGGTTACGAAATGGAAATTCAATGCACAGGAACAATATGCCTCACAATGCTGCATATAGGAGCCAGAGTTTGGAAAGTTACCTTTTTTTCAACAACCATGCTGGATGGAGGAGCCTGGGAGTTATAGGGCTTCTTCAGACGGGCCCAAAGGGCAGGCCTGGAGGCAGAGTTGGGCCATAGCAGCCGCACGCTGGCCGCCTCAACCCCACGCCGATGCCGTCCTGACATGGTGTGCCGTTATGCATGGCACATGGCATCAGGATGCCCTTCCAGTACAGCTTTTTGAGCCAAAAAGGGCGCTGAAGAGCCACACACCAACTCTTAGGGCAGCCTTTTGCTGCCTCTAAAAAGAGTGCCATTTTGCCGCTCTTTTCAGGGCAACAAAATGGAGGATCGGGGCAGCGGCCCCAATCTGCCACTTCCCAAGGCGGTCCAAAGCTGCCCGTATGCAGTCCCCCATAGTCAAAAAACACGTTCCATTTTGGACTTTTTTCTCTCCAAGTGCTGCTATGAGAGAGCCAGCATAGTGTAGCGGTTCGAGTGTTGGATCGCAACTTTAGAGACCAGGATTCGAATCCTGGCTCAGCCATGGCTCCCCCTGGATTTGGCTATATATTAAGCCGATCACTACTCTGTTTAGGCCCATATATCAAGATATATCAAATATATCAAGAGTATATCCTATATGCCCTAGAGCAGGGGTAGGCAACCTAAGGCCCGGGGGCCGGATGCGGCCCCGTGAGGCCTTTGGACCGGCCCCAGGCCAGTCCTGCCGCCGCTGCCACCGCCGCTGGCAGCCCCTCGCTGCCTGCCATGATGATATTGATTATTGTTGTTATTACTTGTTCTTGGGGTTTTCTTGGCAAAATCTCCACAGGGGTTTTGCCATGGCTTTTCTGGGGCTGAAAGAGTGTGCATGCATATTTATAAAAAAATATTTTTTAATTTTTTAATTTTTATTTATTTATTTATTTTTGATGCTTTGGCCCCACAATTGTCTGATGGACAGCAACTCGGCCCCCGGCTCAAAAAGGTTGCCTACCCCTGCCCTAGAGAATATTTGAAGGCAAAAAAAAAGAGGAGAGGATGGAAAAAATGAGCCATAAAGGGCCCTGGGGAGCACAAAAATGACCTTGGAGCCTGCATGCTGCCCACATGCCACACTTTCCTATCCATATTCTGTATTAACAAACTAATCCTATCAGTTTTCACATTCACCAAGAGCAGGTGTTTTCTAAGGCTAATGGATCTTTATTATTCAAGCCCAAGCAACCACAAAACATGTTGCATTGTAACAAGGATTCCAAGGGTGGACAGCATTCTATGTGAAGTTTAACATTTTGATTCTAAAGCTAGTTCACAATAATATATTGATAAAATCCATTCCTCCCTCCAGAAACTGTGGGGGTTGAGGAGCCAGAAGGATGCCTCCATCCACATCCAAATGTCCTTGCACTTTGACCCTTAGCAGACCTAAATACTAATGTTAAAGATATTTCACATGCACTACGTAGTGCAGGGGTCAACAATGTTAACATACCTGGGGCCGGTTGCTGGTCCCCAGATCTTCCGCTGGGCCGGGGGGGGGGGGGGGGGGGGGGAATGGCGGCACACGCATGCATGGCCACCGCCGCCACCACCACCCCATGCGCTGCTGCCAAATGGCGGCCGCAACTCATTTGAGCATGGGCAGTACTCTTGTGCATGTGCAAACGAGTTGTGGCTGCCATTTTGGCAAACAAAATGGCAGCCACAACGTGCGTGGCAGCGCAGCAGGGGGGCAGGCCGGGGGCAGCCCATGGGGCATGGGTTACTGACCCCTGACGTAGTGTATCTGTAATCCTTAAAACAATTCAGTTCTTCTCACATTCTACGTATGCATCCGCACTGAGAGATAATCTAGTTTGACATTACTGAGCCATGCTATGGAATTCTGGAATTTTGTGAGATATTTGGCCTTCTTTGTCATAAAGCTCTGGTGCCACAACAAACTACAAATCCCAGGGACCCATAGCATGACCCACAGCAGTTAAAAGTTATGTCAATTTGGATTATTTCTGCAGGGCAGATGCAGCCTAAATGGCAGAAATAAAGTTAAGAGTGAGATTGCGTTACCTAGAGGAAATGAGTGAGTTCATGGCAAAAGCCACAATTCAAACTAAGGATTTTTTAAATGTGTTCCACAGTATCTTACCTGCTGTGCAGCACCAGTGAATCAATGGATTTCCTTTGCAAGACTGCAAAGGAAAATAAAGGAAAAACCTCCTCTCTCTTCAACAGTCAACAAGACACACTATTGTGGACACTGGACAGAGCAGAACTCTAAATTCAAGTTGCTCTTGCTAGCATTTAAAGCCTAAATGACTTGGGACCCTGATATTTGAGGGAATGCCTCTCTTTATATGTGTCTGCCTGAGACCATAGGCTGATGCCACCCTGCAGAATTAATATACAGTAGTTTGACACTGTTTAATTGTAATGATTAGTGGTGGTAGTAGTAGTATTAATATCCTGCTTTTTTTCTCAAAATGAGGACTCAAAGAATCCTGGGATTTGTACCTCGTTCTCCCAGCATGCAGCCCAGATGATGCAGGGTCCAATCCCCAGTTCTGATGCAAACTGTTTGGACAACATCTGGCTAGTCCAGCACCGAACCCAGGGTATACCCCCATTTATAATGGATTAAAATAAATCAATTTTTGCTCTAGAGCTTCCTAAAAAATATGGGTCCATGTGTTGCAACACCAGGCAGCTATTTACAATATATCTTGATGCACCAGTCAGCACCACTGCAGCCACTGGCTCAAATCAATCAATCAGAGGTCAGAACGAAGGGTCAGCCATATGATTAATGCTGGGCACCACTTTCTGACCTCAGAGTAAGCAATGCATGGCAGTGGTACCAATGCCAGCTGGCACGGGGGACGTGTGTACAAACAGCTTCCTGATATTGCAATGGAGTGCTCAGATAGTATCAGGGCTACTTTAAGGCCAAAATACTCCAGGAGTATTCTGCCCTATGTGGACATGGCTGTACACACAGCCTGAAATCCATTGGAAAAGCCCTGCTCTGTGCCCCATCAACAGAGGAAATACATTATGGGTGAACGTGGGAGAGTGCCTTCTCTGCATGGCACCCTGATTGTGGAATTCCCTCCCTTTGGAGGCCCAGTTGGTGCCAGCTGTGGGATTATTTCAGAATTAAACTAAATTAAAACTTGGTTTTTTAAGGAAAGCATTCAGGCCAAAGCAAACTACCACAGCCTCTCCTGAACTGAGTGTTGTTCTTCCTTGTTAATAAGTGTTGCCTCCTTGACTACACTCTGATGTTGCTTGGTCACAAATGTTCTGGTTTTCATTTGTGAAATGCTGGATGGTATGGATCTACAGTCTAATGCAGGGGTTGGCAACCTACAGCCCATGGGCCGGGTGTGGCTCGCAGAGGCCTTGGGACCGACACCCGTGGCCAGTCCCGCTGCCGCCGCCCCGCACGACACATGCGCGTGAGCATGGGTGCCATTTTGAAAGGCCGCAGCGTGCGTGCGTCGGGCGAATTCTCCCGGAGCAGACACGCTGGGGCCTTCCCTGGGCCCTGGCAAGGCCCCTGCACACCTGCTACGGGTGAATTCACCCGGCGCATGCGCGCTCCGGCCTTCCAAAATGGTGCCCGAGCTTGTGAACACATGCGCACGGCGGTGGGCGTCGTGCACATGTGCGCATGGGGGGGGAAGTGGGTTCCAAAATGGGTTTCATGGCTGAGCTGGGAATCAAACCCTGGTCTCCAGAGTCGTGGTCCAAAGCTCAAACTACTACACCACACTGGCTCATTTATCAATACAGGAGTCCTTTTCCTTCAACTTAGTTTTAGGTTTCCAAGTGAGGACTATCCCAGATGTCCCCTGGTGATGTCAATAAGCACTATACCATAAGCATCCATCACAGTTGCAGAGAATACATCCTTCAAATGTAAAACACTACATCTAATAAACTAGGTACATATATGTCTTGGAGGAAACCAATTATCTGGATCCATTTCAAACTGGCTTTAGGATAGGATATGGAGTGGAGACTGCCATGGTTGCCTTAGCTGATGACCTTCCTCTGGGCATCGGCAGGGGTAGTGTGAACCTGTTGGTGCTACTGGACCTCTCAGCGGTCTTTGACACGATAGACTATGACATCCTCTTGGAACGACTGAGAGAACGACTGAGAGAATTAGGAATCAGAGGTATTGTGTTGCAATGGTTCCATTCCTTTCTCTCGGGCAGATTCCAGAGGGTGATGCTTGGGGACAGTTGCTCAGCTAAAAAGGAACTTAATTGTGGCATCCCTCAGGGCACCATCCTGTCCCCAATGCCATTTAACATATATATGAAGCCATTGGGAGAGATCATCCGAAGACATGGGGCGCGGTGTTATCAGTATGCTGATGACACCCAGATATATTTCTCCATGCCTCTGTCTACTGCGTTGACTTCAGATGGTGTCTCCCCTCTCAATGAATGTCTTCAAGCAGTAATGGACTGGATGAGGAAAAACAGATTGAAACTGAATCCAGACAAAACAGAGGTACTAATGGTAACAGCCCTAAACCCAGCTATTGGGACACAATCTCCAGTCCTAGATGGGGTCACACTCTGCTCAAAGGAGTGTGTTCACTGTCTGTGGGTGCTCCTAGATGTACTGGTGACTTCTTGTCTCTAAATGGGGCTACCTTTGTGTCTGATTCAGACACTTCAATTGGTACAGAATATGGCAGCCAGGCTGGACTCAGGTAAAACCAGAAGAGACTACATAACACCTATTCTAAGATCACTCCACTGGCTGCCTATCAGTTTCCAGGTGCAGTACAAGGTGTTGGTCATCACCTTTAAAGCCCTAAATGGCTAGGATCCAACTATAATAATAATAATATTAAATTTATTTTTACCCCGCCCCTCTGATAAAAACAATCAGGGTGGCTTACAGCAGTTAAAAATTACATCAACACAATCTAAAAGCCCCAAATCCCCACCCTCCCCCATAAAAACGTATTGAACTAAACATCCATTAAAATCCAGCTAAATCTTAAAATAATATAGAATAAACAAATAAAATGAATCAAACAGCAGGCGAATCAGAGATACAAAAGACCAAGGGCACAGCTCCAGAGGGATCTAGTCAGGAAAGGCCTGCCGAAAGAGATCTGTCTTTAACGCCTTTTTGAAGCTACTCAAGCTCGTCATCTGCCAGATCTCGTCTAGCAGGCTGTTCCATAATCTGGGGGCAATTACCAAAAAGGCCCTCTGGGAGGTTGCAGACAGCCTAGATTTTTGTGGCTGAACCAAATTCCTCCCAGAGGACTGGAGTGCGTGGAGAGGATTATATGGGAGGAGGCGGTTCTAAAGATAAGTTGGACCCAAGCCATTTAAGACTTTAAAGGTAATAACCAACACCTGATACTGGGCCTGGAAACTGATAGGCAACCAGTGGAGAGATTTTAACACCGGAGTTATGTGGTCTCTCCGAGATGTTCCTGAGACCACTCTGGCTGCCACATTTTGTACCAATTGAAGTTTCCGGACCAAGCGCGAGGGTAGCACCATGTAGAGCGCATTACAAAAATCTAGATGAGAGGTTACCAGTGCATGCACCACAATCTCAAGATCCCTTACTTCCAGGAAAGGGCGCAGCTGGTGTATCAGCCGAAGCTGATAACAGGCGCTCCTGACTGTCGCATTCACCTGACTAGTCATCTGAAGCGACAAATCAAGAAGCACCCCCAGACTACAAACACAGTCCTTCACGGAGAGTGTGACCCCGGCCAGGACTGGAGGTTGCAACCCAATTCCTGGTTCTGTGGCTGCTACTGTGAGCACCTCTGTTTTGTCTGGATGTAATCTCAATCTGTTTTTCTTCATCCAGTCCATTACTGCCTTAAGACAGTCATTAAGACAAGAGACGCCATTGGAATTCGAGGCCGACAATCTAGACAAGGAGAAATAGATCTGGGTGTTATCAACATACTGATAACACCCAGCCCCATAACTCTGAATGATCTCACCCAGCCACTTCATATAGATGTTAAACAGCATTGGGAACAGAATAGCGCCTTGCGGGAAGCCACAGGTAAGCTCCTTTTTACTCAGTGCTTCTCCATTATTTTCTGTCACGCCCCCCTTAGGAAAGAAGA
>JAIPUX010001232.1:167281360-167295720 GCA_020142125.1 Phrynosoma platyrhinos | reverse complement strand
AAGGTTGCCTACCCCTGGAGTATCACTTCCAGTGTGCTGAAACACAATGCTGCCCCCTGGGGAGCATGAGGGGAATGGCATCTGTCCCTTCGTAATTCCTCACCCCAGCATTACACGAATGAAGTAACTTTGCTCACATTCATTATATTACTTTGAAATGTGGCTTCTTTATATATTCATTACTCCCCCCCCCATAACTAATTAGGTGCAAGTCTATTATCCATCAACTTACCAACTTTGATAGCTTCAAAAAAGCTGTCAAAACAGATCTCTTCCAGCAGGCTTTTCCTGAATTGAATTCCTCAGCTATAAACAAACCCTTACACTTGTATTATGCTGCCTCTCTGCCCAATAAACCATTTGTTATTAATAGATTTTAACATACTATATTTTTAAACTGTGCTAAGTTTAATACTTTTTTAAGGGGGGCAAGATATATTATCATTTATTGTTATTATGTATTGTATTGGTCTGTTTTAACATGTAAGCTGCTTTGATTGCTATTATAGTAGAAAAGTGGGATACAAATAGAAGTTTTATTTATTATTTATTTATTTATCCATAAGCCATTACATTGGGTCCTTGTTATCAGCTAGTATTAGGTTCTAGGACACTAAAATCCATGCATGCTCAAGTCTCAGTATATACAATGGTGTCCCTTATATAAAATGACAAAATCAGGATTTGCTTTTTGGCATTTATATATTTTTAAAATATTTTCAAGCTGTGGATGCTTGAATCTCTGGATAAAAAATCCATATATATGGAAAGCTGACTGTACTTGTAATTCATTGCTCCCAAAGTTTGCACCAAACTCCTGCCAAAATGGAAAGCCTATTAGATGCTACAGAAGACACAGAAGATGCTACAAAAGTACCCCTCCCCATGACCACGGAAAACTCCAGGCACAAAATTATTGCAACCTCATCTTTTGAGAATCTGAAATGGAGTATCTGTAGGGTATTAAAGGCATGGTGGGGTATTAGATGTATTAGAGGCATGGTCACATCCATTGGATTCAATATTTCCTTGACAGACCAATGGCTTGGGCCCCTCAACTCTGACAGGTTGGACAGATGGGAAAGCCAAATATATCACATCAAATCCTGAGGGTCCTTTCACATTACACAGTTTATAGACCTGTGATTCCACTTGAACTACCATAGTAAAAGCCTACGGAATTTGGGGTTCTGTTGTGTGCCTTCAAGTCATTTCTGACTTATGGGGACTCTAAGGTGACCCTATCATGGTGTTTTTTGGGCAAGATTTGTTCAGAGGAGGTTTGCCATTGTCTTCCCCTTAGTCTGAGAGCATGTGACTTGTTCAAGGTCACCCAATGGGCTTCATGGCCAAGCTGGGAACTGAACCCTGGTCTCCAGAGATGTGTTCCAATGCTCAAACCACTATGCCACACTGGTTCTCTATGGCCTCAGCAAACTAGTATGGCTTCAGAAATGGTGGTCCCAAAGAGTAAGTTTACATCACAAAATTGAATTAACATCACACTTGCTTTGTGTGTTTATAAGTGAGATAATTAGATAGTTGGGCATGCAGGCAAACATCAAATCGCGGTGGAAACTCATGAAGACAGAGCAAGCAGTTTGTCATGGATGGGCAACCCATAGATTGTGGGCTGTATGCTGACGTCCAAGTCTGCTTTTGTTTGGCCTTCACTCTATTTAATTGCATCTACCCCTAAAACTGGGGAAAAAAACTGTTTCTCCCCCAACTCCAAAACTCCATCTCCTATCCTACCCACATTGTCAAAGCCCCATTCTTGTTCTGACTGATCTATCAAGACCAAGTCTCTTTGTGATTTCTGAGAACATTATCACATGAGCCCAATTCTCATTGTGATCGTGCTAGTTAATAAAAATGCAAACATACCATCCAAAATCCACAAAACAGTGATAGCTTTAATTGGCCAACCAAAATGCACAACATACATAATGCAAGCTTTCTTCATGTGAGCAGCCATTATTGCACATCTCCACAATAGTGTGACTGGGGCTGTTTCTGCCATCGTGCTCTCCTCCACATTTCCCTTCACTCTGCCTCACTGCCCTGTACTTTACCCAGCATACCTTTCAGGGGATTTTAAAAAAAACTTTTTAACACAATTCTGAACTCATGTTAATGTGATTTAAGTTTTTTAAAAAGAAAAAAATAGACCAAAAATGAAATTAGGCTGCTTGGGAATAAATAGCAATGGGAAGGAAGGCTAGGGGGAGAAAAGGAAACTGTAACACCATGTGATTCCCAGTATTGCAAGTGCCATGGCAGTGATATTTTACACGTGGACTGCTGCATGGTTGGGAGCTTATTGATGGGTTTTCCTCATCAATGAAAAGGGATGTCCTAGCATAGCAGCTATGGGTTGGAGCTGGCATCCTGTGGTAAGTATCACCAAAGACACGATTTTATGACTATGATTGTGGTTTAAAATCCATGTATGATAATCTCCTGAGAGGAAAACCCTTGGAAAGCTTTGCTCTGTTATGTCTAAGATGCAAGAGGATTCTTTGGCACTCTCCTGTATCACAGAAAGGCGATCTCTGGAGTGTTTCCAATTTTTTGTCATTCTCCTTGAGAAAGGATGTCTCAGAACTCAAAGATAATCCACCCAGGAAATGACCAACAGCTATTATTTCTGTCACACACATACACTAAATACACATGCAGGAGTGTACATTTGTGCACATACTCACATACACTTTCATTTCAGGACTTATTTGCAAAAAAAACCCAATTTCTTAAAAAATCTATACAAAAAAAATTCTGGGGAAAATGGTTTTGTACAAAAATAATCCTACCATGATGCACAGGAAAAAAAAGATTCTTTTACACACTGTTTGCTGCACAGAAATGTTAAGGATTTTTATACAAATGTATTTTCCATTAACTAAGTTTCTTCCCCCACACACATACACACAAAAGTACACAGGAACTCTTGCAATCTCACTTAGAATGGGGAAAACGTTTGAAATTAATTGTTCTCTTACACCAGAATGAAATAAACACAGATGTGCATCAAATCACACTGGCATCAAATCCAAAAGCCTCTGTGAAATTTCAGCAGCAAATGGAGTGGCAGCTTTGTGTTCCACATGAGGGTTGCAGTGAACCTACTCTGGGTTTTATTTCATACTTTAAAGTCCTTCTGCTGAACTATTGGAGGGGTGTAGCATTTAACATCTAAGATAGAAGCCCAGAGCAAGTTGACTGTTCTCACTTGACTGCTGTCTTGAACATAGATTACAGTTAAATTTGCTCACTTCAGTTTTATCACACTTGCAAGACAATCCAAGATATGTCTACTCAGATGTGAGCCCAAATGCACTGTCAACTTCAGGAACCCTGCATATGGGTACAGTCCTGTTGAACTCATTGGGGCTATGGAGTTTATCACACGGGGGACAACTGGAAGTATAAATGGTGATTAACCCATGATAATCCCACAATTGTGCTAATGGTTTTCATCCTGTGAATAACCCATGATAATCCCGCAATTGTGCTAATGGTTTTCCCACGACATCCAGATGAAATGTGATTAAAGTGAATTGAAGTTAAAGTAAAGAAACAGCAGCAAATCATTCACAGGATTTCCCCGTGAATGACTTTTTGCTGTTTATTGTCTGGTTATTCCCTGGTTATTCATGGGATAATGGCTCTTATGTTAATCTCATTTTAATCACATTTTAATGTCATTTGCATGGTTTTCATGGGTTCATTACTGTTTAAACTCCTAATTTCCTCCCATGTGATCATAGAATCATAGAGTTGGAAGATACCACAAGGGCCATCCAGTCCAACCCCTGCCATGCAGGAACTCACAATCAAAGCATCCCCGACAGATGGCCATCCAGCCTCTGTTTAAAGACCTCCAAAGAAGGAGACTCCACCACTTTCTGAGGAAGTGTGTTCCACTGTCGAACCTGTTCTCACTGGTTTGACAAATCCCAGATTACAGTGCTAAAATGTGTGCCATGCCTTCACTTTCATTGCTTTGGGGTGCAGACCTCCTACACTTTTGGAATGGTCTTGAAAAAGGACACTAATCTTGAAACCTGGTCAACATACCAATTAATTTATTCTTACCCTTCCTTCAGTAGTAAGTAATTTACAAGCTTGTGTATTTTATGCTGTGGAAGGTAGATCAATTTTTAATAAAGCTGTTCTAACCATTTTCTCTCTCATATTTTCTCCATGCTATCTTTTGCCTAATAACAAATAAAAACCAAGGAAAGCTTGATTAATACTTCTATTTATTTTATCCTCTGGGGGCAACACAGTTAACCATTCTCTGCATAAAGAAATCGTTTACCTGTTTTCAGACAACTGGCACAAAACATTTCAATTTCTTTCCCTCTTGCTGCTCATTTGTTTGCTCAGAATTAAAATCCTGCTAACCTCTGAGTAGGAGTGCATCGAATTGGAAATTTGCAGGACAAACTGGGGCAAGTCTCTCCCAAAGTAAAACCCAAAATCACCAACTCCAATAGGATCTGATCCTCTGAAAATGATTCCAACTGCAAGTACGTCAGTTTACATCACACTTTTGCAAGAAATACCACTGTACTATAGTACTATATGTACGTACTATATAACACACATACACATTTGGTACCACTACCACCCCTCATAAGCCCATACACACACCTTTTTCATAGCCATGCTGTTGTGCAGTTTGCCTTTGAGAAGTCGCACATGATTCATGGTAAGTCAAGCCCTCTGATCAGTTGTGAAACCTTCTCTCAGTTGTGAAGAAGAGGAGGGGAAAGCTACAAAAAGTGCTGTCCTAAGAGTGAGCAAAATCTGTATGCAGTATTCTCTTGAGGAAAGGAAGAGGATATGTCTAGACATCCATACAGTACGATCCAGGCTTTCAGCATCCCAATAGATCCTTTCCCTGAGAATCTCTTATTCCTGTTGAAGTATGTTTCCAATAAACTGTTCTAAGGAAGATGGGGATGTTTTAAGAGTCATCTTCTTTCTGTAAATTATTCAGGTTATAACCCCAATATTATTGTGGTCTCTCAAGAGGCAGACAGCGCAGCCAACCACATACCATTACTTTGCTAAGAGTGAGTCTTGGCTACCAAAGACCTAAACTAATTGTGTAAAAAAATCCATCCCATCTCAGATCCCTCCAGACAGCAATAAAAGGGGGGGGGGGAACTCTACCCACAGACTATTAGTGGCTTATGTGAATATAAAAAAGGAAAAGGAAGGAGGGGGTAAGACTTCACAAAACTCTGTATAGCTTTGAAACTTCTGAAGAAACAACTGTTGCTGTTTCCAAAATCCTCTTTCTACACCTAGAATTTTGCATAAGGCTGTATGCTCGAAATTGCAGCACTGGAAATAACCAGTTATATGAATATATAACTGGGATATATAGCCGGGATTGCCACATATGTCTCTTTCACACTGCACCATTTTACCACTTTAATTGCTGTGGCTGCCTACTGTGACTTGCTGGGTTTTGTATATTAGTGAGGCTCTAGAGCTCTCCAGTAGAGAATTTTGAATAACTCACAAAACTAAAAATTCCAGAATTCTGTAGGATGCAGCCATCGCAGTTAAATTGCATAGTAGTGTGCAAGAGACCACCAATGCCTCCCAACCTTGACAAGAGAAAACTGGTTAAGGACTTTATCAGAACAATTGAGGGAAACCTCAGCATTCATCTCTCTGACAGTAAGAACACAATAACCTCCAAATGGATCAAGGAAATTGCAATAAAAATATAAAAATACAAAAAAAATAGAGGTACAATAATCAAGAGTATTTATGAAACCTCAAATTGACCAATTTTAAGAGTTTCAAAAGAGACATGCAACACATAATGTAGAATAGAATAGACAAAATAGAACAATAGATTCTAGAATAGCTGATTGTACTAATACATAGAGTCCAGATGTGATATAATAATGATAATGAAACCTCCAGTTGAAGATCCTGGGAATGGACATTATCATCTTGTTTGAGTTGTTTTTATCATTATTATGATAAAACGATTCAAACAAGATGTTGACATTGTGTGTGGTCATGTGATCTGTTTTCCACACTGCCAAAGGTCACCTTTTGGAGGAATCGGGGGGGGGGGACACAAATCATCTTGGCTGCCAACCACCTCCCAAAGCCAGCTGCTATGTGAATGTGTGCACAGCAGCCAACTTCCGGAAGCTGTTGGAGGCACAATTGTTGTGGGGAAGAGAAGAGAAGCAGACTCACACCACGTGACTGCCTGAGAAATGGAACTGCGATGGAAGGGACCTATCGCATGAAGGCAGTAATGGAAAAGCAGTGAGATTGAGAGTTTATTGATGGGTTTTGCCCATCAATGAAAAGATGCACTACAGCAACAAATGGAATGCAAGGCAGCAAGAAGACAGACACAATGTCATATGATAAGACTGGCCAAAGATGCTTTTATCATGTTAAAATTCTGCTTTTCTATCCTCATGTGACAATATCCTATATCTCTTATTAAATAGCAGTCAAGGCAGCCACAGTTACTTTTGACTATTTTTGCTGAGCTTGCCTGCTCCTTTGTCAGAGGTGGACAAAGTGTAAACCCAAGCTTACTCCAGTCATCTGATGCCTCTTTGCGCAGCACCTGAAAGCATCCAGAGTTGGGGTTTGGGATTTAATTGAAGTGAGAAGAGTCCAACATGGGATGGTTCACTGGCAAAGTCCATTCCCTGCCCTACCAAGACCAGAAATAGCCATTCAAAACATTTCCGATTTAATTTCTTTTCCTATATTTTTATAGGATGGGTGGCTTGTATGCAATACATGTGAAAAGGGTCTAGGGGTCTTAGCAGACCACAAAATAAATGTGAGTGTGATCAGCAGCAAAAAGAAAAAGAAAAAAAGTCCAGCACAATTCCCTGGCCTTAGTCTTCAAGACTATACTTAACTTTTAGCTCCTTCCCATTACTTACATTGGTATTATTGGAAAACAAAGGGCAGCAAAGGGGGTTTGATTCACAGTCTAAAAGCCTTAGAATATACAAATGGTATTGTACATCTGCAAGGATGCATTATGCAGGTGTGCTATTATCCAGATCCTTAATTGGTCCTGACAGAGTGAATGATGACATTGTCAATTGACACAGAATGAGTATGAGAGGAAGCCGTGGGAGGAAAAGACAGTTTGTTCTTGGACATATTGAGCTTGAGATGGCAGTGAAACATCAGAGAATTACTTGAAGATACAGAACTGGATGGAAGAGAAAGCAATATTGACCAAATTCCCACCAGATCACATTTGGTAGCACTGGCCAAATGGCTACCATGTCCCACTTGTCCTACATAACTAAATTGACACAACATGGCAAACAGAATCAATTTGAAATGAATAATAGAAGCAGGCATTTGTGAATGTCAATTATTCCAAACAGGCTTGTATCTGAAATATCCAAGGTGAATTGGGCACATAAGCCAAGATGATCAATTTCCTGCAGTGAAGGACATAGGACCCCCTCAACTCAATATGGACCACACTGCTCTCACCACCATCTGACGTTATGAAGGCCACCAACTTTCTATAGCAGACACAATTGCTGCTCTTGGTAACAAAGAAGGGCACTAGGGCATACCCTCTAATATTTCTTAGATGAAAACCAGGACACATGTGGCAAAGCAACATCAAAGTGTGGTCAATATATAGCCAAATCAGTTAGGAAGAACACACAAGGTAGGAGAAGCTGCAGCAGTTTGCTTTTGCTTGAGCTGACTGGGAACAACACGATTCTATCCCTTCCTCTACTCCCTCCCCACTATTAATTAAGTACAAACTACTTTTGCACTTTGAACTCAGTTTGCAGCAATTGAAGCAAGCTAAGGAGAAAGAGGGAAAGGGGGGAGGAGAGAGAAACCAGAACATTTTGAAAAGAACAGGTGAAAAAGTGGGCTACGGAGGAATAATTGGGACTGTCCCTGGCAAACCAGGCCAATTCTGGAGGGCATGCCAGAGCAACTTCCTATAGCATACAGCATCACATTAAAGCCCCAGGAAGCATTGTTGGGGGTACTTTTTGTAACTATTTTTGGGGAAATATCAGCAGAACTATTGATATTTGTGGAGGTGGTGATGGAGAAGAGGGACTACACATTGTCCACCCCTGCCATTAGCCCACAATCTTCTATTTCCACTTTACTTTCTTTAAATATAGTTTTCTCTCTCATCCAGAGATGCAGCAACCCATGGTTGCAGTGGGACAGCTATGCCTGTGATGAAATATTTCCTGAGGAAATCAGTGTTCCTTAACTTGGGTGAAATGTACCCACTGTCAATACATTTTGAAAGACTTTTTTAAAAAGTTCATCTCTCCCTTATAAGCTGGATCAGAGCTCTTCCCCTTTTAAACATACACTTGTAATTTCTGCTCAACTCAGTAGACAGAAATTATATATCATTAGAGTGTTTAAGCCTTTCTGAGGAATGGAATACCCACCAATCAAGAAGAGGCTTGAAAATTTCATGGAGAAAACAGATCACACTTGGCTAAGCCTCCAACTTTTCAATAAGCTGTAAATAGTATTCACTGTTCTTCCATTACTAGAAGTCACTCTCATTTTTCTAGGGGTCAGGAAAAAAAGGGGGGGAACATAGTAGGGACCATTCAGTGAATCCTAGCTCCTCATACAAAAATACCCTGATTCTTCATGTTTGAGGGGAACACAAAAAGTGGCAAAATATTTTCATCCCCGTTACTGCAAGGCAGCTCTCTAATGACAGTGTTCCCCCACCCCGTCTCTCTCTCTCTCTCTCTCTCTCTCTCACACACACACACACACACACACACAAAATTTTCACCCAGAGAGATGAAAATATTCCCAAATCTCCAAAAATACATTGTTTTTTGCCAGATCTCAGCAGCACTTTTTTCCTGTCTTTGTTTTGTAAGGGGTTGTGAGACAGTTGCTGACATCCTATTGGTATTGTACACAACCTTGTGATTGCCTTACAAATGCAGCTGTACTTTTTGGCCATTGTGCAAATGCTGGATTCACTTCATGGTGGTTTCAGTGGAGTACATAAATGTAACCATTGCACATGTGATTGCGTATTCTCAATTGGTACATAACTATGTGTCGCTGACTTTAATATGTCCCTTGAGCCACTCTGGAGACAGCAATTTATCATTTCTCACTGCACAACAGAGCAATAAGTAAATACGTTGACAGATGTCCAACCAATTGTACTCCATTAGTATTCAGAAGAAGGATGGCATAGTGCAACCAGCACTAACTATGTGGCTGACATCCAGATAATGACTTACATCTGTGTGAGTGCAATTTATATGTGTACATGTTTCTTTCAGGACAAGGTATAGAGAGGTATTCATTTGCCCTTGTGCTCTGTCCACAAACCTCCCACCACTTGGGGCTGCTGCTGTCACTTCCAGTTGGGCGGAGAAGGAAGAGGGAGTAATATTAATGTTATTAATATTAATTAGGTATTCCTCCTTCTCTGCCCAGCCTTCTCCTCAGAAGAAAGCCAAGTGGTGGAGGAGCTTTGCCCATCCTCATCCTCCTCTGCCCAGATTTCTCAGGAAAAGTCCAAGTGACCGAGGAACCTTGAGGGGCAAGCGTTTACCCCTCTTCTTCCTCCACCACCTGGCCTTCTCAGGAGAAAGCCAGACAGTGATGGAGCCTTGAGGGGCAAGTGTTTGACCATCCTCCTCCCTCCGCACCACCTGGCCTTCTCCTCGGGAGAAAGCCGAGAAGCAGAGCAGCCTTACAGGACAAGTGTTCACCCTTCTTCCTCTGCATGACCCTCTCCTGAAAAGGAGGCCAAGTGGTAGAGGAGCCTTGAAGTCATTCCATATCCTCATGGGCTGCCCAAAACCCTTTGGTGGGCTGCATGCAACCCCTGGGCCATATGTTGTGCAGGCCTGTCCTGGAGGAAACAAAACACAGGTGCACTCCACTTGAGAGAGCACCTCATTTCTTCCCACCAGAACCAAGCTGAGACCAGCTGTTACTCCACTGTCTGAATCACTTCCCCATTCCCCACCTGTAAACAAGAGCAACAAGAGTCCCGCCTGGGACTTGATAGCTGCTAACTATCAAAAAATGCAGAACTATGCATGCAGAGCTATGTGCATGTATAGGATCATGACCTCTATGAGCAAATTTATGCTATGGAAATGGAAAATAGGATTGCTGCCTTTGTTTATTCTTTCAACACTCTTTAAAGCATTTTTCCTAATTTTCACATTTATTTATGTTATTTACCTTTACACAACTTGTCCTGATTGACTCAACTGTTAGTGTGGGGTCTTTTCCCAATGATGTTTTCTCAATGATGCATTCTACTTGTTGTTGTATGCCTTCAATTTGCTTCCGACTAATGGCAACCCTAAGACAAACCTATAATGGGGTTTTCTTGGCAAGATTTGATCAGAGGAGGTTTGCCATTCCCTTCCCCTAAGGCTGAGAGTATATGACTTGCCCAAGGTCACTCAGTGGTTTTGTGGCCAAGCTGAAAATTTATCCCTGGTCTCCAGAGTCATAGTCCCACTCAAACCACTATGCCACCCTGTTTCCTTATGTGCATTCTACCCATTCATAATTTAAAATATTTGCACCATTTTGTGAGAAATGCTGTTTAAGACTCATAAACGTGTGAATGCTTGAGCCACAGCACAATGCTCCTTCAACAGGTCTCAGAAGGTATGAAAAGACCACCTTTGTCAGGAGAGGTTAAACCCAACAAAACATATTTTTATCCCTACTTTGCTACTTCATTCCCTCATAATGTTTTAAATACAGTGTCAAAGTTAGTTTGTTGTTGTTTCTGCTTGCTCTCTCTCTCTCTCTCTCTCTCTCAATCTCTCTCTCTGTATTTAAAAAAAGATTCGGCTTATTGCTCCAAGGATTTTACCACGCAAGGCTAAAAAGCAGAATTTTAACAGGATAAAAATGTGTTTGAATTGTATTTATCAGACAATATTGTGTCTGTCTTGCTGCTGCCCTGTTACTATAGTGTACCTGTTCATTGATGGGCAAAAGCCGTCAATGAGCTCTCAATTATGCTATTATAGTAATAGTAATAATAATAATAATAATAATAATAATAATAATAATAATAATAATTTATATTTCCCACCTCTCCCTGCAGACCGAGGCAGGATTACAACAATAAAAATACAAGAATACAGATACAAAATATAAAATATACTATATAAAAAACTGGTATCAGCAGCATAGTACAGCTATTATAATACAAAAAGCATCTTCATTTCTATTGCAGCATTACAACGGTCATGTGGCAGGACAGGGCC
Source organism: Phrynosoma platyrhinos (assembly GCA_020142125.1). Taxonomy (NCBI): domain Eukaryota; kingdom Metazoa; phylum Chordata; class Lepidosauria; order Squamata; family Phrynosomatidae; genus Phrynosoma; species Phrynosoma platyrhinos. Next base: position 167,284,420 of record JAIPUX010001232.1, on the reverse strand, counting down.
TGATTCTCCTCTTTTCTCCCCCTCTCACTTGATATTCCAAAACAGGCTAATTCCATGCCTGTTTGCTCATTTTGCATTGTTGTTAGATGTCCTTACATCGATCTCGACTCAGAGTGACCCTCTTGATGAGCCATCACCAAGACCCCCCGTGTTTCACTGCTCTGCTTAGGTCTTATACATTCATGCCAATGACCTCCCTAATTAAGTCTAGCCATCTGGTGTATGGTCTTCCTCTCTTTCTTCTACCTTCTAACTTTCCTAGCATTGTAATATTTTCTAATGAGTCATGCCTTCTCATGATGTGGCCAATGTATGACAGTTTGATCATTTCAGTTTCCAGGGAAAGTTCAGGATTGATCTGTTCCAGGACCCACTTGTTTGTCTTTTTGGCCATCTGTGGTAAAAGCAGCACTCTTCTCCAGCACCACGTCTCAAATGAGCTGATCTTCTTCCTATCAGCTTTCTTCACTGTCCAGCTCTTGCATCTGTACATGGTGATGGTAATACAATGGACTGGATGATTCTAACTTTAGTGCTCAGTTGTATATCTTTACTCTTTAGGATCTTGTCTAATTCCTTCATGGCTGCCCTCATATAAAATAATTTTAATAATTTTTGCCATAATTATACAAACACAGCAAAATTAAAAATAAATAAACCAACATGCAGAGTTGGAACGGTGACTTGGGAAAGGAGGGGAATCAGCCTCCCTTCATAGCACTGAATGCCATGATTCCAGAATTGAAGATGAAGATGAAGAAAGTGGAAGAAGTGTAGAGGCTTATCACATCCAGGAGGGACTTTCCAAACAGTGGAGTTGTGCAAAAGAAGAGAGGATTGATAAGAAAGGTTTTCAACATGATATATTTCTGTTTCCTTTCATAATGCAATTGCCACAAGACACGAGGCTGATGTGATAATGTCCTTAGAAACACTGAAGTCATCATATGTAGCCAATTACATTAAGGCCAAAAGATGAATTAATGTTCTCCTTCTGGGTAGCTTCATTTGGTCTTAGTGACCTAGCCCAGATAAATCCAATTGGGAATGCAATAAACTCACTATTTCTGTACATAATTTAAAACAGTGGTTCCCAAACTTTGGTCCTTTGAGTGTTTTGGACTTCAGTTCTCAGAAGCCCTGCCAGTTTGACCAACAGTCAGGAAATCTGGGAGATGAAGTCCAAAACATCTGGAGGACCAAAGTTTGGGATTCACTGATTTGAAACAAATGGTGCCAAAGCAGCAGCCAGAGGTAATGTGGAAAATAGCAAATTACCCCTCACAAAACTCCAAATTAGAGGACAGGATCAGGGTTTGGGGAAATCCTTTTATATTGCATTCATATTCCCAAAATCAAAATCCTCTCATTTTTCACTCACATTCAAATGGGGAGAAAATTTCATGTATCACTATTTCAAATTGTTTCCAGCAGAGATTTAAACCATTTAAAGCAAATTAAAATTCTATTTAAAACTAATGGGGTAATTAGAAAATTGGTATTACATGGCAACTTCTTTACATAAATTACCTCATGAAAGCCCCAGAAATAGCATCCAGATTTTTTTTTCCTTAATGAATTCCATGCAACAGATATAAAAATGTGTGAATATCAGGACTTCCTGTCCAGAAATGTGTGGGTTTTGTGTGCAAAAAACGTTTTCTGAGCAGAAATACAATTTTGTCACCACAATTTGTCACACGTTTTTTCTGTGCTTAAAAAAATATATATTCAGAAGTATATTTTCTGTGCAAAAATCCATTTTCTTTTCAGAAACGGCTTTTCTCTGCAGAAATGCACTTTCTGTACAGAAACATGCTTTTTTCCTATGAAGAAAACAAACATTCTGTAGAGAAATTTGGGAGCTTATTGCATACTTAAATAAATCGCTTCACCTGACCTGATTTAAAATTTAAATTGGGCAGCATCCTGATATTATCAGAAGGATTTAGCTGCCAAATTCACTGCCCAGGTCCATCCCAGGTCCATTCCCACTCACAGGGGTGCTCAGTGCAGCTCTTTTCAAAGCCAGAAGTTTTATGGCTTGAGAAAATGACCGCCGGAGCAACCCTGTGAGCGGGGATGGACCTGGGATGGATCTGGACAGCAGATTCGGTGGCTAAATCTTTCTGGTAATATCAGGATGCTGCCCAATTTAAATTTTTAACCGGATCAGGTAAGGCAATTTATTTAAGTATGCGATAAGCTTCATACATGTTTTTTCAGTGCAGAAACATGTGCTCTGTGCCAACATACACTGTGCATAAATTGATGTGGCATTTCTGTGCAGAAACCACATGTTTATGCAGAAAAATACTTCTTGAAAAGCAAGGAGCACCACAGTTGCCTGTATTCATCCTGATGGGCTTTCCAGAGTATCAAGATACCACATTCTTAGGTAAGAAACATGCACAGACAAAATTTTAGAGCAGCGTCTTCTCCTCGGTGACCTCACTTCCTTTTCCAGGGCCCTGTCTGCGCAGAACAAATAAAATGTCCTCCCTCCCTGTCCTCTTGGTGGGGAGTCCAGACAATGCACAACCCAAATTCCAGTTCTCATGCAAATAATCTGGATAACATCCAGTCTGTTCAGTACTAAAGCTGGGTTATAACCACCATCACCCTTAAAACTGAGTAAAATAACTCAACTTTTGTTCTGGATCTTCCTGGAAGATCTGGATGCCTCCATTGCAATGGTGGATGGATGTTTACAATTCACCCCACTGTGCCACCTGATGTTTCTGCTGCCAAGTTGCTCACTCTGAGGTCAGAATGAGGTGCCCACCCATGTGCTTGATGCTGGGTGCCTTGTTCTGACCTCAAAGTGAGCAGCCCACTGCAGCATCAGGTGGCATGCCCTGGCACCACAGCCAGTGTGCCCAGTAATGGGGGGATGTCAGGACATCTCCAGAGCTAGAATACTCTAGGCCAGGGGTTCCCAAGGAGCCCTTTGCTCCAAGGAGCCCTGAAGTACACCACGTGTACTTCCCGGGTGCTCCACGGCTACTCCAGCAGAAATAAAAATTGAATGAAATTAAAGAATAAGAATATATTCTTATA
>JAIPUX010001232.1:167203324-167236121 GCA_020142125.1 Phrynosoma platyrhinos | reverse complement strand
CATCCAGCCTCTGTTTAAAAAACTCCACAGAAGGAGACTCCAAGGGAATGTGTTCCACTGTCGAACAGCTTTTACTGTCAGGAAATTCCTCCTAATGTTTAAGTGGAATCTCTTTTCCTGGAGCTTGCATTCATTGTTCTGGGTCCTATTCTCTGGAGCAGCAGAAAACAAGCTTGCTCCATCCTCAATATGACACCTCTTCAAATACTTAAAGAGGGCTATCATATCACCTCTTGACCATCTCTTCTCCGGGCTAAGCATGTCCAGTTCCCTAAGTTGTTCCTCATAGGGCTTGGTTTCCAGACCCTTCACCATTTTAGTTGCCCTCCTTTGGACACTCTCCAGCTTCTCAACATCCTTTTTGAATTGTGGTGCCCAGAACTGGACACAGTATTCCAGGTGAGGCCTGACCAAAGCAGAATAGAGTGGCACTATTGCTTCCTTTGATCTATACACTATATGTCTATTGATGCAGCCTAAAATTTCACTGGCCTTTTTAGCTCCACATCACACTGTTAGACCTCCCTTAGAGTATAACATTGAATCATCTATTTGCATCCAAAGAAGCTTCCAATAGCCCCCTGTTTGCCCATCATCCAGGTCCATCATACCATTGATTCTGGATCAGTTTTTAAGGTAAAGACTTAGACTACAGATACTTCAGTGTAAATCTGTTGGTTCATGCCAGCTAAGCAGTCCCTTATTGTTGATGTCTGCTTTCAAGTTGTTTTTGCCTTATGGCAACCCTAAGGTAAACCTATCACAAGGTTTTCTTGGTAAAGTTTGTTTAGAGGGGATTCTCCTTTGCCTTCCTAAGAGGCTGAGAGAATGTGACTTGTCTCAGATCATCCAGTGGGTTTCCATGGCAGAGCAAGGATTCAAACCCCGGTGTCCAGAGTCCCAATTCAGCACTCAAATCACTACCATACTGGTTCCAAAGTGAATGAATACAACACACTACTTAGTCATAATTCAAAGACATAGCCGTGTTAGTCTGGAATATTAGTCTGCAAAGGGACCTTGTAGAACTTTTGCGACTAACTGTGTGAAAAAGGTTGTAACAGAAGCTTTCGTGGACTTGATCTACTTCCTCAGATACGTAGTCATCAAAATTCACTTTAGAACCATGCCCTTGAGATGTTGACAACCTAGAAATCTCAAGCGTGGAAGCTTAACATTCAGCAAATGATCAGGGGTGATAGATGTGTAAGTAAGACAAATGACTCTATGCTTTCTTGAAAGGAAAGACTCAAGCAAGCTATGTACTCAAATCCAATGAAGCTTGTAGTTGCTTTCTAAATAATAGCTCTAAGGAAAGAAGTCAGGTTCTCTCTAAAGGACAAAGTCAGGCTAAGAGCCTATACTTGTTTTTTCAAGCTGTCAAAAGTATGGAGGTTTTGAGTCGGCATGGTTTAGTGGTTTGAGCGTTGGACTAAGCACTCTGGGAGACCGAGTTTTGAATCCTCCTGAGCCATGGAAACCCACTGAGTGACCTGGAGAAGGTCACACTCTCTCAACCTCAGAGGGAGACAATGCCAAACCCTCCTGAACAAACTGTGTCAAGATAACTCACCTTAGGGTGGCAGTAAATTGGGAACAACTTGAAGGCACACAACAACAGCGACAGCAATAACAATAACAAGCAATGAATGACTCACAGATACTAAACACTGCTTGTCCTCCCTTCCTGTCAGAAACCTGTGGAGATACACTTTTGCAGAACACAAATTCTTAACATTTTTATTGCAGGGAGTGAGACTTCAAAAAATGTTCACACCTTAAGTTGAGACTGTGTAAGTTGCCCAATATCATTCAGTGGTTTTTCTTGGGTGAGTAGGGATTGGAACCCTGGTCCATGAAACCCATTGGGTGACCATGGGCAAGTCACAGGCTCTCAGCCTAAGGGGAAGGCAATGGCAAACTTCTTCTGAACAAATCTTGCCAAGAAAACCCATGATAGGTTCACATTAAGGTCTCCATAAGTTGGAAACAACTTGAAGGCACATAACTAATACACACACACACACACACTCCTGGAATCCAAATGCAACATTTGAACCACACTGGATTTCTTTGAATTGTTCCGCAACGGGATTTCAACACTCCCAAATCTGCATAGATGGGAGGGAGGGGTCTTAAATGGCCCAGGTACTCCAGGCAAGCTTCTGATGTGAAACAGAGGAAAGATTTGATTACTATTCAAGGCAGAGGAATTCTTAAATGAAGGGTTTCATTATGGTTGCCTTTTAACAAGCAGGCAGTTGAGCTAAAGACGAAGGAGTAATTGCAATGCTTGTAATAATGGGGTGCAGAGGATGGGTAGGCAGTCCCAAGGCAAGAGGCAATAAAAGCATGTATTTAACGTATTTCAAAAGGGCTCCTTTGGTGAGCGCTGTGCTAAACGCGTGAAAGGCAGAGGATCAGTTGCTCCTTTCATTAGGCCTCCCATTAGGAGGAGTGAGGCAGATGCCTCAGGTGGCAGATCCCAGCGGGAGGTTAACAAAAAGGCATTGGAGAAGCTATCATACTGCATTTACACTGCTGAATGAATGCAGTCTGACACCAGTTTAACTGCCATGGCACCATGCTATGGAATTCTGGGATTTGTAATATTGTGAGATATTTAGCCTCCTCTGTCAGAGAGCTCTGGTGCCATGAGAAATGTCAGGATGCCATAGGAAGGAGCCTTGACAACTAAAGCGGTGTCAAACTACATTAATTCTGCACTGTGACACCAGCCATTGTCTCATCAGGAGGTGTTAAAGTAAGATGCAACCAATCCTCTAGATCAGAGGGTAGACAAAATGCAGTATTCCAGATGTTGCTGGACTGCAACTCCTAGGATTCTCCCATTATTGACAAAGGTTGACAGGAGTGGTAGTCTGAGAACAGCCAGAGAGTGGCCCAGCTGCTCTAGACGGTTTCTCTATAGCCCTGGTCAGCTGTTAGAAATTAAACATACAACGTAGGGAGCAAAGCATTTCCATCTCTTCCCTGTACATTTCTACCACTACCTTTATTTTTGAAGAGGAGACCTCCTCCATGCATGGTGACTCTCTGCAAGATGTGAATTCCTGGGCAGTCCACATTCTAGGGCTCTCCTTTTCGCAAAGTTGCTCCACACCAGAAAACAGACAAGAATGTTCACAAATTTTCTCACTCCAACATGTCAAAACAGCCCACTGGAAAATGGTTAAATACCAATGAGGTTTTTCATAGCCCATGATTCTTTGGGGAAAAATTGTTCACACAAAGCAATTGTTTGTTTATATATATATATATAGAGAGAGAGAGAGAGAGAGAGAGAGAGAGAGAGAGAGAGAGAGAGAGAGAGAACAGTGAATTTTGTACAATGGGCACTGTTTTCTGTACAAAATATAATGTCAGGAAGTTACAACCCAACTTACAATTGTGTAAAGTTGTGTTGCACCATTGCACAATGTTCGTCCTCTCTATGCCATCAGCACCACTACACAACTGGAACCAGAAGCACTTCTGTTGGGCAACATGTCCCAATGCACAATGTGACCTGTTGCACAATGTGCCCTGTTTCATAATGTGTCTTGATGCACAACATTTTCTTCTGATGCACAACATGTCCTGATTCGCATCATGTCCCCACACACAACGTGCTGCAAAGCATAATGATATATCTTGCCTCATGACACTCTGTGCATCTTCGCAATTCACTAGCATGGTTGTGTATTGTGTGAATGACATACGTCCATCAGCATAAAGTTACACATTGTAGGCTCTGATGCAGGGTATCAGTCAACATGTACAGCACAAAAATGTTATTTTTTTCCACAGTTCTTTCGTGCAGATATTTTTTATTTTAAAATAAAGTCCCTAAAATGTTAAAAAAAAATCATAAGATGAAAAAATGTTCAAAAACTCTCAGTCTCAGTCAGGAGGGGCAGGGGGAACACTTTTGAAATGTATTTCTTTATTCTTTCATGTATGTATTTATCCAAAGACATAGCCATTGGTAGCATGAGATGGATGTAGGCTCAAGGCTATGAAAGCCCATGCTACCAACTTCTTTCTTTCAGTTAGTCTCAAAATGCTACAACATCCCTTTGCATGTAGGAATTATGTAAGTGAGTCTGTAGAGAAAACATGAGGAGGGAGTTGAATTAGTTTGTATAGTCTCTAACACCTGAATAGGCCTTCTGTTGAACAGTAAATCATGGAAATAATTTAATGACTGCCTCCACAGTAGATTCCCATTCAATGTGGTGCAAAAACTTTTCAGAAAAGACGTATCCGAGCAAGCGATTACTACAGAATTAATAGTCTATTTGTGTTGTAACACAAGCACAGGCCTGCAGTTTCCAGCCTCATACTAAAGAGTGACAGCAATGAGTTCCTTTATTTCACCTCAATTTTCTTCTTGAATAATAATGGGTGAGAACATTACCCACTAAAAATACGTAGCTTCAGAATTCAGACTAATGAAAGTAGAAGTTAAAAATGGAACCAAGTGTGGAGTTGTTTGACAAAAGCATGCAGATCAGCATAGAAGCCCTGCAGCTCATGCCCAACAAAATGTTTTCTATTAATTTTATTTTTTATTTTTTTATCAAGGTGGAAAAGTAAAATATTACTTTAGAATAACAACTGATTTAGGAGAAGCTTGATTTTCTAATTTCTGTGACCATCTTCATTACATTCTTCTTTCATACAGAAATGAAGGGAGGGAAGAATCTGTTTTTTCTTCACCACCACCCTGATCTCCCGGCCACACAGAAAACCTCGAGATTTTTTTATTGGGGTCAAAGAAATTTCTTTCTAAATAAGTTTGTGTTACATATAGAATTGAGGTGGAGAATTCTGAGTCAGACAGGGAAAGATAGACTGGAAAAGGATAATTCTGAGTAGGAGGAATGATGAAAAAATCAGATAAAGATTGGATATAACAGAGCTACACCCAATCTGGGGTCATCCAGATATGCTGGATTACAACTCCCATCATCCCCAGCCATTATGCTGTCCAACACATCTGCAAGATGTCAGATTGCAGATGAACGATATAACCACAGATTAGTGGGAATAACCCTAATGGTTGAAAGTTATGGTGGCAGAAGGATGACAGACCCTGTTAGTATTTTTAGAAAGCTCACTGAGGCAGATACCTGAGAGAAGGTTAGCAAAGCTGACAATCAGAGGTCAAGAAAGTGATAAATTGACAACTTCAGTCCTCAGGCAAAGAAAGGTCAATATATACATTTAATTTTCTCTTTGTTTCTCAATTTCTTAAATTAATTCTATACCATCTCTGCATTAGTTTCCCAATATATATAGTATTGTACATGCTGTTGCCTGATATAAATATTTTGCAAGCAATTTTCTCTCTCATAATAGGTTTTTGAATATCATTTCCATAAACATACACACTGTTGTGCATGCACACTTTCCCCTATTGTGTGTATTTTAAACCTTTTTTAAAATCTGCATCATGAAATATGATGAAATGCATTTACCCAAGGAGAACATATTGGTTCACAAAGGGCAAATTAGGTTGACTTGCATTAAAATGTGAACCAAAACGAATTCCTTCTTCATTCCTATGCAAAGAGTGAGGGCAAAAGTACATGGGACATTAATCATGTAGTTTGTCCTCAAGTGCAATTTGCCAGAACAAGGAAATGTGATCCAAATTGCTAGGCTGACCAAAAATGAGAGCAAAAGATGATTTGAAGACTCACAACCACTGATACATGAATGAAACATAATCCACACTGCATGTGTTTCAGAGAGTCAGGTGTTCAGTGGCCATGCTAGTTGAGAGATTGTGAAAGGTGTCTTCCAAAAAGTCATTTTTTCCCCAAGTTCTGTTAGTTTGATCTTCCCTGTAGGCTCTTCTTAAGAGTCTGACATCTAAGAGGAATCGACTGATTTCTCCCCAAATAACTTGAGTTGCACTCTGCATCAGCTGGGGCAGGCTGCTACTGAAGTCTGCACACCCAGCAACCATCCTTTATGCCCTTCTAACTCCACTGCAAAGCAATTCCCATTGGGCTGCCTTTAGTTACTGCTTGGCTGGTACATGACATCTCTGGGGCAAAGCAGAGATGGACCACTTGAAATTATATTACACCTCTAAATCTACTGTGGCTTCCTACAGCATTTTTATCAGGTTTACTGGTCATGTATGTCAAGAGCTTTGAGGACACAGGAGAAACCTGTAGTATTACAGAGTGTCAGGGCCAGCCTTAGTTCTCTGGCCAACTAGGGCAAAGCAATCCCCTGCCCATGATGTGTACCAATCCTCTCCAAGGACACAGCTAAAGAACAGAGGCAGACAAGGTGCATGCACATATGGTACCATCAATTTTGCAAGTCACTTTGATTATTCTGCTTGGAAAGCAGAATAGAAATATAAGTGATGCGTAAACAATAAAAGATATATCTTAGCTGCATCATGATGCCTCTGTTACTAATCATACTGCTGGTAGATAATGTACTCCTTCGTCTCCCTGTTGTGGAGATACACAAGTTCACAAACACAATGCATGGGATTCTGCAATCCTAGGTGTCACACACCCAGGGAATTCTTTTATACATGCAGGTGTACTTTTTGACCACTGTGCAATGGACATATCCAGTACATGGTTGTGAAAGTGGAGTTTGACATGTGTAACCATTTCACATGGGTCTAAATCTTATTATTAATATCAAGTAAAGTATAGCCATTGAATCAACTGGATTGACTCATCACTCTCAACAGTTGATTGAATGGGTGTACTCTTGTGGAACTAAGCTTCCAACCATCCAGTTGGGCATTCTTGGATGGTCCATAACTAGCTATCAGTGCCACTGGGTTTGTAGAAACAGCCACTGTGCATTCCCCTACACAGTAAGGTCAAGAAACAGGTATATTGACAGATACATGACCAGTTGATTTATACTATACAAGCACTATGTAGGACAGGGCTCGGCATATCTTTTTTTGGGGGGCGGTTCCACTGTCCCCCACATCATTGGTGGGCCTAAGGGAAAAAAATAGCGCCAGAGGTGCACTACTCCCGGCATCGTGTGCATGTGTGCGCAAGCACGGTGCGCCATTTTGTGTTCCAAAATGGCGCCCACACTTGTGTACGCACGTGCATGACACCAGGAGTAGTGCGCATGTGTGCGCAAGCGCAGGCACCATTTTGGAACACAGCAGCAGCAGGACCAGCCACGGGCCGGTGGAAAGGCCTCAAGGGGCCAGGTTTGCCGCCAGGGCCGTAGTTTGCCAACCCCTGATATAGGATCTCAGCCACACACACATACACGCACACACACTGGTGGTAGGTCTCTAGAGTCTCAGCCAGAGGTCTTTCCCAGGCCCAGCAACGGAACCCAAGACCTTCTGCAGATAAAATATGTGCTCTACCACAGAGCTCCAGACCTTCCCTCTCTGCTCTTACTTCTTAATGTCACTTGATTCCCCCTACCCAAATTCCATACACAGAATATGTTCTGGATCACCCTGTATATGTTGCATGACACATAAGGGGCTGCCTTTTACTAAGTCATAGACTATGTTGTTACAATGGACCTCAAAGGTCACCTAATCAAACCCCTGCAAATGAAGGAAAATAGTTGCTACAATATTCCCAGTAGGTGGGCATCTAGTCTCTGTTTACAAACCTGTAATGGAGGACAGTCTGCCTCTTCACAGAGCAATCTGTTCCACTGGCAAAAAGCTTGTACTGTCAGAAGTTTCTTCCTAAAGTGCAGCTGAAAGCACCCTTTCTTGACATTTTAAGCTTCACTCATTTGTCACCCTCCAGATATTTTGAACTACATTGTCCACCATTATTAAACATTGGTCATGCTGGATGGGGCTGACTGGAACCCCAAACATCTGAAGAACATCAGGTTGGAGAAGGTTCAAGACGGCTGCTATATCTCCTCTTTATCAAATCTCCTCCAGATCAAGCTAAATGTTTCCAGTTCCTTCAACCATTCCTCCTAGCTCTTGGTCTATAGGCCTCTCACTATCCTTGCTATCCACTGATCCATCTAACCCAGGATTTTCTTCTCTCACTTACAGAGGCTGCTGCCACACTGCAGAAATAAAACCGTTTGAGACCACTTTAACTGCCGTATTGCAATGTTATGGAATTCTGGGATTTGTAGGTTGGGGACATACTCAGCCTTCCCTACAAATCCCAGGGTTCCATAGCATCGAGCCATGAAAGTTAAAGTGGTGTCAAATTGCATTACGTCTACAGTGTAGATGTGCCCCAAGAAACAGTGTTCAGTGTGATTCATTTCTTCATTTACTGAGCCATAATTCTATCTTTATGATCCATACTAATTAATTAACCCAACCATACCTCTGGGGTTTTGTGCTGATGTACATTGTCTGTTACCAGAGACTGGGTCTTCTCCCATTTCTCAGCAACCTGATTTGCTTCTTCTATCTTCTGCTGGCAGGTTTTTTGGGAGTTTAGCAGCGTCACTTCATAAAATTCTTGGATGTCTGTGGGTAAATGAGAAATCATGTGCTTTTTATTTTAAAAAAATGACTACATTTGATATACCAGATACAGCGGTTATGAATTGTTTACTTAAAAATCAGCATGCATTACACACTTGTTGAAAACTACATTGTGTTTGGATAGGCACATGGGTGACTTTCTAGCAGGATGGTGCTGACATACAAATTACCATTCGATAATGCTGGGAGGATTTTTTTTAAAAAAAAAGAAGAACCACTTTCTTTTTAAAATATTGCATTAATCTTTTCATAAATATTGCATGAATCTATGAATAATGCATAGCTAATCATTACTGAATGAAGACTCAGAATAAACACACACGCTGGAAGAGATCCCTGCAAAACAACATTTCTCAACCCCCTTCACCCAGTCTCCTCCTATGAGCTAACATCTCCCAGTCTTAGTTTCAAGGCAACACTAAAGGAACTACAACTTGCATTTCAAATAAACTAGACAGACAATTTGGCAAGTTATTTCCAACCCTCATTGTCATGGTCAATATTCCAAAACAAAATTCCAAAGTCAGGAATTCAGGACTGTTGAAAGAACAAATAATGGCCAGAATCCTGTTGAGGTGTTGTGTATTCATAAGTGGACTTACATTCATGGGAATTAGAATTGCACAGTTGTTTGATATCCATATCCAGTGGAAAGGTGCTGTTACATTAGTATATAACACAGCTGGCAAAGTGATCAATGCACATTGCTGCCTGATGCACAATGGAACTGATTCATATTGGTGCCTGATGCATCATAGGGGTGATGCACAATAAATACACATTGGTGGCTGATGCACAATGGGTCAGGTGCATAATGGATCAATGCACAAGGACCAACATACATTGATGCATGATGCACGATGCACAATGGGACCAGTGCACAACACTCAAAATTCTGCAGCATAAATTCCAATCATATATGGAGAGAGAAATCTCAGAGGTGCAAGTGGGGTTCAGGAAAGGAAGAGGCACAACAAACATTGCAAACATATGGTGGATAACAGAGGAAAATAAAGATTTCCAGAAGAAAATCAGCATATGCTTTGTAGACTATAGCAAATCCTTTGACTGCATAGATCACAAAAAGCTATGGAATTTGCTTAAGAAAATGGGAGTGCCACTACATTTGATAGCCCTGATGAGGAATCTGTACTTACGACAAGCGGCTACTGTTAGAATAGGATATGGAGAAACAGAAAGGTTCCCAGTTGGCAAAAGGGGTCAGCCAAGGCTGCATCTTTTCACTCTATTTGTTCAACTTGCAGGCACAAAATATCATACAAAGAGCAGGTTTAGACTCAGAAGAAGGAGGAGTAAAGATAGGAGGAAGAAGCATATGGACAACACAATAATACCAGTGAAAAACGCCATCAACTTGAAACAATTACTAAGGAAGGTCAAGGAAGAAAGTGCAAAGGCAAGCTTGCTGCAGAACATAAAGGAAATAAAAATAATGACCACGGAGGATCTACACAAATTCCACCTAGATAATTAGGAAATCCAAATAGTTAAATATTTCCTGTACCTTGGATCAAATATTTACCAGAACAGAGACTGCAGTCAAGAAATAAGAATGGGAAGGGCAGCTATGAAAAAATTGGATAAGATCTTAAAGTGCAAAGATATACAACTGGACACTAAAGTTACAATCATCCAAGCCATTGTATTCCCCATCACCATGTACGGATGCGAGAGCTGAAGAATGAAGAAGGCGGATAGGAAGAAAATCAACACTTTTGAGATGTGAAGGTGGAGAAGACTGCTGAGGATACCAAAGATAAAGAAATGGGTCATAGAATCATAGAATCATACAGTTGGAAGAGACCACAAGGGCCATCTAGTCCAACCCCCTGCCATGCAGGAACTCTCAATCAAAGCATACTCGACAGATGACCATTCAGTGTCTGTTTAAAGACCTCCAAAGAGACTCCACCACTCTCCGAGGGAGTGTGTTCTACTGTTAAACAGCTCTTACTGTCCTCCTAATGTTCAGGTGGAATCTCTTTTCCTGTGGTTTGCATCCATTGTTCCAGGTCCAGTTCTCTGGAGCAGCAGAAAAAAAGCTTGCTCCATCTTCAATATGACATCCATTCAAATACTCAAACAGGATTATCATATCACCTCTTAACCATCTCTTCTCCAGGATAAACATACTCAGTTCCCTAAGTCGTTCCTCATAGGGCATATTACCCTAGTACAAATCAAGCCTGAACTCTCACTACAAGTCAAGATGATGAAACTGAGGCTGTTGTACTTTGGCCACATCATGAGAAGACATGACTCACTAGAAAAGACAATAATGCTAGGAAAGGCAGTAGAAAGAGGTGGCTAGACTCACAGGCACTTGCACTACAGATTTTTTCAGATACAGTATGTATTTGCAGCAATAATTTTACTTGTTTTTTTTTTCCTTCTCATTGTATGTTTTCATTGACTGTAAGGAAATCACTTTTTAAAAAGAAAACAGAATTAAATTAGACAGTATATGTATCACGGTTTGTTCATTTTCCAGTCTAATCAACCTTTTATTGGACCTGTTTTTTTTAAAGTAGTATTGACTCAAATATTAAGGATTTCAAATATGTGCACAGAAACTGGGCAAACATCAGCCTAGCTAATTTTAACCAATTTGTAAGATGTCTTATTTTTAACATAACACTTGCAAGCTCCTTTTTCATCAGACAGGAAAATGTTTATATTACCAAAAATTCTACAGAATTATCTGTCATGTCATTCTCTCTTATAAGTGTGACAGGATGAACATGAGATTTAAAGATATATATACAAGAGAAAAAGAAACTGGTAGATTCATCCATAAAACCTGAAACTGCAGAAAAAGTACAGAAATAATCCCACTCGACACCAATTTAACTGCCACGCTTGATGCTATGGAATTGTAGGAATTGTAGTTTTGTGAGACATTTAGCTTTCTCTATCAGAGCATTCTGGTGCCACAACAAACTATAAATCCCAGGATTCCATAGCATGGAGCCATGATAGTTAAAGCAGTGTCAAACAGCATTATTTCTGCAGTGCAGATGCAGCCACAGAAATTGAATGTTTTTGCTTCTGTTTTCAGCTAAACATATAGTTTGTTATTAGGTGCAAAGCCATACAAACCATGGTTTGTCTCAAGTGTGGTTTGTCTGAACAAGCCACCATGGACCCCCAAAAAGACAAGCAGGGGTCTCAAGCCCCATCAAGACTGGACTGAGCCCCACTAAAATATTCTGACAAAATTATACCACCAGGACTCCTATATATTGGAGCTTTCTCAGGAATTATCATTCAGAAGTGTACTAAATGATCAAGCACTAAGATATATTAAGACAGTAATTATCATTAACCCTTCCTGGGAATAATACAGACTGCCTACAATCTATCCTCCCCAAACTTATTTGAAAATGAACTAAGCTGGAAGGCATGTCTAAGTACACATTGTGTCTGTAAGAATCTTGATACTGGAAGATGAATGAATGTACAATGAATGAAATGATGAATGAAAAAAGTAATTTGTCCTCCCTCTGCAAGTATTTTTAACATTAATAACAACCTCTCTACTCATGTTGAGGGCCTCCCACATCTTAAAAACAGTTCTAGGGGCCTGGAAACAATATCAAATCACGATTAATGCTTGTTTAGATAAACCATAATTAGCATAAGTCTCAGCACCAGGTTCACATATAACAATAAACCATAGTTAGTTGAAAATAAACTTCACCAGAGGAAGAAAGGGGTGAGGGTGTACACAAACTTGACACTTCTCTGCATAATCCTATACAATGGTTTAGCTGCATTATCTCTGAAATATAGCCTGTGCAATAATTCTGTCAAGTGACCCTTCGCTATAGGAATATCAATCTCTATTTTTTTTCCTTCTTACACATGAAAATGAAAATAAAAAAGTTTTTAAAAATGCTCCCTACCAGACATGATTATCCAAAAGAGTTCATTTTTATATATTTTTTTCATCAATATCTCATATTGGGTTTTTGGTTTTTTTTGCTCAAAAATTATTTGTGTGGAAAAACTGTTGTATTTTGTACAAAATATGATTTTGTGCAAAGCCACTGGCTTAAATCCTATTGATACTGACTTAAGTGGAATAATTGAATTAGTTGGATTTACCTATGGGAAAAGTCACCATTCAAAAGTTGATTCAATGGGTCTCCTTTAGTTGGGGCTATCCAACAGGGTTCCAGCCAATGTATTTTGCAAATTTACAACATATTTTTACACAAAAACAGGGGATCCCAAAGAACATGGTGATACAAATCATATTAATTAAAATCCGGCATGTAGAGACATAAAATAATTCAGTTTCAGGTCATTTCCTGCATCTGGTGACTTTTTTTTCCTCGTTTAACTCCAGTTTTACCAATACTGCATGTTTAATTGCTGGCACAAGGACTCCTTGTTAGACTGGGTAACTGTGGGTTACTTTTTTGCCCTCATTTTAAATATTATATCACAATGTGATCCTGGATGGTCTTGTTGTTTTTGCTGCTGAAGTTTCTTCACCAGGTCAAGGTAGAAATGCCTGCCGAAAACAGTGAGGGGGAAACTGACCTTGTGAGTGTTGACTACAGAGGCTTCTGCTGGAGCAGCAGAAGTTAATTTGGGTTGACAACTGTCAATCAAAGAAGCAACACAAAGGCAAGATGTACCCAAATTGTACATGTTGACACTTGGGACTCCCTAGTAAGGTTGCCAGAGCAGCAATCCAAAGAACTGTTTCGGCTTTAAGTGGGCCAATGATGGAGTGCAAGGTTGGGAGGTGGTTTTTGTTAGTGTCATTCTTGAAGGAAGTCATTTCGGCAATTTTATTTTTTATTTTTTATATTATGTTTATTAGTTTTAAGCAATTTTATTTTCAATGTTCATCTGAAGAAGGATATTAGCAAGCTGGAGCTGGTTCAGAGAAGGGCAACAAAGATGAGAAGAGGTATGGGGAGCTAAACAGGTATAGGATGGGCGATACAGGGCTCAGCAATACTACATGCAAAAAGGACTTGGGATTATAGTTGGTCATAAAATGAACATCAGCCAGCAGTGTGATGCTGCAGCAACAGGCAAATGCTATTTTAGCCTGCATTAATAGAAGCATACTTTCCAAGTCAAGGAAAGTAATAGTCCCAGTATATTCTGCACTTGTCAGGACTCATCTGGGGCAATAGCAAGTACATTTCCATACCACTTATCAGTGCACTTAAGTACTCCCTAAGTGGTTTACAATGTGTAAGCCAATTGCACCCAACAAGCTGGGTCCTCATTTTAGTGACCTCGGAAGGATGCAAGCCTGAATCGAGCCTGTGCCCCTGACTAGTACTGAACTCACAACCTAATGGTTTGTGAGTAAGTGGCTACAGTACAGGCATCTAACCATTGCGCCACCAGGGTACATTTTAAGAAGAATATAGATCCAGCATAATGTAGTGGTTTGGCTGTTGGACTATGACTCTGGAGACCAGGGTTCAGTTCCCAGCTTAGACATGAAACCCACTGGGTGACTAAGTCACATGCTCTCAGCCTCAAGGGAAGGCAATGGCAAACCTACTCTGAACAAATCTTGCCAAGAAAACATCATGATAACGGTTTTCTTATGGCTTATGACTTAGGGTGGTCATAAGTTGGAAACAACTTGAAGGCACACAACATCAAATAGACAAATTGGAGCAGGTTCAGAGAAGCGTGACAAGGATGATAGGATGTACAAATATCTTGTAGCACCTTTGAGACTATGGGCCAATGTGATGGCCTGAAAGGGGCAGCACAGAGCCACCCCTGGGAGTGGTGGATCGGGGCTGCAGCAACCACACACCATGGCCTCGATTCTCCTTTTTGCCACTCTTTTGGGCCACTGCGGGAACTCTTTTGCGCCCTTTTGGCACAGCTTGTGTGCAAGCTACACCAAGAGAGCGTCCTGAAGCTGTGCACTGTGTGGACAGGCACATGGCATCGGGACAGCATCGGGGTAGAGTAGGGGTGGCCAGTGTGGGGCTACCCCACCCCAACTCCACCTCCAGGCCAACCTTTTCTGCCGATCTGCATCGACCCTAACTGTATTTGGACCAAATGTATGCATTTGGACCTAATGTATCTGAGGAAGTAGAGTTAAGTCTATCAAAGCTCATGCTGCCAACCTCTTTCTTTGTTTCTTTCTTTTAGTCTCATAGGTGCTACAAGATCTCTCTACATATTGATTCTACAGACTAACACGGCTATATCTCTGAATTTTACCACTAAGGATGATAGGAGGTATAGAGAATAAAACATGTGAGCTAAGGTCGAAGGATAGTGACCACACACAAGGTTCTCTTTTGGGGGGTTGCAGACTGTCAAAAATAGTGTGAATTCAGTCCACTTTTAGGGTTAGGGTTAGTGCTAGGGAATCATGGGAATTGTTATTTTTCTGAGACATTGAACCTTCTTTGTCAGAGAACTCTAGTGCCACAATAAAATTCAGTTCCCATGATTCCCTAACCTTAACCCTAACCCTAAAAGTGGACTGAATTCACACTATTTTTGACAGTCTGCAACCCCTTTTGTTTCTGCCAGTCATAAGCCAGTGGCAAGACCAATACAATAAGCTAATGGTGAGACCATCACAGTGTATGAGATCCTACATATCAACAGGATGCTGGTTGTGATTCCTCTCATTCTGGCCAAAATCAATCTGAGAATGGGATTTTCTGACAGTGTATGAAACCCCAGTTCTCTGCCCCAAAATGCCCACTGGATATAAAAATCTCATATTCCTACTACATTCCAGTGAACTATTAATAATCCTGGATGGCAGCCAAAATTAATTAGCCTGACTTATTAGGTTAGTGTGCCTAAAAAGATATGGCATAAAAGTAGAGGAGCAGCTTTGGCTGTGTCAATTAACACACACAAACACAAACACACACACCTGAGAGGATTAGCTACATGGAATTAACAGTTGCTCAAAGACAATTCTATGGTTCGAGTGTTTATATGGCATATTTAGCTTCACAGACACGAGAGTAAGATGACAGATTAATGTGGTTGGGTAATTAGTTAGCTTGGTATGAGAGAATTAATCAATCAATACATTTTTGCTTGCTTTGGCTAAAATTGGACTGATATGCTGTAGCTGAACAAGAATTCCAGAGTAAAATGTTGGATACAGGGATAAGCCCCATTGGCTTTATCAGAAATAGTCTTTGACAGGTTTTATATCATGTGTGCAGCCTTGGTTGCTGCCCACTCAAAAATTCCACATACTCGATCACTGACATTTACTTCCCCAAGTCTACTTACCCCAGACCTCATAAAATCGTAGACTTGGGAGGGATCCTATTGATCATCTAATCCAAATCTCTGCCAGTGCAGAACTCCACAGTTAATGCACCCCTGACAGGGGCTGAATCTGTACTGCAGAAATAATGCTGTCCCCTTCGAAGATACAAAATAAGTACAGGAATTTATTAATTGAGAGCCAGAGTGAAGTCATAGCTTGACTGTTGGACTATGATTCTGGAGACCAGGCTTCAATTCCCTGCTCAGCCATGAAATCCACTGGCTGACCTTGGGTAAGTCACACTCTCTCAGCCTCAGGGGAAGGCAATGGCAAAGCTCCTATGAACAAATCTTGCTAAGAAAGTCCCATGATAGGGGTTCGCCTTGTGTGTTGTATGTCGTCAAGCCATGTCAGGCTTATGGCAATCCTTAACCCAGAACACCGACAACTTCTTGACAAAATGTAAGCATGTGACTAACACTGGCAATTTTTTTCTCTGGTATGATTTTTAACAGTTTCGCCTGAAGAAACCAGTGGAGTTTCAAAAGCTTGCAACAGGTATTTTGTCCATTTTGGTTGTCCCTATAAAGGTATCACTGTTTTGTGGTTCCTGAATGCTATTGTTCATTCCTCATGATTGCCTTTGCTGACTAGGACTGATGGGAATAGTAGTTCACCATGGAACCAATTGCCTAGAGAGATGTTGGTATCTCCTTCTCTGGACATCATCAAAAATGGATGCTTTTGCTGGAGATCCTGCATTGCCTAGGAAGTTGTGTCTCATGGGCCATAGGTCCCCTACCAACTTTATGATTCTAGGATTCTATTGTTCTGTCTTTAGAACTGTATATTCCCCAACTTGATATACTAGTTTTGTGCCCTAAAGGTTGGCATATTTTAAAATAAAATAAAATAAAATAAAATAAATTATTGTGGGTTGTGTTTTTTTTTTAACTCTATGATTCTATGATTCTAAGTATAAGAGCTGTTTGATAGTGGAATACACTGCCTTGAGAGTGGTGGAGTCTCCTTCTTTGGAATTTTTAAACAGAGGCTCATACCTGGGATCAAACATTCATTAGGATGGGGACTGTAGACAAGAAACCAGAAGAAGATTAAGAATGGGAAGGGCAGCTATGAAAGATTTAGAAAAGATCCTAAAGAGCAAAGATATACAGCTGAGCATGAAAGTCAGAATAGTACAAGTCACTATATTCCCTATTACCATGTATAGATGTGAGAGCTGGACAATTAAGGAAGCAGATAAGAAGAAAATCAATTCATTCGAGATCTGGTGCTGGAGAAGAGTGTTGAGAATACCATGGACAGCCAAAAAGACAAACAAATGGGTCCTAAAACAGATAAAGCCAGAAATCTCCTTGGAAACCAAGATGACTAAACTGAGGCTGTCATACTTTGGTCACATCATGAGAAGGCACAAATCGTTGGAAAAAATAATAATGCTAAGAAAGGTGGAGGAAGCAGAAAGAGAGGAAGGCTGCATGCTAGATGGATGGACTCTATTAAGCAAGTCCCAACTATAACTTTGCAGGAACTAAGCAGAGCAGTAGAGGATAAGAAGTCTTGGAGATGTCTCATACACAGGCCCACCATGAGTCAAGACGAAAAGGGCAGTTAACAACAAAACAGATGCTGGATAGCTATCTGTCAGGAGTGCTTTGATTGTCTATTCCTTCATGAGATAGGGTTGGACTGGATGGCCCTTGGGGTCTCTTCTAATTCTATGATTCTATGAGTCTTTGATTCTACTTACACAGCCAGGAACCAAATATGGCCATTATGTAATAGCTGAAAAAGTACAATAGCACGTGTATTGGCTCCCCTAGTGGAACTCCATGTACACAACTAGGAACTGAATATGGCCATTATGTAATGGCCAAAAAAGTACAACCACATTTGTAAAGGGTGTTATGAGTGCTGAAGACAGCAACAACATTCCAGCCATCGCTTGGATCAACCAAAGACATTTGTTTTTAAAGATAAATGGTGGTAAACCACAAGAAAATAAATTTGATTCCAACCTTTTTACTGTATTTCTAGAAAATTAAAATCCCCAAAGCCACAAATTTGCCATATTTCCATTAGTTTGTAAGCGTTAGTTTAGTTAAGGGGATTTCTCCCCTCTGAAATCTATATAAAGGTCACAATATTTCAGTTTGCTAATGGGATTGCACTAACCTCCCAGAACAAAAGTATTGCAATCTGCAAAGGAAGAAAACAATTTCAGCCCTGAAATGGAGCATGTAGCTGACTATTGTTTTTATATTTAAAAAGAACGACATCCACTGCCAAACAATTTTCTACATCCACATAAGATTGCACAAACATTTTAATGAGAGAGGAGTAGATAAGAGATTGTTAGACCCTTTGAACTAATATGGAAGAGAAAAATGGAAGGGAAGTTGAAGAGGGATAGAGCTGATGATTAAAGGGATGAGTGTACCAACAGCAAAGGAAAGATGAAAGGCACAGAATAATAAAGTGTTGCCCTTCTGCAGTGCCTTTCATTGCCAGAACCTTAATGCACATGATGGGAAATTAAACAATTGGATCCTGCACCTTATAAACATCTTTACAAGCAGGATAGTCAGGTAGTCAAAGAACAGCCATGTTCATTGTTAGTAGCAAAGGGCAGACTTTCATCCTCCCATAGTACAGAATACAACAGGCATGCCTTTCAGGCTGTTCAGTTGCAGAAGCATTTATAGATTTAGAAGGCAGCTGCCTGATTACTATGGAGTGACATTTTGGTTTATAGAATGATGCACAATGTGAGGAAAGTTGCATGCAAAAACTGAGATCCTACATTTTGCTTTAGCAATGTAAATCTAGATTCGCACAGTGGCTGTGCTTCAGTACCACACTAAGTTCCAATATATTGTGAGCAACAATACAACAAATTAGATCTTGGTGGCAACTCACAATTGCAGTTACGAATCTGTAACCTAGAGTTATTCATTCATAAAGAATGATAGAGCTGGAAGAGGCCACAAGGACCATTCAGTCCAACTCATTCTACTATGCAGGAAGACAGAATCAAATACTTCTGACAGATGGCCATCCAGCCCCTGTTTAAACACTTCCAAAGAAGATGACTCCTCCACACTCCTGTAAAACAGCTCTTACCATCAGGAAGTTCTTCCTAATATTAGGTGGAATCTCTTTTCCTGTAGCTTGAATCCATTGCTCTGACATAACTGACTCGTATTTACAATCCATATGTATTCAATAGCATAGGGAATATGACTTCAGTGGACTCCAGTCGCTGCAAGTGATGGAGATTTGTTTTTCTCTCACTTGGGAAACAGCAGGTAGGCATTTCTACCCCTCCCTCCAGTGATCTTTGGTGTGAGGAAGAATTATGACAGAGCTCCTGCTTTTGATTGTCAGAATGGAGATTGCTGGAGGTGGAGGGGTGGAAATGTCAACCTGCTGCATCCTTATCAATAGGAGAACAGACTCCATATATTCACAGTGGCTGCTGTTCACATCAGGTGGGAGGAGGGTTGCCAGAAGATGCCGTTAAATACCCTTAGCTGATCTAGAATCTCTACTCTTAACTTTAACACATATGCACTGTCCCAAAAGTTCTATGCATCTAGTGGGTATCAGTGCAGGATTGATTTCAGAACTCTTCTGACTGTGCTGCTCAGTAGTATCAGAATATTTGGATGCAACTTTAAAGCCATAAATAAAAAGATACAAAATAGATGCAAATGGAATGTAGGTGTTTATTGCATGCACTTTTCAGCCCAATCTGTGCATGGGACAGGATCAGGCTGGAACAGGGGAAAACGGGCTTTACCGCACATAAAATTGCTGCTGCACGGCTGGCCGACCACCACTCGCCCCTGATCAGGCCTCTGCCAGCTGATTTTGGTAGTACAGAAAGCTTTTGGAATACCAAAATTGGCCAGCAAAGGCGGGACCAGGGATGAGTGGTGGTTGGCCAGCAGTGCAGCAGCAAGTTCATGTGCGGTAAAACCATTTCCCCTCAATCCAGCTAGATCCCATCCTGTGCATGGATCAGGCTGAAAAGTGCATGCAATAAACTCCGTAGACATTCTGTTGTTTTTAAAAATGCCCTTTTGTTCCCTCCTAAGTACAAAACTAGAAATCCCACTAATTTATTCCTGGTGATTATTTATTTATTTATTTATTTATTTATTTATTTATTGTTTTTATACCCCATTCTTCAGCTACAAAGGGTCTCAGAGCAGCTTACAGATGATTAGACATTTTCCTATCTTCAGGCTTACAATCTTAAAAAGTGGCTACTCCTTAGCCCTAGCAACTGCAGCTCCTTTGCAGCTCCAGAGCGATGTTCCTTCTGAACTCAGCTGGTAAGTATAGCCCCTTCCTTTGGGGTTTTCCCATCCAGTGGGTCAAACCAATAATGCACAGGGGTTCCATTACACAACCATTCTGAATACTGACATTGTGCAGCCAACCACCTTTCTATCAGTGTGTCTGCTTACTGTCCCACTGCATAATGGGGAATGCACAGCATTTGTTTCTGTAACCCCAGTGAATCACGTGGGACACTGAAGGTACCAAATAATTACACACCATCCAAGAACAAGTAGCTGTGTGGTTGGAGTCCTGTTGCATAATCACAACTAGAGTAGATCTATTCAATGAGTTTTTGAGTGTTGCATTAACACATAGGGAAACACAATTGATTTAATGGCTCTACTCTAATGGGGACTGATTTAGGCCCATAACAAAGAGAGAGAGAGAGAGAGAGCAAGAACTTTATGACACAAGGCTAGAAAGGCTAGAGGATTTTAACAGGATGAAAGTGTTGTTGACTGATACTTATCATATGGTGTTGTGTCTCTCTAGCTGCTTTCTTGCATTCCATTCATTACTGTAGTTCACCTTTTCACTGGTGGGCGAAACCCATGAAGAGGCTCTCAATCTTGCTGCTATTCCATTACTGCCTTCGTACAATAGGTCCCACTTGCGTCCACTTTTCGGACAGTCACCTGGTGTGAGTGGGTGTGATTCTGCTCCTCTCCCCTTCTCCCTTGCAGCAATCATGGTCACAAACACCTTCCCAAAGCCAGCTGCTATGTATCCATTCACACAGCAACTGGCTCTAAGAGGTGGTTGGCATCTGTGATCACTTGTTCCCACCTTTGGCAGGATGGAAAACAGATTGCATGATCACAGATTGCCAAAGTGCTATCATAGGGGAAGTGTGATAAGAAATGATAAAACTAGCGAGATTGTAGCAGGACAGCAAGTTGGTGTGATTAAGTCTCAAGAAACACAAAGCTGAAAAACTGGTCAAAAATCTGCTGGAACTTAAGAAATCACACTCAAAGTGACTTCTAGTCACAAACTCAAACATGTCATAAACTCAGACTCGAGTCATTTCTAGGCATATAACTGGAGCCCATCAGTGAAGCTGTGGGAGCCAAAATGGTCCCCAGTCTTGATGCATTTGGTCACCAATGACCAAGACCAGAGTCAGCTGATTTATGGAATCAGATGGGACTCTTTGGACTCCCTTATGTCACCTTATGTTTGATTGGACTGGAAGCTGCAGAATGACTCCACCACTACCTTGATACCTAGAGGTTCAGCCATGATAGCTTTTTGTACCCTGTAGCTTGTATCCATTATTCACTTTGGTGTCACCACAATAGGCCCCACTGTTTGCAGGCTGCTCCTGCTGTTGCACAGGCAAAAAAATGCTCCTCGGCAATGCTTCCACAGTTCCCTGATTCAGCACCACATGGTGCCCTGAAGACCCTCCGATAATACCTTGCAGAGCAACTTAGGCAACTATGGGCACAAGCATATGAGTGTCTGAAAGCTGCTCAGGGAGCAAAAAATTCCTGCTGACATAAGTAAGCAATGTACTGCAAAGGGAGGGAAAGACACAACCTTTCAACAGCCTAAGGGGATTTTTCCCCTGCCTGACCAGAACCCATCCCCTTCACCACATCCCAAGAAGTTTTTAAAAAACACAATTCCACAGCACCCAGCCACATCCTGTCTTTAACTACAGTTATCCCTCAGGCTTCCATCTGAGGAAGAAAACACTGCATCAAAATTAATGAAACCATCACCATCCCTTTCTGATGGGTCCCCATTTCATTAATGGGAACTGTAGCATATGTTTAGTGGAGTCATTTGTATCCCGGAGAAACAGATTGTGTTAGGTCAGCTTCGTGCATCTGCTCTTAAATATCCAAACTGATGAAGGGAAGAGCACATGAAGCATTCAAAAAGCAGAAGAAAATTATAACACAGAAATCAAGACAGACACCTACACTAGAAAGGACATAATCATCATCATCAACAACAGCAACAACAACAACCAACACCACCAACACCACCACAGTCTATTTGGAGACCTTCAAGTCCCATTGATTTTAGGGATTCTATAGAGGAGTCTGAATTAGTTTGGCCAAATTATTTTGTTGCAGCAAACACAAAACAGAGTCTTAATGGTATATTCTAAGATTTAAAGCTGGAATTTACATAAGAACATCCATGTGTAAGTCAGGCAACAAACTCTCTACTTTGAACTGCTGTTGTGCATTGTGGTTGTACATTTTATTCTTTGTATTGTATTTTCATATTGCAATTGTCATCATGTACTCTGCATTGTGTTTTTGCATCCTATACTTTCTATCAAGGTTATGTATCATGTATTGTGCATTGCACAATGGTATCCTGTCATTGACATGTCTCATGCAACACTGCTTTCTTGCATTGTGTACCGCTGTTGTGGCTGTTATGTCCACATGCAAGTTTTTTCATTATACTGAGGGGATTTTGGATGGAGGCCTAAGAGATCTATTGTGGCAGAAATGGACTAAAGCCTACTTCACTGGATGCATGAAGCAAGGCTTCAGTTGCCAAACATATACTAATGAGCATTGGGATGAATCTTTAACTTCCACTTTTTATCCAAATGCCACTTTTCAGTCTATTCCATCCCATTAACGTGTCAGTTTAGGGATTCTTCTTTGTCTAGTCTGCAAAAAAAAAAAAAGTTTGCACATTTCTCTCATTCTATGCATTTTTGAACATGCTTTCATGAATGTACAAAATCTGTCATTGCTCCACAGTACAACTTTCTCTAATATGTGTCTGCACATTTTTCCAAAGGTTCACAGAATCACAGAATTTTAGATTTGGAAGGGATCACAAAGGCCATATAGTCAAACCCCCTGCCATTCATGAATACATAATTATGAAAATATTTTTTAAAAAGAAACCCATCCAACCTATACTTAAAGACCTCCAAAGACCGTCTATTACTGTCTGAGACAATCTATTTCACTGACAAACAGTTTTCACAGGAAAAAAAGAGTTCTTCCTAATGTTTAGGTGGAATCGCTTTCCTTGCCATTTGAATTCATTGGTTCATGTTCTAGTCTCTGGAGCAGCAGAAAACAAGCTAGCTCTATCTTCTACATGACATCCCTTCACATATTTAAAAGACAGGTACCAATCTCTTCTCCAAAGTTGCATCTGTATTGCAGAAATAATCCAATTCAACACCACTTTATGAAACCCTAGGATTTTATTTAGTTAGTTAGTTAGTTAGTTATGGGCTTTATATCCTGCCTTTCTGCCAAAATGGGATTCAAGGCAGCTATTTGTAGTTTGTTATGACACCAGGGCTCTCTGACAGAGAAAGTTAAATGACTCACAAAACTACAAATCCCAGATTTCAATAGCATTGAACCATGTCAGTTATAGTGGTGTCAACCTGGATTATTTGTACAGTGCAGATGCAACCCAAGCTAAACATACCCAGCTCCCTAAGTCACTCCTCATAAAGACGAGCTCCTCATTTCCAGACATTTGATCATCTTGGTAGCTCTTCTCTGGACCTGTTCAGCAATAATTTGTATAAGGAAGCAGTTTATTTTGGACAAAATGAACTAGTTTCTATACAAAAAACACAAAAAACCCTGCTGTTTTTGAAATAGTCAAAAAGCAATATGTGTATTATGAAATAATTTTCTGAGTTTGGTCGCTTCCTCTTTTTATATTTTTAAAAAAGTTCCCTACATTAAGAAGGCAAGAGAAGCCTGAACATGCAGCCAAATGGAAATAGCACACCCTTGAAATTGAGCAGGTGGAATAATAATAATAATAATAATAGTAATAATAATAATAATAATAATAATAATAATAATAATAATAATAATAATTTTATTTATAGCCCGCCCCTCTGCGCGGCAATTGAGGTGGGTTATAATGGCTATTTGAGGGTTAAACAAGCATATTTTGGACCTTCAAATAGGAGGGTTTACCTGCTGCAAAAGATGGCTTTGGAAGCTGCATGCAACCTACAAACCATACTTTCCCCACCCTGATCTCAGCCTTCCCTGAAAGTGTTTGGACAAAAGTTTGTTAAATCAGATCTTTGTATGTTGTTTAGTTACTGCTGTACCAGGAGTTGATCAACCTTAAACTCAATTTTCTGTAATGCAACAAAGGAATGGAGTGAGAGGTAGAAGCTGTATCATTCTTAAATGGTTTGTAAACAGCTCCAGATGCTGTTGCATGTGCTGCAGCAATGGATGCAGTACATCCAAGTAGTGGACTGCTGCAAGTGCACACATGTGCAAACATGCACATAGGGAGAAACACTTTAATAATCCTTTTTTCCATAAAGAAATAAACTGTCTTTCAAACAGGCCCACCTTCAAAAACCTTTAGGCAATGTACAACAACTGAGTGAGGTGGTTTCATCTTAGGCTGCATCCACACTGCAGAAATTATCCAATTTGACATCACTTTGAAGCTGCCATGGCTCAATGCTATAGAATTCTGGGAGTTATGGTTTGTTGTGATGCCAGAGCTCTCTGACCAAGAAGGCTAAATGTCTCACAAAATTATGTTTCCCAGTACTCCATAGCACTTAGCCATGTCAACTAAAGCGGTGTCAGACTGGATTATTTCTGCAGTGTGGATTCAGCCTGGATAGGTTTTGTGGTCGAGTGAGAATCCAAATACAGGTTTCCCCAGAATAAACTCAATGCCACATTGGCAAGGAGTGTGAATGCAGGAAGGATGGGATGAGGTCCTATATGAGGGCATAAATCCCTGATCCTTCCATGATCTTTATGTCATCTTTACATTGAATGGCAGCACTATGCAACTGAATGCACAAAAGAACGTAAACCAAATGCACAATGGAATGTGCAGCTAAAGGAGTACCACTGCCAATTTCAGCGGAAGCAAATGAATACATATTAAAGGAGAAGATGCATCTACAGGCACAACTTCGGGCCTCTACAGATGGCGCTTTGCGCCGTCTTGGAGACAGGGAAGGGGAGGGGCAGCCACACGCTGGGTGCCCCAACCCCTTCCCGAGGACGTCATCATGATGCGTGCCATAACGCACGGCATGCGCTGTCAAGACGTCCTCCTGGCGCAGTGCTGGAAGGGACGCAGAAGAGCTGCGTGGCGGCTCTTGGGGCACCCTATTTGCAGCCTGTGAAAGGAGCAGCATTTTGGCACTCCTTTCCCAGGCAGCAAAAGGGAGGATCAGGGCCAATGCATCTGGCAACCTCAGCCTCGATCTTCCATTTCCCCGGGCGGCCCAAGGCTACCCGTCTGCATCCCCCCTGAATCACATATGAATTTCCACATCCAATTCAAAGTGTTGGTTTTGACCTATGAAGCTTAGGTCCAGACTATTTGAAAAGCCCATATCGCCCCATATGAGTATCCCTCTACAGAGATACTAAAGGGAAGCTGTGTCTTTTGACATTTTGATTGCTGTTAGAAACATAAGAGATCCTTCCAGAAACTCTGCATAGCAATACAACCATAGAAATTAGAAACTTTGCAAGTGTAAACACGCAAAAACGTTCTGGAATAAAATACACAAGGAAGTGGAAAAGATATTAGAATTGGTTTTACCCAAAGATCCCGAGAGATATTTATTGAGTATGAACCAAGAAGAACATTTGGGAAAAAAAATATGGTAGACTCATATTTTATATGATATCTGCAGCAAGGTTAATTTACGCTTCTAAATGGAAACAAAAAACAATCCCAGGAATAGATGATTGCATTTGGAAATTATACTATTTAATGGAGAATGATAGATTAACACAGATTATATAGAAAAAAGCACTTAAGAAATTTATGAAGGTATGGAATCCATTTATTAAATATATGAGACAGAAATGGGGTGAACTATGGGTAATGGGTTTAGAAAAGGAAACATAAACACAAGTATCAATAACATAAGACAATTTTTGTCCAAAATGTTGTACTACATTATTTATACACATAACTCTATGAGGACAAAATGTTGGATTATTGGAATATTGTAATATTGACCTTTTTTCTTTTTTCTTTTTAAATAAGTAAATTGAAGACTAAGAGAATAGTTGATATCAAGATGAAAATATTATATAAAATAATAAAACGGAATCAGTAGAATACATTTAGGAAGTCATTTATTGTTGTCTTAAATGTGATAGATGGTAGTATTGTTGATATATTAGTGAGGTATTGTCGATGTATTAGTGGATTATTGTAGTTGTGCGGTGTTATGTTTTAAATGTTTGTATTTATGGAAATGTTCTGTTTTTTTAATTAATAAAAATTTTAATTAAAAAAACAAACTCTGCAAGTGTTAGTGGTGATAGACAATGGCCACTGATAACTGATAACTCATTTTTTGGGGCAAAAACCCAGCCTAGTAATTTCCTTGGTTTGAGAAATTCAGAGTCTCTGGTCGGAACTCTGCCATACTTGCCCACTCTGACAGAAATATAGGTTTAATATTATTTTTGAATAGTAGAATTTGCCCTTTCCTGACACTTGCTCCAGTGGAAAGGAGAGGAAGCGGGAAGCAGTCCCAAGACACATCTGAGTTTTTCAGCCTGTCATCAGCCAAAGGTGAAAGTAAATCATGTCAGGAAATGTAAAATAATTTAATTGCTTAATATTAAAAGGCAAGATTTAAAAGGCAATACGTGGGTGCACAAGCAGATTACTACACATTCATCAGTACACCCTAATAAATTATTGAAGTGCTACATAAAGGCAGGCCAACACAATAGCTTGCAGCAACAACAGGGATGGAAGGAGCATCTTGAAAAGTCTATTTCTTACTAATTGAACATTTTCATCCTGGAGCAGCGTAAACACACACCTACATTACTGGCACCTTCTTAACCATGAGTATTGCCTCACTGTAATGAGAATTACTGAAATCCTCTTTTGATTGATGTGAAATTTTCATACCCAAAACAGAACTGGCAGCATTAAGTTCATAATAATTAAATCTACAGAACATTAACTCTGTAATGACAATAAAAATTGGTCTAAAGGCATGTAGGTCTCCTCCAGTTTGTTTCTATTGCCTCGACTCCCCAATTCTTCTTTTTAAATATTAAACTTTTTCTGCCCAAAAGGCCTTAGACAGTAATTTTGCCATGTTTCTCCATCTACCTGTGGCTGTTTTTAGACACTCCTGGTCATTCACATATTTGTAAAAAGCTATTCCTGTGCCTCAGAGCCAAGAAGGGCAAAAATATTAGCCCTCTCAACATTTCAAAGATGAAAAGTGGAACACATGTGGTCAAGTAACATCAGAATGTGGTCAAGATTTTGGCCAGAAATCTCAGAGCTTGAAATGATCCTGAAGTGACAACCCTACTTGAAAATATTTTGATGGCTATACACAATACCCTGAGTGACAAGGAGACATGAACCAAAGAAGCAGCAGGTCTTGAGATCTCAGGGCTTCTGACCCTGAAATGTCTTATCAACTACTTCAGCATTTGGGTGTGGAAAGCCTTAAGTGTCTGGAAGCCCCTGAAAAGTTGTGTGGGTTTTCTTTTTCTTGCCTTTTTGTAATATAAGGAAGACTCTTCTTTGCAGCTTCCTTCTTCAAATGAAGCTCTTTTGTATGCAAAATGTTATGTTACACCAAGTGACAAGTGAGAAATCCAAATTTATCAACATCTTGACTTGTCAGACTCAGAATACTACAGTCCGGATGCCCTGCAGAAAAAGCCTTTAAAACATTCACACATTGTACACGTGAGTGATGTATTTTTAGTGCAATAGGCCACAAGGCAAAGAGCAAGAGTAGGTGAACTTTTTTCTCCCTTAGAGAGAAACCAGCCGTCAATTTAGGATTTGAACGAGTGGTAAACTGATTTGCCGATTGCTACTCATACAGCCAAATTCAACCAAGATAGAGTAAATCCAGTGTAATTGATGGGTACCATATTAAAAATTGATACAACGGAAGTTTTTCCATCACATCTAATGAAGCTGTGGAATTGACAGCCTGCAGCACTAATGAGAAGTTTCCTGGGGCTAGAAATATAAACCTCATGAATAGATGAAGACTGGGTCAAACAGTAAGGATTTCATTACCTCTGGGCCCTTGGTTCTAGGTAAACTGACAATACTATGTCCAATTCCTAATAAAGCTGTTTGTGAGAGCCTGGAAATATACAACTGTCACAAACATAATAAACATTTTCAGAGAGACGAGGGTCGTGATTTTTGGGTTTCCCGAGTGTACCTGTACATTGGATCCATGGGCGGTGTGCAAGCCCAGATACCATCTTGAGAACCTAGATTTCCAGAGTGAAAACCAGAGATGCCTCCTGCAACACCTGTGGGATGTGAAACACCTGCTGAAATTCCTACTTCTACACAGCCATTAAAGGGACAGAAAGCATCTCAGAGTAGCCCTATGAGCCAGTGTGGTGTAGTGGTTTGAGTGTTGGACTACGATTCTGGCGACCAGGTTTTGAATCCTTGCTCAACCTCAGAGGGTCACCATAAGTTGGAAACAAGTTGAAGGCACACAACAACAACAAGCCCTATGAGTCCAGCCAGCAACTACATTTTAGCAACAACAAAGCATGCACACATCTCCTATGTATAAGAGACTTTGCCATGTTGCCCCAAGTAGGGTTGCCAAGTCAGAAAGTTCCCACACCGTGATATTTTGGGACCACAACCTGAGACAAGGATGACTTCTTGTGACACCACCAGTTATGGATCTGGTTATGTTACAAGGGTGACGGTATATGGAACAGCAATGATGGCAACATCATTAAGCATAATACATTAAGCATCTGCCACAAATGCACTGAGTATGCCAATCAAATTTAAAAAAAAACAGGTCTGCAAATGAGGAAAATATATATACTGACTTTTATTCAGGAACTGTGTGCTCATCCTGGGATTCTTCCCCCTCATTCTGAGAATTGGAAAATAGGGTGCAGGCCCTCAGATCTGGGAGCCCTACCCCCTAAGGCTGCTGCCACACTGCAGAATTAATGCAGTTTGACACCACTTTAACTGTCATGGCTTCATCCTATAGAATCCTGGGATGTGTAGTCTGTTTCTGCACCAAAGCTCTCCGACAAAGAAGGCTAAATATCTCACAGAACTACAAATCCAGAATTCCATAGCATTGAACCAAGACAGTTAATGAGATGTCAAATTGCATTAATTCTACAGTGTAGCAGTAGCCCAGTAAGTAAACCACACAAAAAATTGTGACTTAAACTTAAACAGTAACTTAAAAGCCAATACCCTGCCCAAATAAAGAGGCCTTTGCCTGCCAGCTGAAAGACAGTATAACAGGGACCAACAAAGACTCCCAAATGAGGGAATTCCACAAGTTGATAATTAAATGAAGCCTCCATGTTCAGCAGCAGTGTACCTCTGAACACTTGATGGTGACGGTAAATGATAGCAGAGGGCTGTTTCATTCCTGTCCTGCCTCTTTGCTTTCTAGAAGCAACTGGATAACTACAGTTGGAAGCTTTGCCCTGCTGGGTCATCTGACAGGTGAGCAAAACAATAAAACATGTTGCCATGCTAATACCGCAGTTCCCCTCACTATTTGAAAACATGACAGCAGGGGATGCTTTATAATTTTGTCAGCTCTCGGTTCTCAATCCTTTAATACTTTGGCACATGACTGCTTACAAATCATGTTTTTCCCCTGTAATAAATGCAACCAGAGCTATACAAGCTGTCAAAACTCTCCATTAAATATCTACCAACGACATTTCAGTTCTGCCCAGTTGAACAATATCAATGTTTCATCTGCAATATATTGCTTAGATTCCATGATCCTCCTGCTGTGCAGTTCATTCATTAGGAAGCTGTACACCAGAGGGGATTAAAAAAAACAGATCACTAGTAGGTGGGAAGAATGTTAGAACAAGTGCCTTGTCATCTTTCACTTTCATCAGCGAAACACAGCAGTGATCCATCATGAGAGGCAAGTATGACAGGGCCCAACAATACAATTCATTTCATTAAGACACAATCAATTTTGTAAAAAGAAGCGGTTACTCAATAAACTGCAGTGTGAATTGAATGCTTGCTCTCAGACACTTGCTTTAACCATAGACTCACACAGAGTCAGAAGAGACCACAAGGGCCATCCAGACCAACCCCCTGCCATGCGGGAAGACACAATCAAAGCACAAACCAAATCCAATCTATCTTGGATTATCAGTGGTGTAGAGAACAGGGAAGGCTTTAGGTGTTGGGTGTGCGACTGTTGGACTGTACTTAGAGCTGGGGAGATGATACCATCTGCTGGATCACCAATTAACAGAACCAGCAAAGAAATGAAAGGATAGCAGCAAGGCTTTCCAGTTTTGCCATTGTTTGTCACAGATGCATGTAGAAAATAAGAGATATATATATGGAGCATTTTCAAGTCGTGAATTGTTGAATCTGTGGACAAAAAAAAATCAGTGGATATGAAGAGGCTATTTTGGATATGGGTCCCATTTTGGGAGAAAGATGTGATATAAATAAATAAATAAATAAATGGTACATATTAAATCACTTTCCCACCTAACTTTTTTTAACAGTGGCAGCTGGCGGCTTCTGTATCTCTGGGGCAGTGAATCTCTTCTGTATCTCAATCTGAACTTTTAACAAGCTATCCAAGACACTAAAAGTATCCCTGATATATTTCATGGCCTTGGATAGTACCTTTAAAGTTCATTCTAAACTCCAGAGTGGATTCCCTTTTCCACTAGCATGGCAGTCACCATTCTTTCTTAACATACCCCAGACTGGTTCTTCAACCTTTGGTGATCTACAAGTGGGAACAGTCCATCCACAAGTCTTATTTACCGTTAACAAAAGAACGATGGCTCCTTCCACTGAGTTGTGCTTTGATTTTGATAATTGCTTGTTGAACGGTAGCATTTCAAATTAAGTTCATTGCAGGTAAGCGCCTTTCATGGAGATGCCTCTATTGAGGTAAGATGGCTCATTTCATTTCCAACAGCTGCTAATTGATCCAT
This sequence comes from Phrynosoma platyrhinos, assembly GCA_020142125.1. Classification (NCBI taxonomy): domain Eukaryota; kingdom Metazoa; phylum Chordata; class Lepidosauria; order Squamata; family Phrynosomatidae; genus Phrynosoma; species Phrynosoma platyrhinos. The sequence continues at coordinate 167,205,040 of JAIPUX010001232.1, read as the reverse complement.
CATTAACCAGGCACTTGAAACTGGCAATTTTGTTCATCTAGACAATGGCTAATGTGAACTTCACCCACTGGGGCAACAAGTTAAATGCCAATTTAAGGAGCATATGTTCATTATTTCCACTGTGTATGAAATGTCACTAGTGCATTGGAAATAATTGTTTTTTTAAAAAAAAACATTTTGCTTCCTTTCTCCTAACCCCTCGCCCCAATGAAATCCCAATTCTGATCGTACTTTTCTCCTTAGTCAATAAACTGTAAACAATGGAATCTTTAGGAGAGAAGAGATCTGAGAGAATGGGGAGGACATAATCATCTCAATTAAGCCAGGCAAAAGCACCAATAAAAGCTTATCTATTAAGGTGCGGATTCATTATTGTTGCTAATAAACCTCAATTTCTGCTGGCAGCCAACTCAATGGCTGGCTTCCAATTCACACTGCTTGAAGCTTCCACCACCAATGGGAACAGCTGTGGAGCAAATGGTCAGAATTGTGATGACATTCAAATCCCTAAATGGTTTTGGTCCTTACTACCTAAAGGAGGAGACTATCACATAACTGGTTTAAATTTAAAATGGGCAGCATCCTGATTTTATCACAAGGATTTTGCCTCCTGGGTGCAGCCCAAGTCCATCACTGCTCCCAGGGTGCACTGGCGGCCATTTATTTAAGCCACAAAACTCCCAGCTTTGAAAAAACCATATTGTGCACTCCTGGGAGTAGGGATGGACCCAGGCTGCACCCAGGTGGTGATTTTGTCAGCTAAATCCCTGTGATAAAATCAGGATGCCATCCGTTTTAAATTTTAAGCCAGCTCAGGTAAGCCAGTTTAACTTGTTATGTGATAAACTTCAGAGTGTAATTCCCTGTATATGCTCACCTGAGCACTGAGATCTGCTGGAGCACCCCTCATTTGCATTCCATCAGCAAGACAATACATTGTGAGAGAGGTGGGAGAGAGCCTTCTCTGTGGTGGCATCCTGATTCATAGAATCATGGAGTTGGAAGAGACCACAGGGCCATCCAATCCAACCTCATGCCAAGCAGGAACACCAATTAATGCACCCCCAACAGATGGCCACCAACCTTTGTATAAAAACCTCCAAAGAAAGAAAATTCACCACACTCTGAGATGGCAAATTCCATTGTCAAACAGCTCTGACAGTCAGAAAGTTCCTCCTGAGATTTCGGTGGAATCTCTTTTCCTGTAGTTTGAATCCATTGCTCCTTGTCCTAATCTCTGGAGCTGTGGAAAACAAGACTCTTCCCTCTTCGACATGACATCCCTTCAAATATTTAAACATGACTATCATGTTCCCTCTTAACTTTCTTTTCTTGAGGCTAAACATATCCAGCTCCCTAGGTCTCTCCTCATAGAGCATGGTTTCCAGAACCTTCACCACTTTGGTTGCTCTCCTCTGGACATGTTCCAGCTTGTCAACATCTTTCTCGAATTGAGAAAGAACTCAGAACTGGACACGGTATTCCAAGTGAGGCTTGACTAATACAGTGGTACTGTCACTTCCCTTGATCTAGAGACTATACTCCTGCTGTAGAATACACTCTTGAACTGGGAGAACGTGGGATATAAAAGCCCACAGGAACATCCCCCTCCCTGGCACTGAGCGGTGACTGAGGCAGCGTCCTGGGTTGTGTAGAGGACTCCTGAACCCATTGTTAACACCTGAGCCCTATTATTAAGAACCAGGCTGTGACAAT
>JAIPUX010001232.1:167187990-167198108 GCA_020142125.1 Phrynosoma platyrhinos | reverse complement strand
CTAAAATCAAGATATGCTATGTCTACTGCATTCCCTTCATCTAGCAAGTTAGTAATTTCATCAAAAAAAAGAGATGAGATTCATCTGGCATGACTTGTTTTTGAGAAAGCCATGTTGAATTTTGTGATTATGGCATTCCCTTCTAAATGTTCACAGACTTTCTGTTTAATGAACTGTTCTAGAATCTTTCTAGGTATTGATGTCAGACTAACTGGGCGATAGTTGTTGGAATCCTCTTTTTTCCCCTTTTTGAAGATGGGGACACTGTTTGCCCTCCTCCAGTCTGCTGGGACTTCTCCTGTTCTCCAGGATTCTCAAACATTATTGCCAATGGTTCCGATATTACAGTTGCCAGTTCTTTTAATATCCTTGGATGTAATTCATCTGGTCCTGGAGACCTAAATTCATTTAGGTTAACCAGATATTCCTGTACTTCCTCTTTACTTATTCTGTGCTGCATTTCCCCTATTGTGTCCTCTGCTTCATTTTCCTCAGGTTGAACACCCTTTTCCTTTTCTGAGAAGACTGAGTCAAAGAAAGTGTTGAGCAGTTCTGCCTTTTCTCTGTCCCTTGTTAAAATTTCTCCATCTTCTCTGAGCAGTGGCCCTACCATTTCCTTCTTCTTTCTTTTGCTACGGACATATCCAAAGAAACCCTTTTTATTGTGCTTAACCCCTCTAACAAGCCTGAGCTCATTCTGTGCTTTGACTTTCCTGACTTTACCCCTACATGTGCTAGCTATTTGTTTGAATTCCTCTTTAGTGATTTTGTCCCTTTTCCATTTCTTATACATCTTCCGTTTAAAACTTAGTTCAGTTGAAAGTTCTTTTGTCATCCAACCCGGTTTCTTGAGACATCTCATTTTTCCTTCTCATTGGAACAGTTTGAGATTGTGCCTTCAGTATCTCCCTTTTGAGATACTCCCATCCATCCTGAAATCCCTTCTCCTTTAATATTCCTGACCACAGGAACACTCCCAGTGTTTCCCTAAGTTTGTTGAAATCAGCTCTCCTAAAGTCTAGAATGAGTGTTTGACTATGCCTAGCTTCTCCTTTCCACTGTTTAAGAAACTCCAGGAGAACATGATCACTCCCCACCTAAGGTTCCCACCACTTACACCCCATTGACCAGGTCATTCCTGTTGGTTAGGGTCAGATCTAAAATAGCTGATCCCCTTGTTGCCTCTTCCACCTTTTGGACAAAGAAATTGTCTTCGAGGTGAGTGAGGAATTTGCTAGACCTTGGAGTATTGGCTGAGTTTGACTTCCAGTAAATATCAGGATAGTTGAAGTCACCCATCACTACTACATTTCTCCTTTCTGAGTGTGTGGTCATTTGTTCTAGAAAGGCATCATCCAATTCCTCAGTCTGACTTGGGGGTCTGTAGTAGATTCCTACTATAACATCCTTGTTGTTTCCTTCCTCTTTAATTTTTATCCAGATGCTCTCCACCTGATTTCCAGGATTTAAGTCCTGGATCTCTTCACAGCTGTAAACATCCCTGACATATAATACTATTTCTCTTCTTTTGGCCTATTTCTCTTAAAAAGTTTATACCCCTCTATTCCTACATTCCAATAATGGGACTCATCCCACCAGGTTTCAGTGATGCCTATTATATATTTGCTTTGTTGTGCTAGCAGTTCAAGTTCATCTTGTTTATTTTCCATGCTCTGTGAATTAGTGTAGAGTCATCTAAGAGCATTTGTCCTTCCCACTTGCTGCCTGTATGTGTTTTTTTTTGGCTCCCACCATTGGGCCCTTGCATCATTTGCCTTGTTCCCTCTATAACATTTTTACTATTATCTCCAGCCCATGATATACTCCTGCCTTCCAAGATACCTTCCAAGATACTGTCTCCCTCCCCAACATGACTCAGTTTAAAGCCCTCCTGATCAAAGGTTTGAAACTATTGGCAAAAACGCTTCTGCCAACTGGTGTGAGATGCAGCCCATCTCTTGCTAGAAGTCCACCCTCATGGAACCGCAACCCATGATCCAAGAATCCAAATCGTTCTTGGTGCCACCATCTACGGAGCCAGTTATTCATGTCTGCTATCTTCCTCTCCCTTCCTGGACCATGCCCTTCAACTGGGAGAAGAGATGCGATAACAATCTGTGCCTCCAGTTTTTTCAGTTTCCTGCCCAAAGCCTCATAATCCCTTCTGATATTCTGAAGACTATGCCTTGTAGTATGATTGGTTCCCATGTGGACCAAGAGGAAGGGGTAATGGCATCTCTCCGCTCAATGACTGTCTTAAGGCAGTAATGGACTGGATGAGGAAAAACAGATTGAGACTGAATCAAGGCAAAACAGAGGAACTCACAGTAGCGGCCCCAAAACCAGGTATTGGGATACAACCTCCAGTCCTGGATGGGGTCACACTCTCTGCAAAGAACTGTGTTTGCAGTCTGGGGGTGCTCCTGGATTCGTCGCTTTAGATGAGTAATCAGGTGAATGCAACGGCCAGGAGTGCATGTTATCACCTCTGGCTGATACGCCAGCTGCGCCCTTTCCTGGAAGTAAGGGACCTTGAAACAGTGGTACATGAGCTGGTAGCCTCTCATCTTGATTTCTGCAACATGCTCTTCATGGGGCTACCTTCGTGCTTGGTCCGGAAACTTCAACTAGTACAGAATATGGCAGCCAGGTTGGTCTCAGATACATCTAAAAGAGACCATATAACACCAGTATTGAAGTCTCTACTGCCTACTGGCTGCCTATTAGTTTCTGGGCCCAGTACAAGGTGTTGGTTATCACCTATAAAGCCCTAAATTGCTTGGATCCTACCTATCTTTGAAACCAACTCTTCCCGTACAATCCACCCCATGTAATCTGATCCTCTGGGATGAATTTGCTACAGCCAAAAAAATCAAGACTGTCTGCAACTTCCCAGAGGGCCTTCTTGATGACCGCTCCCAGATTATGGAATGGCCTGCTGGACGAGATCCATCAGATTACAATCTTAGACAGCTTTAAAAGGGCTGTCAAGACGGATCTCTTCTGGCAGACCTTTCCCGACTAGACTTCCCGGTCCTAGAAGCCAGCTCATCTGTATGCCAATTCTCCCCACTCCAACCGTTATTATCATTATTTACTTTTGTAGTTTGTCAGCATTGTGGCCTATTTTAAATATGGTTTTTAATCTATGATTATTTAATTTTAAGGGATGGGTGCAGCTGGGTCTTGGGATTTATTTTATTGTGTTTTATTCCTATGTTGTAAGCCGCTCCAATTGCCTAACAGAGGGGCAGGATATAAACAATTTATTATTATTATTATTATTATTATTATTATTATTATATTATGAATGTGTAACTGCAGTCATGAATATATGGTCAAAAGACAAAGTCAAAGGTTGGTCAACAGATGGAGCCATCCTACTGAATCAAATTAGCAGTCATTTGGCAGTGTGGGAAACAGATCATGCAACCATGAATTACCAAAGCACTATCATGGGGGAAAGTGTGATAAGAAATTAAGCCAAACCAGTATGCTTCCATTCTTAAACTACAGTTGTCCCTTCACATTTGTGACTTTGACGTTTGTGGATTTGATTATTTGCAGATTTGATTAATATGTTCTTTCTAGGAATCTCTTTGCTGGAAATTGACCATAGAGTTGTGCAAAAACACTTTTCTAGGCATTTTAGGTTCTCCAGTTTGATTCTGTAGTCAACTTCTGGCAGATGTTGACCATAAAGTTGCACTGGGGGACCTAGAGGTTCCTAGAAAGGTATTCTCTCAGGTTAAAAAAAATAGGATTTTTTTTTATTTGCAGCTTTTCCGCATTCAAAGAGGTCCTGTGCCCCTAACCCCAGCAAATGTGGAGGGCCAACTATAGTATGACTGTAGCAGGACAGCAGTCTGATCTAATAAAGTCCCATATGTTGGGAACATGTTTGGCTTTCATTGAAACAACATCATGGTCCCCCAGTCCATTTTGGAGCACAATGACAAATTATGATATTTAGGCAAAACCAGGAAGCCACTACCTAATGGAATGTCTACTTTTACATCAGTATGCTATTGTATGCCAAGGCCTATTACTAGATTCCCTTATCTCATAAACTGAAGTGAAAACATCCTAGATTGTGATGCTCCACTCATGGAAAGCTCTTTTCTAAGGAAGCTCATTTGCTACCTGCACTATCGTATTTCTTGTACCAGGCAAATCAATACTCAAATCAAGTACACATAAGCTCCACTGAATTTGTTGAGGCTTGCCTCTGAGCAGCACGCATACGTTTGTACTGATAAACTGTTTCGTTTCTTTTGATGCTGCTTTTGATTGCAGTTTCATTACTGTTTTACGACTGAACTGTATTTCTCATGCTGCGCTTTGTTGTTTTTCTATGCCTGCAAAGTGCCTTGCTAATATGTGCTGAAGGGTAGTAAAAAAAAAAATCCAGTAAAAGCTCAATAAACAAAATGTAATGTACTGATTCTGGCACAACCACACTCACTGCCCATTAGGTTCTGACCACATATCACAGTGCTTTACCAGCATTGCGATCTTTGCACCTTGAGTCCAGTAGTATACCTTAGGGAGAACTCACTATGTTTTACTATGTTTTTCAGTAGTACGGGAGTGCTCTACTGCAGAATATCTCAATGCAGCACTACTGAGTACAAATCTAGGATTGCCAGGTCTCAGGGTGCTGGCAGATGTCTCAGAAAATTCCTGTGGCGGGAATTCACAATTACTGTTGCAGATTCATAACCTAGAGTTATAAATCCAGTTATAGATTCATATACTCTCATACTTTTGGGGGCTACCACCTCCTTTCCTCTTGGGTGAGTTCTTGCCTAGTTCATTCATCATTGCCCTTCCCATTCCTATCCCCACTCCCATTCTTCTTATTTCTTGACTGCAGTCTCTTTTCTGGTCAATATTTGATCCAAGGTACAGGAAATCTTTTAACTATTTAAATTTTCTCATTATCTAGACTGAATTTATGTAGTAATTATTTTTGTTTTCTTTATGTTCACCATTAAGTCTGCCTTTGCATTTTCATCCTTGACCTTTCTTAGGAATTATTCCAAGTCTATGATGTTTTCTGCTAGTAGTATGGTGTCATCTGCATAACTTAGAGTCTTGATGTTCCTTCTTCCTGTCTTTATTAATCATGTCACCTTCCAGATCATGTTAGATTGAAACTCCCATCATTCCTAAACAATTAATCAATATTGAGAAATACTGACAGCTACAGTCCATCTTCTGGAAGGCTGCATAATTCCTCTTCCTAGTATAGAAGATGGTTCATATTTGAGGAGTGGCACCCAGAGAGAAAGATAAAGAGGGCTACTTCTAAGATAGCATGTTTAGGTGGAGGGGTAAAATGGGGATCATTTTAGATCACTTTAAAGTGGCCCAGGGTTGGGGCCATCCAGACACCTGCGGATCTATCTGACCACATTGTGAACAAATGTGTGCAGCTGTTTGCAGTGAGTAGTGTCATTCGCAAAAGAGATGGTGAATGAAGCTGTATGCAAAGCCCAACTTGCTGTCTCCACTTTTTAAAAATGCCTATGACAGTATTGGGGGGATAAGGTAAAGGTTGTCCCTTGACATAAATGTCTAGTCATAACTGACTGTAGGAGGCAGCGCTCATCTCTGTTACTAAGCCGAAGAGCCAGTGTTGTTCGAAGATGAATCCAGTGGCCATGTGGCCAGCACAGAACACTGTTTACCTTCCCACCAGAGTGGTACCTATTTATCTACTTGCATTTGCATGCTTTCGAATTACTAGGTTCGCAGAAAATGGGACTAGTGACAGGAGCTCACCTCATCATGCAGCACTCGGGCCTTGAACTGCCAGCCTTCTGATCTTCCAATCATCAGAATTGGTGTCTTAACCACTAAGCCACCACACCCCTGGGGGGATACCATCTGCTAAACCTTAATTGTTTCCAATTTCTTAGGCTGAATCTGCACTGCAGAAATAATGCAGTTTGACGCCACTTTAATTGTCATGGCTCAATGTTATGGAATTTTCGAATTTGTTTTTGTTGTGGCACTAGAGCTCTCTGACAAAAAAGGCTGAACAGCTCACAAAACTAGAAATACCAGAATTCCATAGCATGCAGCTAGTAATCTGGGGAGCATTTGCAATCATGGCAATAATGCCACAATTGTGAATATGGAGCATGGCTGAATATACAACAGTTACAGATCTATAACTCTGAGGGTGCATCTGCACTGCAGAAATAATGCACTTTAACATCGCCTTAACTGTTATGCTATGTTATGCTATGGAATCCTAGGATTTGTAGCTTGTGGCACAGAGAAGGCTAAATATCTCACAAAACTACAAATCCCAGAATTCCACAGCATTGAGCCATGACAGCTAAAGCTTTGCCAAACTGCATTGTTTCTGCAGTGTAGATGCAGCCTAGGTTACAAATCCATAGCTGCATGTAGGATACCAACCTCTATTTTTAAATGGGCACATTAAATGCAAAGATGCATTTAGTATTATATCTATTCAGCTCTGGGGGACCCTTTTTTCTAAATTAAAAATGACATGCAATACCTATTTAAGCATAAAACTGCAACACCAAATTCTCAAAGTACATATCAACCTCATGCCTTCTGGTGTGGAAGAAGAAGGAGAAGGAGAAGAAGGAGAAGAAGAATACAGTCAGCCCAACATATCCATGAATTCTGCATCCACAGAGTCAGCCATTCACGGCATATATATATATATATATATATATATTCCAAAATGCAAACCTTGATTTTGCCATTTTATATAAGGGACACCATTTTATTAAGTCATTGCATATAATGGGATTTGAGCATCCATGGTTTTTGGTATCCATGGAGAAAGGTTCAGGTACCAACTTCAGTGCATACCAAGGACCCATTGTAATAGAAGTAGAAGGAGCCAGCAAGGCTGCTTCCCGGCAATATTTAGTTAGGCACCCAACTTTCTCAGCATTATTATGCTTTCCAAGGAGAACTATCGTAGAAGAGATTAAAATTGAGCCAAGCAAACAGGAGCTTGCTTTCTGAATGCCACAGTGGATTCAAATCAGTTGGACATCCATTTCCCCCCCAACAAGGCAACCTTGCCTTGCTTCATAGTTTTCTATACCGGGTGCAATCAGAAAGTAAATTAAACCACTTACAGTGAACCAAAACTTCTCGTGTTTCCATGGAAATGTAGAGAAGATAGAGCTTCAAGTTTAACCGACTGATAAATACGGATGCTTTTTGTTACCAGTGAGCCTCATCCCCCTCCCAATGTGTGCACCCGTGTACTCGGTAACCTCCACCACCCTGCCAAGCGTGCCTTCATGACAGCTGACATCCAGTTCCATTTTGCAGACTTGCTCAGATCTTCAAGATATTGAAAGCCCCTAGAGAAAGCAACTGTTCATGATAACGTTTGTGTCTGTTTCTGCATAAACTGTCCTCTCTTGAACTATATGTCAGATGTTTCAGTAAACCAAGATCAGGGCATAATCACTAGGATGCAATATTGGAGTTGCAGAGTGCAAATCTCCACACGAGGAATTCATACATTGATTCTGCTACACAATGGGGGTTAGGGTATAGATTGAGGGAAGTAATAGTGCCATGCTAGATCTTGGCAAAGCATGTGCTCTCAGCCTCAAGACGAGGCAATGACAGCCCCCACTATGAACAAATCTTGCCAAGAAAACCCCATGATAGGATTGCTATAAGTTGGAAACAACTCGAAGGCAAACAACAAAAGTTCCCCTTTGGTCAGACCTCAGCTGGAATACTGTGCCCAATTCTAGGCACCACAATTCAAAAAGAATGTGGGCCAGCTGGCACTTGTCCAAAAGGGGGCTATCAAAATGGTGAAAGTTCTGGAAACCACATCCTAGGAGGAGCAGCTTAGGGAGATGGATATGTTTAGCCTGGATTAAGGGCATGACATGATAGTCATGTTTAAATATTTGAAGGGATGTCATATTGAGAATGAAGTAAGCTTGTTTTCTGCTGTTGCAGAGACAAGGACCCAGAGCAATGGATGCAAGCTACAGGAAAAGAGATTCCACTTCAACATTAGGAAGAACTTCTTGATGATAAGAGCAGTTCAACAGTGGAATATGTCGCTTTGGAGTGTGGTGGAGTCTCTTTCTTTGGAGGTTGGCCATCTGTTGGGAGTGCAGTGATTACATCTTCCTGCATAGTAGAATGCTTTGGACTGAATGACCCTTATGGTTTCTTCCAACTCTATGATTTTGTGATTCTGTATGAAAGCAATATTGTACAACTGAAGGTGTATGAATGAATGTACAACTCAATGCATAGCCAAATGCATAGCTGAATTTATTATTTTTAAGTGTGACTTTCCAATTTTGGGTGCTTTCACAAGCAAGCACTGGTTACACAAAAAGATTGAAAAGCATTTCCTTTTAAATCTGAAGTCAAGCCCTGAGGTCTCCAAGATCAGTGTCCAGTGCTGATATTTATTGCTAAGATCAGAGTCAGCAACCTTCCCTGATAGCCAGGAAGGTGCTACTTCAAGGCAGAAAAACTGAAATAAAGAGAAAGCTACAGAAGGTGTTTTGATATTGCCCAAGGCCAAAGTCAAACGGTTTCACAGCTGCTAGATCAGCCACGTACTATTTACCAATGTGGAATTACAAATTTATTTTTCATTCCACTTTATCCCAGATTACTAGGTAGCAGACAGCTGGCAATTGCAGGCTGAGGGCCAAATCTTTTTGACATTGCCCTTGGGGCTATTTTGCATCCTGTACTCCTATTACGGGCCCAGATTTCATTATGGGCAGAAGGGCCAAAATGTAACAAGTTTGCCAATGAGTCACAAGGCACAAAGGTTAGCGCATCTCGAAATTTTTTTGCCTGGGTTGGCTTATTTTACCCTATAGGAAATGTTATACAGTATTTTTGGACTACAACTCCCAGGATCCACCAGCCGACATGGCCATCAGTTACTTTTGCCAATTCATGTGTAGCATAAAAGCAATCCTAGGCACTGGATGTTCTTATCCCCACCACTCTCTGTATTTCACTTTATGTAGTCTAAACAAGACCAACACAATAGCCAATGCCCTACATCCCAATCTACATTTTGTAACTTTAAGAATCCATAGCTACATTGCAGAAACGAAATGAAATGCTGTTAGTGAATTGTGAAGATGTGTATTCAGGACTGACAAGAGAGCTTCAATTTGGGCACATCCAGTGCATATTGGGCACTTCTGATGTGCATCGGCCACTTCTGATGTGCATCAGACATTTCTGATGCACATTGGCCACTTTTGATGTGCAGCGAGCATTTCTGATGTGTATCAGCCACTTCTGATGTGCACCAGACACTTTTGATGGACATTCCTGTTGTGCTCTGGCACTTCTTAGTGCCTGTTGCATATTGGGTTATAGTGCATCAGACTATTTCAGAGAGGACAGTCACTCCACCATTGCACAAAGATCACCCATATGTTGCAATAGCATAGCAGCTCCTATTATGGACACTGAGAAACTACTCAGTGTAATTCTGTGCACACATAAGGTCATATACAAAGACACAGGTCCCAAGGAAAGTACCTGCTGTTTCCCCCCCTCCTTGTGCACACCTTTCATACCTAAAATGGTGTTTCGAGAGGAGTATGTCTGTAACCTCTATGAATTTAACAGTCAGATTCAAGGCATAAATCAAAGCACAGTGCCATATAGTTCTTGCCAAGATGCATGGACCTAAGAATTCTTGACACACACACCACCACAAATTAGACTGAGGTGCTGAGCCACCCCCCAAAAAAATAATCAGGCACCAAAAATCAGGTTAAGATCTCTGTGTGAATGAGCCTCCTGAGGAACCACCTATCAGATGTGTCCAGTTTTGTGGTTAAAGAGATAATAAAGTGGAAATAAAGCATCCCAAAAATAAAGTGAAAATAGCGCTAAATTGCGCAAAAGCTTTTCACATGTAATTAGAATAAAAACGGAAATAAGTGAAAAGCGAAAAAAGACGTTTTTAACTTTCATACACAAGTGAAAAAAACCTGTAAATGTACTAGAAATTGGTGTGTTTGTGACCAGACTCCTCCTTTTCCATGGCGGGTACTGCATTTCATTCAACCTTCTCCCCTCTCCAGGACGAAATGTCAAAC
>JAIPUX010001232.1:167161049-167173787 GCA_020142125.1 Phrynosoma platyrhinos | reverse complement strand
ATTATTATTATTATTATTATTATTATTATTATTATCATCATCATTGTACTCCATTGCAACAAATTCACACTAAGCCAGGCTGGGTCCTGACTTTTGAACTGCAGCTCCCACCATCTAATGCAATTAGCTGTGCTGACAGATAGAAATAGTAATACAAAACTTCAAGACGAGGAAGGCTGATATAAGCAGCAGCCTTTGGAAATGTTCCTGAACAACATATGCCTATTTGTTATTATTGGTAAGAAGCAGTTGTTCATAATCAGCAAGAGTAAGGGCTTTTTATAGCAAAATGTCAAAATTATATTGACATTTATATGAAGCCAGATGTACGCAGTCCACCTGTTAAGCAAGGTACCTGACTGAACAGGTAAAATACTCTTCACAATTATTACTTATGCTATGTTTATATTAGGAGACATCGTGGTGTAATGGTTTGAGCATTGGACCATGACTCTGGAGACCAGGATTCAAATCCCTGCTCATCCATGGAAACCCATTGGGTGACCTTAGGCAAGGAAACACTATCGTTATAGAGTTGCCTAAGATTGCCATAAATTGTAAATGACTTGAAGGTATACAACAGCACCATTTGTTACCATCCATTTATGTTTTGTTGAAATAAAAATAATAAATGCTATTTATACAGTTGTTTAGGCTCTCAATGTGCTACTTCAGCAATCTTTATAATATCTCTGTTGTGTAGCACAGTTATTATTACTGTATTGCAAATGGAGGGGGTCAAGGCTGAGAATAAGATTTAGGAAGGTTTGCCTTAGGGTTGCCATAAATTGGAAATGACTTGGACGCACACAACGCACACACATACACACACACAAAACCACCTAATGAGATTAAAGCAAAGATTAAAAGTTGAATTAGGGGCTCTCAAATTCAAACATTTATTTATATTACTTATCTTATATCACAGGGATGGGGCATAGCCTTCTGGGGAACTCAAAGATCCAGGAGAGTTGGATTCAGATACAAGCCATTTATTCATAAGCTACATTTTGGGGGACTCAGTTTATGAAGAGCTTCTACATTATAACATATATAATTCAATATCAAGATGTTTGAGTGTTGAACTAGTCTGATGACCATGCCCTGCTTGGCTATGGAAACCCACTGGGTGATCTTAGGCAAGTCACACTCTCTCAGAAGAAAGCAATGGCAAAACCCCTCTGAACAATCTTGCCAAGAAAACTCCATGATATGGTGGAGGTCACCATAAGTTAAGGTCACCATAAGTTGGAAATGATTTGAAGGCACATAAGAACAACTTTATACAACTTATGGCCTCAGTATGTCTTAACTCAATGCTGTCAAGCGCTTGGAAAATCTCTGGTCTCATCCATAGCCCTCAGGTGGGTGCTCAGGCCCACCGGTGTTGACATTAGTTTGGCTTTCCACTCTCCTGTTGCTCTAGGCATAAGTTTTCCTGGAAGCAGCAAGCAAAAATGGAACTTTATTAATAAATTTCTAACCATGTCCTAAACTGCTCAACATCCCATTGTCAGATGATTTGGGGAGCTCTCGGAAATATGTTGGATGGTTTCTGGTAGTTGGCTACTACTGCAAAATAGTCAGAAAAGGCAGTTAGGAAGACCCCTGGCAGCCATCTTGCCAAAAGGTTTATTAAAAAAAAACATTGCATTGGTAGATATTCTGGGTAACACTCATTGCATAACAATCCCGACTAGTGATGGAAAGACTAGTCAAAAATATTGAACCCATGGTTGAAGAACATGCTTTTCAATCGTCAAGAAACCTTGATGAAGAGAAGCCTGGACTGCTGGCAATCTTCATAGTTTGGGACGTATTTGGCACAAAATTCACATGTGGTTGGAATGCCTCAAAAACATTTTTCTGTGGAGGAAACAGCTTTTTCTGTGCAGAAATTAACATTTCCACACAGAAACATCACGTTCTGCACAGAAAATGCTGTTTCTGCATAGAAAATGCTTTTTCTGTGCACAAAAACAAACCTGATGTAAATATTGTGCTCAATAAACCCCAAATTGTGTATAGGCTTTAAAAATTGTGGTTTTCAAAGACTTTCTTACAGCAATTACTCATCGCTTCCTTGGAGAAGAAAACTGATAAAGAATTATATCTCTGATAGCCATGTCCTCAGGAAGAATCCACAAATGGAGGCAATTGTCTTGAGCCATATCAACAATTTTCATCTCCACCTGGAACATCTCTTTTATAAAGCTCATGGATCTTAATATCTCGTTCAAGACTGAGCCACCCTCAGATACTCTATATGACCACAGAGACAGCTCACAAAAATAAAATCTTGCTGGGAAAAATCTGTTTTTCCTTCAGCTGTTGTCAAAAGTTCAGGTAAGCTCAGAAGCCTAAGCAAGGTGGCAGATGATGTTGTTCTTGCCAATCCAAAAAGCCCAGATCGCAGGCGCTGTCAGCATCAATGCCACTAAGCCTCCCTTCTTCGCACTTCAATACACTAGCTCACAGGTAGACAACCCTAGAGATTTTCTGTCTCCATAAAGTGAAACTAATCCACAAAACAAACAAGAAAGGTGGTTATGATACTTTTTAATGCCTTTTATTGAATGTGTTATTAACATTTGAATGTGCTGTTAACATTCTTGCTATAAACACACATAATATTCAATACTTGTAATTCCATTTTACAAAATGAATTAAAGTTACAAGGACAAGATAAATATAATTCTTGAGGAAACAATGCCTTCCTTTTTAAAAGAAAAATTGCTCAGAGATTTTTTCCTTCACAGCAACTAATTGCATTTCATTATGAGCATGTCATGGCACATTTTCAAAACAATAGATAGTCCTGATTAACATCACAGTCCTGATCCTAAACACATTTGCTTATGAATAAGATGCCTAGAATGAAATTTGTTTTCAGGCAAGCTTCAGATTGCAACAAAAATATGCATTAAACTAGCACAATTACCCATCTGCTATTTGGAGTAATTTTATAGATTATTTCATTTATTTATTTTATTATTTCATAGATCATTTGTGATAATTGTGAAAGAAGAAAAAGAGGAGGAGGAAGAGGAGGATTCTCCCCTCTCTTCTCTTAAGGATGATATTTTAACATTTTGTTGTAAGAGTTCTGGACAATAGGATAATGCAGGCAAATCCAATTGCAATAAAGTTAATTCAACCTTAGTATTTTTGGAGGTATCACAACATCCAGCTAGCTAGCCTCTAGATAAAATATTTCTAAGCGTAGTGTTGCATAACCATAATAAAATCTAGGCTTTTTCTTCTAGTATTTGCCTCATTCTGCTAATCTGGAAAATATTTGTAGAAAAGAATTGGAGGGCAGAAAGAGATTGCTTAGCTGCTTCCTACCACTTCTCTCTCATGTGGATGTTTGTCATCATTTTCCTCTATGTGAAGAATTAAAACTCCTCTGATCTTTGCTAGTGTACTTTTCTACCCTGTGCAAACACAAAAACTGAAAGCCATGTTTGCCATAGTAACATGCAATTCTCACAATGGACCTTCACAAACCTTGGGCTTATCTTCCCCTTCCCCTCTCTTTCCTTTTTGTATCCAAAAGGAGATCAAAACTTTCTGCTCTTGCTTTTGAATCAACCAGGATTTCCCACTCCCCCCCACCACCAAATATGGTTGGTTAAAACAAACCAGCATGACAGAAGCAGATCATGTTTTGATATCCTGGCTTGTTAAGATATCAGAATTGGAACAAACAATCATTTCATGAGTCTGGATGGATCAGTATACTGTGGTTAGCTCAAAAGTGAAAACATTTATTTATTTATTTATTTATTTATTTAACTTATCTCCCACCTTTTTCCCACTACAGGCACTCAATTTAAAACAATACAACTTAAAAACAATACAAAAACATTACAATGTATAAATGTATATATTTTAAAAAGTAAACAATATTAAAGCTTACAGCTATACTTTAAAATGTAAAATATGTTAAAAACTCTACACAAACCTTAAAATATAAACAGTTTTTAAAGTCCAGCTCTTGTCAGTGTGAGAAAGCCTGACGGCACAAAAATGTTTTTATCTGCCACCGAAAGGAGGACAGGGATGGGGCCATTCTGGCTTCTCTAGGGAGAGACTTCCAGAGCCTGGATCTTTTGATCAGCCGTGCATCAATGCACTGAATTGTGGGATCAAAGGCTTTCACGGCTGGCATCCATGGGTTTTTTGGTAGGTTTTTCGGGCTATGTGGCCGTGTTCTAGATTTTATTCCAGATGTTTCACCAGCATCTGTGGCTGGCATCTTCTGAGAATGCTGGCATGGAAGTGAGTAGGGTGTAACCCATGACCCTGGATGGTTTTCATTTGCACATGCTGGGTCTTGATTTTGGTGTTTTTCAGGACTGGCAGCCAGACTTTGTTTACTTTAAGGGTTTCTTCTTTCCTGTTGAAATTGTCTAGGTGTTCGTGGATTTCAATGGCTTCCCTGTGCATTCTGACCGTCAGGAATAAAATCTTCTAGAACACAGCCACATAGCTGAAAAACCCACAAAAAAACTATGTACTGAATTCTTGGCCACAACAAACACCCAGGATTTCATTGGATGGTGCAATGACAGTTAAAGTGATGTCAAACAGTATTAATTCTGCAGTGTGGCAGCCACCCAAGCCTTACTCACATATCTGAACCTGTATATTAAGTCATTTGTCTTCTGCAAACAAGTTGTTATCCAAAACTGTGGCACATCTCCTCCTCCTCTAGATTATTTTATGAGGCATCTCCATAATTTTCTTTTAATTTATTGTGGAAGTAGTGGGGGGAAAGAGAGAGAAAGCAGGCAAAAAAGATTGTATGGAAATATATTAGAAGTGGCCCTGGCTGGAATCCTGTTGGTTAGTTCCAACTAGAGTAGACCCATTCAATAAATTGAGTGGTGAGTCAACACACATGAGTAAATTCAATGTCTCTGCTCTAGTTGGGACCAATAGTAGAATTTAGCCTCTGTGTTTGGGAATTAAGTGTCAGCAAGTTAATGAACCCTTCATTAAAGGACACCATATGAAATGGTTAAATATTGTCTCACATGCAGATACCACAAATCCAACATGTGGCTTTTCCTGTCATGTGGACTCATTTGAGCTACTGAAAATGCCATACTGAACTGTATGAAATGCATTTCTGCTTTTCCTTGGGTGCCCTCCCTACTGTAACCATTATTTTATTCATTTTCCACAACCCAGTATGTGCAGTGGGCCAGATCCATAGATCCCTACTTTAAATGAAGAAACAGCCAAAAATGAATACAGATGTGTAATAGTGATGGCTGAAGATGAATTCTGTGGTCACCATAACTATGGCTAAAGATAGGTGGGGGATCATTATATTTTCCAAGTTTGGACCATTTTGATATATGCAAAAAGGATGAGACGAAACCATGTGGTACTCTGCACATTAGAAAGATGAGACACTGTGACGCATGAGGAGTCCATGGCAATGCTGTAGGAGACTGTGGATATATCACGACAATCAAGTCAACTGTGTTGGGCTGTCATCTGAATCCTTCTCTGCAGCGCTTTTGCTCCTTCACACAGTCAAATCTTGAAGAGCAGCCACATCTCTCAGGGAGATGACAAAAGATGTCACGGGGAGAGCAGACCTGTCAAAACAGAGGATACGAGAGACACATCTCAAACCTGGAAGTCAGACATTATTTTCTCCAAATGAAAATAAAATGTCATGTAGCAGGTAATTAGCTAGTAAGAATCAGATCAACACCAGTCATCAGGTCTCCTTTGAGATGATGCTAGGTGAACCTCAGAAATTAACATGTTATCATTAAAAGGTGCTGGGAGGCCAGGCTCTGAATCATATTTCAGTCTCCCAAGAGAAGTGACTTATCAGATGTGTCTAAGAAGAAGGCTTGTGTAGTTGTCCATGTTGTACCTCTCCAGAAATGGACAGCTTTGAAGGAAATTTGACACATTCATGGAGTTTAAGGGTTTTGATGGGTACCACCTTGGTGATTATATATTATTTCTGGGATTACCGGTTGCTAGGGAACACCAGTGGGACAGTACTCTCCTATTCCTATCTTGCTTGTGGGCTGCCTGAGATTTCCATTAGCTATTATGGGATAAAAAAGCTGGATTGCATTAGTCTTTTGATCTGAGCTACAGTGGTTTTTCCTTTCTTCTTAAAGATGCCCAGTCATGTCAAATTTTAGGAAGCAAGTCAAATCCTTCCTATTTGAGAATGCTTAAGGCATTCTCTGTCAAGAGACTAATTTTACTGTAAAACATTGTGCCTCATTCTAACTGGAAGTTATTGGCATGTTGTTGCTGTGTGCTTTCAAGTCGTTTCCGACTTCTGGCAACCCAACTATCACAGGTTTTTCTGGGGCTGAGAGTGTGTGACTTGCCCAAGGTCACCCGATGGGTTTCCATGGTTAGTGGGGAATCGAACCCTGATCTCCAGAACTCAAACCACTACATCATATCAGCTCTTACTGACATGATCCTGGCCTTAAATGTTGTGTGCTATGTTTTGTGTTGCTAAAGAAGCAAAATGAGCTGTAGAAAGTTACTTTACTGGATTATAGCTCCAAATGTAGGCAAGAAACCCAGATGATTCTGGGAACTGTAGTCCAAAAGCAACTTTCCAAAGTTCTAGAAGTAATAATTATAACAAGAAGAGTGCTTTCAGTTGGTCCAAGTTCATACTTCCATCCCCAATCCCTTCACTCCTGGTCTGAGCAGAGAAATAAAAAACAGTCTCAAAATTCTAGAAGCAGAAACGAAATTGTGATTACTCTATAGCCCTTTTGTTCCCTATTTGACAGTCATCACTTCGTGAGAAGATACCAATAACTTGATTCAGTTTTTGCCACCAAGTCCAGAAGTCTGGAAGCAAGACACCCTGCATTTACTTATGTTCTCAATTTTATAAGGCTTCTGTGCCTCTTACAGCTCTGCTAGTTTATCCTCTTTTCCTTTTCCTTAGTGTCTTGGGACATGTTTTTGCTAAGCCTTCATCTCCCGTTTTGCCCCATGCATCCTTCTAACCTCCATCCATTTGGAAGCCATGGAGGTCAGGTGAACCCTTTCTCAATTGCCAACAGCCATGTCACCTAGAAAATGGCTGATCTCCTCTGATGTTGGAAGCTCAGCAGGGTTGGGGCTGGTTGATATTTCTACAGGAGACCACCTCACAACTCTGAATACATAACCTCCAACTGTCTTGATTTGACAGGACAGACCTGGTTAATCCCACTTTTTTCTCTGCCTTTAAAATATCCTTGCTTCACTATCCTCCCCCCCCCTTTGTCCTCAGCTTACTTCAGCTGCTGCAACCTGAGTTTAAAGTAGTTTGCATTCAGTTAACTCAGCATGAGGGAAGTGACAAGAGGGGGCAGAATCTTGTCCTTCCCAGTAGACTCAGGCAAAAGCAAATTGCTGCAGCCTCTCCTAGTTTGTGAGTTCTTCCTCATTAAAGTCTTCATCTGTGAAATGTTGCAGGGTATGTATATATGACCACTAACCACCCTGGGTACACTCAGGCTGCTGCCACACTGCAGAATCAATGCAGTTTGAGACTGTTTTAACTATCACTGATCCATTCTATGGAATCCTGGGATTTGTAGCTTGTTCTGGCTCCAGAACTCTCTGACAGAGAAGGCTAAATATCTCACAAAATTATAGACCACAGAATTCCATAGCATGAAGCCATGACATTTAAAGCCATGATTGCATTAATTCTGCAGTCTAGATGAAGCCCTAGTCTTGGCTTGAAAATATTTGGAAGCTAAACAGGGTTGGACCTGGTTAGCCCTTAGATGGGAAACCACCTGCAAATACCATGGAATCTCCTGGATGGAGTGTAAAAGTATCTTGCCTGAAACGCTGGAGAGCTGCCAATCAGAGTTGACAGCACTAGACTAGATCAGTGGTTCTCAGCTTTTGTTCTTCTGATGTTTTTGGACTTCAATGCACATAAGTTCCAGCCAGCAGGGTCATTGTTCAAGAATTCTGAGTATTGAAGTCTCAGTCTGGAACACCAAGGTTGAGAACCTCTAGATTAGATGGACCAATGGTTTGATTCAGGATAAGCCAGCTTCCTATATTGCTATGATATATTAGCTTACAAGAAATAAGGAGAGTGGGTTTGTTGACACACATTCATGTTTAGTCCCAGAAGGGCAATGCTATGAAACTTTATGTATAATATAGCTTTTACTTCCACCAGATCCCCATAAAAGTGGAATGATAATACAGTGGGCCCTTGGTATCCACTGGGGCTTGGTTCTAGGATACCAGCCCATGGATACCAGAATCTGTGGATGTTCAAGTCCCATTAAATACAGTGGTGTAATAAAATGGTGTCCCTTATATACAATAGCAAAATCAAGGTCTACTTTTTTGGAATTTATGTACTTTTTGAATATTTTCAAGCCATGGATGGTTGAATCTGTAGATAAGGAATCCAGCGAATACAGATGGCTGACTGTAATAGTCTACCTGATGAGAGGACTATCCAAACTCCTTTTAATGCTTAAAGTGCTGTATAAATGATAAATATTAATAATGCCTGTCATATGGAGAAGGCAGATGGGGATGTAGCAACAGCCTGTGGAGATCAGCGTACTAGCCCAGTGGGATCATAACAGAACACTTAGTTTTGGTAATTTTCCCAGATGGAAAAATGGGAAGTCAGCCACCTGGATTCCGATTAAATACTCATCTCAGGTGGGGTTTATAGCAGAAAGAAAAAGGGGACAGAGTTTTTCTTATCAGTACACAAGACTCAAATGAACTTGAGAGAGAATGGGGGGAAATGGAAAGGCAGAGGAAATACTGGTAACCTAAATGTTGAAGACATATCCAGGGGTAGCCATATTGGCCATACAGCAAAGTACAAGAACATCCCAAATCCACAAAACAATGATACCTTTAGTGGGCAAACCAAAATGCACAAAATACATCATGTATTGATTTGCTCAATAAAGGTATCACTGTTTTGTGGATCTGGGATGTTATCGCACTAAATGTTGAAGGTACCTAAAACATTTTTTTCATGAATGCAAATAGAGATGTATGGGTTTTCATTTTGGGGTTGTTGGTTTTTTGGTTTTGGTTTTTTTTGGTTGGGGAGACATTTCCAAGTATAACCCCTGTGAAGTAATGGTTTGGCCCAATGGGTAAGGAAGCCCTAACTGTACTTATCTGTTTAGAAAGAGAGCTGTAGGAGGAAAGTGTTGCATTTTTTAATTGGGGTTAGGAACTGGATGCTTCTTATCTTGAATTAGGGGTTTCAGAATGCCTACTATAATAGTTCAGTAGCAAGATTTCCACAAGCGAGTCCTGTACTGGTGCTCTGTGAGAGAGTTGCATATTCAGTATAGAATGTACTGTTACTGTTAATTTGCAATTTTGATGTAAATTTGCAAACTAGACTGGGTTTGCAGTGTTCATTCACAACTGAATCCACAGAACCCAAGGGAGTGGTATTATGCTGTCACTACAAAAGTTAACACAACAAAAGCAACACCCAGTGATCTCTAAAGACCAGGGAGGTCTTTTTTTCTGTGCAAATTAGTTTTCAATGCAGGAATCTTTTGTTTTAATGTGGAGTAGCATTGGAGAGCCAGCAGGAATACACAATGAGCAACAGTGTGGCGTAGTGGTTTGAGTGTTGGACTATGAGTCTGGAGACCAGGGTTCGATTCCCTGCTGGGCATGAAGCCTACTGGGTGACCTTGAATAAGTCACATGCTTTCAGTCTTAGGGGAAAGCAATGGAAAACTTCCTTTGAACAAACATTGCCAAGAAAACCCCATGATAGGTTTGCCTGGGGGTCATCATAAGTCGGAAATGAGTTGAACGCACACAACAACAACAGCATTGTAACAGGTTTGTGAAACTTGAGGGATCCTTTTTAAGATTTTGGTTTCTAAAAGTCACTGGGTAAATAACCCAGTTAGCATACTGTGTCCAGACCCCTCTTCATTGAAACAATCTGTCATCATACTGTACGAAATGATAGAGAATGGCAGACTCTCCCTCAATATGATTTCTGTATCTATCAAAGCAAGTACATGGGGTGAGACACACTCACCCTAGAATCCACACATAGTAGGGCAAAAAAAACAGCAGGAGTTAAATCAGGAAATGGAATGGAGCATAACATCCGGAGCAAGTAGTCCTTTGACCAAGAAGAAGTAATTATGCTTTTCTCTAACAAGCCAACCCTGCCTTCCTAAAACTGATCCCCTCCAGATATATTGGACCATAATCCCCATGTTCCCAGAAGCATGGCCTAGCTAGGGATGATGGATTCCAGCACAATCACAGAACACCACATTGGCAAAAGCTGATGACTTAATATACCTAACTGCCCTCTTCAACAGCATTCCTGAACATACATACACACACAGAGCCTTTTATCTGTATCTTTTTCTCTTACTAATTCCCTCACTCTCATCTTCCTCTCTGTCTGTCTTTTATTCTCTCCTAATTCCTCTAATGCAGTACATGATTGACCAGTCACAACAGTGGGGAACTGAATGAAGTGAGGAATATCAAAGCTCCCTTTTATGTAGGCTTGGGGGACATTTGGATGCAACAAGGGGCCTGATTCCCCCTATATCTTTCTGTGGGCCAGATAACATCAGGAGGTGAGGACATCTACCAGATGTTAGAGATGGAGCCATAGCCTCTGACACCATTCGGTCCACAGATAGCATATTTTCTGGCACTTCTTCACTTGGGGTCTCAGACAGAGACTTTGCTTTACACCATCTTCACTTTCCCATCATGGCAAAGTCAGGGACAGGAGCAAAGTGTACTCAGATGATGCTTGTGAGCCAGTTAAATCTGGGCTGAAGCTTGGAAAAGTTACTTTTGTGTACTACAGCTTCCAATCTCCCACCATCTGGTGTGTTTTTTAACTCCAGTTCTTAGAATCCCCCAACCAACTTGGCCACTGGCCAAGGAATTCTGAGCACTATAGTGTTAAAAAGTAATATTAACAAGTCCTGGTTGACAGAGATTTCTTTTTTCTCTCCAAACAGGAAGTATCCTGTGTGTGTGTGTGTGTGTATTCCTTAAAGTCTCCTGCCAACTTATGGTGACCCTATGAATTTCTTGGGGTTTTCTTAGGCAAGGAATACTCAGAGGTAGTTTTGCTAGCTCCTCCCTCCAAAATATAGCCTACAGTACCTGGTATACATTGGCAGTCTCCCATCCAAGTACTAATCAGGGCCAATCCTGCTCAGCTTCCATGATCGACAGGATCTGGTGCCTTTACAATATTTAGGTACCCAACACTTATTTACCAAATTTGCCGCTACAAAATGGTAGCCACTGGCTTACAGTGAGGCATGGATGCATTGGTGAAAGATAAATCTATATCTGTCCTTGCATCAGCTAAATAGATTCTCCATGGTCACCAACTGCTGAGAAGTAAACATTGAGAAGGGGTGTTGACCTCTTGCCCTGTTTGTGGGTTGCCTAGGAGTATTTGTCTGGTCAAGGATGGACCAAAGGCTTCTCTGTGTCCTTATGGCCCCTCCTTTACCATTCTCACCTCTAAAAGGCAATCTAAAATGGCATAGTCCAGATAGAGGTTTACCACCTCATTTGCTGAATCTACAAGACCTGAGCAGAAAAGTGGAGGATAGGGGAGGCTTGGAGATGTCTCATTCAAAGAGTCACCATGAGTCAAGGTTGACTCAAGGGCAGCTAACATCAACAAGTGGGCCTGTTGTCTAGTGGTGGCTATGGACTATGTTGGTGACTTGAGAACTTGTGACACTGTGGATGAAACATCTCTAGGCCCCCTTATCTTCCATTGCTCTGCTTAGGTCTTGTGTGTATTAGGTCTTGTGTGTTTGAATTACAAGCTATGAGCAACTGTGTTGGGTATTTAATGACATCACCAGGGCAGTTACAACCTCTCAGGGAACAACCCTGAACTGGAAACTCTAGTCAATACATAGGTAGATCCCATTAATTCAATGGCTCTACTCTAGGGACAAACAATAAGAATTAGACCTAAATCTATGTTCCTTTTTCTTGGATGATAACAATAACAGCAATAATGAGGATGACGATGACGATGATGACTATAAAATCCTCTGAGAGCTTTTTCAGCTGAAGAGCATGTTAAAAAGATACATATTCAAATTCTAAGAAATGAGTGATCAAATAGATACATGAGTTACACCTAAACACTTTGCTTCATCAGGTGGCACCCAAATAACTAGTTCCACCTGCCCCCAGGGGTTGTTCATATTATGTTTCTGGGATAGCAATTCTACATTTTAAATATGAGGAGAGTGTTCACGGCAGTTGTGGATATGGCATGGGTGGGATGGTTAACAATCTTCAGGACAAAGAAAAAATATAACTTGAGTCTCCCTTATCCAGAATTCTAAAATCTGAAATCTTCCAAAAGATTTCATACACAAAATTTCATACACAAAATTAATAAAAATGTTGTACAAATTTACCTTCAGGCTAGGCAAATAAGGTGTATATGAAACATAAATGAATTTTGTGTTTAGACCTGGCTCCCAACTCCAAGTTATCTCATTATGTAAGTATATACAAATACAGATATTCCAAAATGCAAAAAAAAGAAACCTCTCAAATCCAAAATACATGTGGTCTCAAGCATTTTGGATAAGGAAGATTCAACTTGTACAACCCAATGCAAGGGCCTGCCTCAAATGTGCCTTTGGATCCTGGCCATAAAGCTCCAGTAACCAAGGACGTTATCACACA
>JAIPUX010001232.1:167071834-167101610 GCA_020142125.1 Phrynosoma platyrhinos | reverse complement strand
TAGCCCACCTTTTACCAATTTGCTTGCAAGAATGTCATGGGGAACCTTACTGAAATCAAGGCCTTACTGAAATCAAGATATACTATATCCACAGCATTCCCTTCATCTACCAAGCTGGTAATTTTATCAAAAAAAGAGATCAGATTTGTCTGGCATGACCTGTTTCTCTGAAACCCATGTTGACTTTTTGTGATTATGAAATTACCTTCCAGATGTTCACAGACTCTCTGTTTAATGATCTGCTCCAGAATCTTTCCTAGTATTGATGTCAGACTAACTGGACGATAATTGTTGGGATCCTCTTTTTTCCCCTTTTTGAAGATGGGGACAACATTTGCCCTCCTCCAGTCCGCTGGGACCTCTCCTGTTTTCCAGGAATTCTCAAAGATTATTGAGATGCTATCTGATCCAGTTGAAAAGCTCTCAAGCAGCCAAGATAATAAAGAGGAATCTTCTGCCAAGCAATACGGAGCTGAACAGATTACTGACCTGATACACTATGGGGCTGAACAGACCAGCATAAAGAGCCAGTCTGGGAGCAAAGTGGTGGGGGGGTGACCAAACGCCAGCCGCTTAGATCAGGGGTCCCCAAACTACGGCCCGTGGGCCAGACCCGGCCCGTCGAGGCCTTCCTACCAGCCCGCGGCCGGTCCTGCCACCGCTGTTCACGCCAGCCACCAGACGCCATTTTGTGTTCCAAAAAGGTGTCCGGAGTCGTGCACATGCGTGCGGCATTGCGCACGCATGCGCATGACTCTGGACGCCATTTTGGAACACAAAATGGCGCCTGACATCGCACGCGCATACGCACTACTCAGACGCCATTTTTGTGTTCCAAAATGGCACCCAGAGTTGTGCACATGCATGTGCGATGCCACGCACAGGCGCACGACTCCGGACGCCATTTTGGAACACAAAATGGCATCCAGAGTCGTGCACATGTGCGCGCACCTCCAAACACCTGGAAGATCTGGGGGCCTGCGAACCGGCCCCCAGATCAAAAAGTCTGGGGACCCCTGGCCTAGACTCTGCCACCACATCATCTTCACGCTGCATGCCCCACCACACTGTGGGAGGCATCAGGGAGCTTCCTTGGCGCAGCATCCACACACGCTGTGCCAAAGGAGCACCGAAAAGCCGTTGCTATGGGGGCAAGGGCGGCTTCTGCCACTCTGAAAAGGAGCAGCATTTTGGCAGTTCTTTTTAGAGCAGCAAAGCACTGGATCGGGACTGTGGTGTGCAGTTGCCACAGCCCCAATCCAGCAAGCAAAGAGGGGGCTTGCCACCACCCCTTTTGGGTGGTCTGTACAGCACCTGTGTTGCTGCAATTAATTTGGTAGACTCACTTGATTTTGAAGGCATTCAACATTTCTGATTTTGAGCTTTGTTCAATCTCTGACAGCTGCCTATCAACCAGGGGTCACACAGTATATATATCCCCACTCTGAAGGTGCCAGCAACGTCAGAAATAAACTCTTCCAGAACACAGCTATATAGCCCAAAAAAAACATAAAAACTAAAGCTGCCTATCAACTTCTTCTTGAGCTTAAGTATTTTTAAGGCACCAGATCCCATCTGATCTTGGAAGCTAAACAGACTCAGCTCTCATTAGTACTTGGATGGGAGACTGCCAAAGAATACCAGGCTATATTTCAGAGGAAGGAGCTGGCAAAACCACCTCTGAGTGTTCCTTACCTAAGAAAACCCTATGAAATTCAAGGGGTCGCCATAAGTTGATAGGTAACATGAAAGCACGTATACATGTGCACACACACACATACAAACATGTCCACTAAAGCAGCAGTCTTCCTACACTGGCCCTCCAGTTGTTTTAGACAAACTTCCAGAGATCCCAGCCAGTGTGGCCAATGCTTGGGGATTCTGGGAATTGAAGTTCCAAACAACTGGAAGACCCAAATTTGAAAACCACTGCACTAAAGCAAAAAAGCCCCAAGCTAAATCCAATTGTTGAGGTCAGCAAACTGCACCCACTGAACCCATGGGAGTTGTACAATGGACTTAACTCCAATTGGGACTAACAATTAGAGTTAACCAAATTATTTAACCTAGGAAATTTGCAGAGAGGTGGCATATGCCCCTTTGACAGTTGACAGACAAAGCCAGACAAAGAAGTACAACTGTAACATGTGATTCATGGAACTTGAGAGAGAATCATGCCCCATGTTGTCTTCTATCTATAGCCTTTTTGTAATTGCCAGATGAAAAACAGGACAAGGCTGTTGAACGTAGAAGGGCAAATTTCCACAGGTGTTGCTTGTCACAGCCATTAGAAGTACAGAAGTCTTGTTCTATTTTTCACCTGGCAGACCTTAAAAATTCCTTTCATTTCCCACTAATTATTTCATCTCTTTAAATCACACACACACACATCAGGAATCATAGAGTTGGAAGAGACCACAAGGGCCATCCAGTCCAACTCCTTGTCATGCAGGAAGACAATCAAAGGAAGAAAAGTATCTGCTCAAGTACAGCTGCAGTATTCCTTTTTACTGTTACAGATAATTATTAATTCAAAGATATAGCAGTGTTAGTCAGTATGTAAGAGATCTTGTAGCACCTTTGAGAGTAACTGAAAAGTTGGCAGCATGAGCTTTCGTAGACTTCATCTGAGGAAGTAGACTGAAGTCTACAAAAGCTCATGCTGCCAACTTCTTTCATTCAGTTACTCTCAAAGGTGCTACAAGATCTCTCTATATAATTATTAATGTGATTGTTAATTGTTACTGTTAGTGATCCCTTCTTTTGGGAGAAGCAATTTACATCGCTTGCAGATGTTACTGGATTGTAATTTTCTTCCTTTTCTTTAGCACAGGGAATAATAACCAAGAGGTCGGTGCAGTTATGAGGAGTAGCAGATATAGTTTAATTAAATATATCTTAAGATGTTATGCGAATATCATTTCACTCTAGTATATAAGCATGTATATATAGTTCTGATTGCTTTCATATGAATGCATTACTTCAACGCAAAATTTAAATTATCTGACACAGCCTATAGTATTGCCAGAATTAAAATTAGAGAGGGCTTCTGTATCTTTAACAGTTGTGTAGATGAGGGAATTTCATCAGATGTTGCAGGAAATAAGCAATACCTGCTGAAATTCTTTCTTCTACACAACTATTAAAAGTACAGGAGCCCTTTCCTAGACATAGGGCAAGATCCTACATCCAAGTTGTGTGGCATAAATCTCTGTAAGTAGAGTCACATATTAATCGTGCTATGCTACCCTTGTGTTGAATGGCCACAATGCACAGCTGAACCCAGATATCAAATGTGAAACAAAGTACACAATGAAATCCAGGTGTGATGTGCATCCAGGAGCAATGCGCATTGAAATGCACAATGGCACTGCATGCACAATTCTGCTTCCACAACTTTGAACTAAATGTAGATGTTCCTCATCAGACAAATGTGTTCAACCAATTATACAGAAGAATTCATGTATGTCTAAGATACCCAATGAAATCTTGTCACAATCTTCTGTTAGACCCATGTCCATCCTGGCTAAAACTGCCAGAGGAGGACTGGCCAAAGCGAGTGGTGGTGGTTGTAAATGCTTCTTTGAAAGAGGGCTATATTCCAATCTTTCTAAAAGAAACAAATGTAAAACCTTTGTTGGAAAAACCTTAATTGCACCTCACCTTCCTAGATAACTATTGGCCAGTCTCTAATCTCGCCTTTCTAAGTAAGGTCCTAAAGCGAGTGGTGGCAACTCAACTCCGGGCTTTGCTGGATAAAACGGATTGCCTGGATCCATTCCAATCTGAGTTCAGCTGGTTATGTGACTGAAACAGCCTTGGTTGCCTTGGTGAATGTCCTACACGGGGAGTTGGACGGGGGAATCCATATTGGTCCTCCTGGATCTTTCAGCAGCATTTGATACCATCAGCCATGGCATCCTTCTGGGACATTTGGCTGATATGGAATTTGGTGGCATTATTTTGTTGTGATTCTGGTCTTTCTTGGTTGAACATTCCCATAGGGTGGTGCTGGGGGACTGTTGTTCAAGCTTTTAGCCATTAGCCTGTGGGGTTCCACAGAAGTCAATGTTGTCCCCAATGCTTTTCAACATCTACACTGATGCATGGAGAGGTCATCCAGAGGTATGGGAATATGTGCCACCAGTATGCTGATACCCAGCCTTGTCTCTTCTTTATTACTGATGCCAAAGAGACTGTGGTAGTACTGAATCATTGTCTGGATGAAGTAAAGAACTGGATACAGGTGAACAGCCTGAGGCTTAATCCAAACAAGACAGATGTACTGCTGGTCCATAGGAAAACTAATCTGGGATTGGGATTGCAGCCTGTTCTAGGTGGGGCTGTTTTCCCTCTGAAAAATCAGGTTCATAGTTTTTGGGAGCTCTTAGACACAGCACTGCTCCTGGGAAGCCAGCTTGCTGTGTTGGCCAGGAGCACCTTTGTTTGGTTTTGGGTGGTCCGCCAGCTGCACTATTTCTTGGGAAAAGCAGATCTGGCCACTGTGGTTCATATCTTAATTACCTCTCAATTAGACTACTGCAATGCACTCTACATGGCCCTCTTGAAATGTGTTAGGAAGCTGCTGCTAGTGCAAAATGCAGCAGCCAGACCAGTGTCAGATGTGCAATTTAGAAACCATATAATCCCAACTCAGCCATGGAAACCCACGGGATGACTTTAGGCAGTTCACACTCTCTCAGCTTCAGTGGAGAGCAATGGCAAAAACCCTCTGAACAAATTCTGCCAAGAAAACTCTTAGGGTTGCCTTAAGACAGAAATGATTTGAAGGCCCACAACAACACATAACACCGGTCCTGCACTGGCTTCCAACTTGCTTCTGGGCTCAGTTCAAGGTGCTAGTGTTGACCTACAAAGCCCTTAACAAGTTGGGCCCAAGATATCGGAAAGTTCACCTCCTCCCATATGAGTTTGCTAGACATCTGAGATCTTCAGAGGAGGCCCTGTTGCATGTCCCAATACCTTGTGCAGTTAGGTTGGGGTACACATAATAGGACTTTCTCTGTATCAGTGCCTCAACTGCGGAATTCCCTACCCAAGGCAGTTAGGCTGGCTCCATCTCCTTTAAGCTTCTGGCAGGTAACCAGTGTTGCTCTACACAGAATTCAGTGTTTGAAATTGCTGTTTTAACTGTTTCAAAACTGGATTCTAGGATTGTTTTGCGATTCCTTTTAAGAGTTTTTAAACATTATTTTAATACGTTTTTAAAATGTTTTATCTTTGTATTGTTTCAATTGCTTTTTATTTGTTCCACCACCTTGTTCATCAATCTTAGGGGTGATGCAACTGAATGGAGTTAACATTGCATGCAGTTGCATGCAGACTCACCTACTTAGGAGTAAGTCTTTTTGGAAATCAGTGGGACATTGCTTCATGTAATTCTGCACAGGACTGGGCCGTATATCCCAGACACAATTATGTTTCTTTCTTCAGAATCTGCACTGTTTTATGTTGAACAAGCTCAGCCTTGTCTAGCATTCAAAGATACAGACGTGTTAGTTTGTAGAATCAGTATGTAGAGAGATCTTGTAACATCTTTGAGACTAACTGAAAGAAAATAGTTGGCAGCATGAGCTTTGAAGTCTGCAAAAGCTCATGCTGCCAACTTCTTTATTTCAGTTAGTCTCAAAGGTGCTACAAGATCTCTCTACAGATTCAGCCTTGTCTAGGTTTTTATTTCTTGTTTTTTTGTTTAAATGGAAACATTTTGAACTTTTTCTAATTCTACACTCAAATTTATGGTATTTTCTTGGCAAGATTTAAGTGTTTGTGTTTCCCTTCCTCTAAAGATGACTTATCCAAATGCACCCAGTAGGATTCCATGCCTGAGCAAGAATTTGAATACCGTTTCCAGAGTCGTACTCCAAGGTGCAAACCACTACACCATGCTGGCACTCTGTACTTTACATTTTAACAACTTTTTCTTATTATTGTTGCTTTTAAAAATCTGTATCTGTTTTAATTTTTCTAAATTGCTTGAATATCAGTTCTGGAGCAAATGTTAGAAAATAAATAAATAGGAACCACTTTTTCCTAGCATAGAATCATAGAGTAAGAAGAGATCACAAAAATCATCCAGTCCAACCCCATTTTGTCATGCAGGAATACACAAAGCACTCCCAACAGATGGCTATCCAGCCTCTGTTTAAAAACCTCCAAAGAAGAAGACTCCACCACTCTCCAAGGCAGCCTATTCCACTGTCAAGCAGCTCTTACTGTGAGGAAGGTCTTCCTAATGTTTTGGTGGAATCTCTTTTCCTGAAGTTTGAATCCATTGCTCCATGTCTAGTCTCTGGAGCAGCAGAAAACAAGCAACAGAAAATATTCTTTCAAATATTTAAACATGGTTATCATGTCACCTCTTAACCTTCTCTTACCCAGGCTAAACATACTCAGCTCCCTAAGTCGCTCCTCATAGAGCATCCTTGCATTTAAGTGCTTCTTAGTCGTCTGATTATCCTCGAGGCCAGACAATAAGCCCTAGATTTCAGTAAAATTGTTTATCATCAGGAGCCGAACATGAATTATGTAGACAATGGCATCCCGCACAGCTTCTCAAAGGCTCAGACCTGCACATGAGAACATGCAGACATTGTCAATAATATGCAACTTCTGTACTAGACCTGCTACTGTGTTAAGTCTGCAAGGACACCCAAACACCATTATCAGGCAAGGGATTATTACTGGGAAGAGGATATGTTATACAGGAAAATACAAAGCCTAAATTTGCTGTCTTTCAAAACCGTTTCAGACCACCCGATGACTCCCATCTGGCAGTCCTGTCAATAGCTGCCTCCTAAGGCCAAAAAAGAAGAAAAGCTGACAAATCCAAGCAAGCAAAACAAATCTCATTGTGTATTCAGTCAAAGCAAATGGCTCTTCAGCTCTATCATATACCATCCCTCCATATATATTTACTTTAAAAGACATGCAAAACACACCTTTACATGACATTCTTTAACTATTGTCATTAAAAAAATCTTGATCATTGTCTTATTAAATATACATATCCTCCCATCACACTGTTCCCTTTTAATGTCATTTTGGTGAAATCAGCCATAGATTACAGAAATAGTTCCAACTGTTTCTGGAAATAATTTTCACCATCTGCTCAGTTATGAGAACTATTTTGCCATGTGTTTGTGTCTTTGTGTCAACTGACCCTTCACATAGGCTCAAAAGTGAAGATTTTCCAAGACTGTACTACACAATGGCTATGACTAAGAAACCATATTTGAATTCTCTGCTGTAAAGGAAAACAACAAACATATGACCTCAGCATATTAAAAAAAAATAACAAGAGAGAAACCTTGATCTTTTCTGGAATGAAACATCTCTTTTCTGGGGGGAAAAAATTCTGTGTGCAGGAAATTTTCATCATGAAATGTTGGCACATACTGATAAATCATGATTTATGCTAAACATGGTCTGCTGTTTAGGTCATGAATTGAACAGCAGATGTCCAAACCAATCATGGCTTGTTCCCCCAGTTTTGTTCTCCTTCCAACCCATTTTGCTAGCTTAGACTGAGCAGCTAGTCGTACGTTAAGAAACTATGGTTGAAACAAGCCAGAGTTTGTAAGCCAAAAACAAACCATGGCTTCAGGTTGTGGTTTATGGCTGGTTCTAAAACCAAACCTTTTTAGTAGAGGCTGGTTCTCAAATCCCAGGACAGACTTCAACAAAGCCAATACTTGTTATAATCACACCAATACTTGTTATAATCTGTTGAACAGTCACAACTATGCCAGTATCTAATCCCCTTATCTGATGGTACACTCTAGGGACCTTATCCCACGGGGCCAAAAGCAGCAAGAATCCACATGGAATCAGGCGCTATAGCGCTATAGTTTTCCGGGTGATCCCACGACGTCGCTCAGAATACAACAAGAAACCGCTCGGAATGCAGCATCATTCGGGTTCTTTTGTATGCCTGTTTTCATCGGGCATTGCAATATCGCTACCTTATCCATAGCGCTATTATAGCGCTAGCGCCATATTATACTAGCGCTATAGTACTGCAATGATGCTCATATCGGTTTCTTGCCACTTTTGAGAGCAGCGTGGGATAAGGTCCTAGGAATCTTTACTCTTTGAATCTAATCCTTTTCACAGTCATTAGATTAAGAATTTGATATGATGATTGATCCCCATAACAAACACATACTCTTATGAGGTTGGCTGCTGTGGCTCAAACTACACAGTAGACAACAGGTCTGCCAGTGCCGATCTGTCCCTTAAGATGTAAAAGAGTTAAAATTTAGATAGCAAAGAATGGAGAATATAGCCTGCTTTTCTTTGCAGTCTGTACCTTCAAGTCTTTGGGACCGGGGGATGCATTATCACCAACTCCAACTAAGACACTGCTCCTCAGATTCTATTTGGTTTTCTGTTATGAATCTGAGAAAAACAGAAAAGCCATCTTGATAAAGGTTTGGCATACAGAAACTGATGCCCTCCCAAGAGTGACCAGCTGGCCTTTCACAGGCTGTGCCAACAACTTGGCTATTTCTGTGTACTGCTTGACCCAGACACGTGTTAAAAGCAGCCCTAAATTTTGTCCAAAAAATATGAAGTACAGTTCTGACAGTTCTGTGGGCAGTGCTCCATCCCTTGCACATGAAGTGGGCCTCAACACAAACAGTGGAAAGAACAGCTCTCCTTGTGTACATTCAATTGAAATAATTACTTTTATTTGTTTAGAAGCACAATCAGCTCCATTCTGGAAGAAAATAGTGGCTTATTGAGAAATAAAAAGAAACAAAATCAGTTTTCCCACCCACTTCTGAGTTAATTCTGAACTCCAAAGATCAACCTGACCCATGGTCAGATTTAGAATTTGGAAAATCTGCAATAGGAGTTGCACAAAATGGGAGAGGAGAATGCGAGATCAGGCATTTCACCAAGCCAATTTAAACTGACTTATGGTACTGTTCTTTGCAGGGTTACTCAGAAGTAAATTCCACAGACTTCAATGGGATTTGAAGTCCCATCGCTCCTCACCAAGTGACCTTGGAACAGAAGCTTCCATCCTCAATACAAATCTAAAGTGTTTACTAATCAATACCTTCAAATAATATTTTACTGTTTAGAAGTAGTACCGAGATATTTTTCTATTTAAATAGCAATGGCAAACCTCCTTTGAATGAAGCTTGCCAAGAGTATCCCATGATAGCCCTAGGGTTGCCGTAAGTCAGAAACGAGTTGAAGGCACACCACAACAAAGACATCACTCATGATTAGACTGATTAGAAACTCATAGCAATTAATATTAATAAAATAACATTTGGGTTATTTGTAGGGCCATTTATTCACAAGTCTGCAGGCTCTGCAGTAAACACTACCGATGTATACACCACTTGTAAACCATGCAATGTTTTACAACCCCTCAGTGCTTCATACCCCCAGTTCCAGATATGAAAACAGGGATTTGTTGGTCCAACTAAGAGAGTTCTCAAAGTGGCAAATGTTATTGACAAACTAGGAGAGGCTGCAGCAGTTTGTTTTTGCCTATAGGGAAGGACAAGATTTCACCTGCTCCTTTCCTCTCCCTGTGGCTGAGTTGCTGCTGAGCTGAGTTGCAAGCTACTTTTCCACTCTGAACTAAGCTTGCAGCAACTGAAGTTAACTAAGAACAATGGAGAAAAGTGGGTGATGAGATACTGTGATATTTTTAAAGCAGCTGAAAAAGTGGGATTAATTAGGACTGTCCCTGTCAGGTCAGGACAATCGGCTCTATGATGCTTGAACTCAACTTCAAAACATTTTGCAGCTTTCAAATAGGAATGGCCATTCACTTTAATACTAAAACAAAGCGCTCCCTTTGCAAGTCTTTGCTTCCTTCCATATACTGTGGAGCAGGATAATTAATATTCATATTCCTGGTAGCCTTATAAATTTGAATCTGATACATTATGTCTCTCTTTAAAGGTAAGAGGAGACAGGTGCTGAGTCATCATCAATGGAACCCACATAAATTATTTAGCTTGATGTGGGATGGATCTAGATGCTCCTTTCCTCTAATAGAATTTTCCTCGGAAGGAGGAAGGGAACTTTTGAATCCAACGCTAGCAGGTGTATCACCCTAATGGTCCATAGGGGTGTGGAGGGGACCATTTAAAATTCTCCTGTTCAGTCATCCAAATGCCTCTGGTATCAACTTTGCTATATATTTAAATTTACGCTGCTGTGTCGTTTCCTCATTCATTAGGATAAATATTACTCACTAAAAACAGATTTCCTTTGCTGTTCCATAAGGTGTACACAATTCTGGAAGAAATGTAGGGTTATTTTGATTCACTTTATGGCATCCATCTCTACTTTAACATTTCTCAGAAATGAAATTATCCATAAGTTTGTTTCATAAATGTGGGGGAGTATATTTATTGTTCATAATCATTTTAATTGTTCCCAGGTTTAGCCCAATTTTGAATAAAGTTGAGTTAGATTTCAAAACCTCCCCCGAACAAATCTTGTCAAGAAAACCCCATGATAGGTTCACCTTAGGTTTGCCATAAGTCAAAAATGACTTGAGACATACAACACACACAGATTTCAAAACCATAGCCATACTAGTCTATTTCAGCATAAAATGATGTAAGATAATTCTGTATTATTTTTAAAAATGGAAAGAAAACAAAAAGTATTAGCCTTTGTGGGCTCCATCTGATGAAGCGGACTGAAGTCTACAAAAGTCTATGCTAGACATTTTTTTTTGAATTAGGTTATGAAGGATAATCGTTCACTCAGTATGTAGAGAGAGCTTGTAGCACCTGAGACTAACTGAAAGAAAGAGGTTGGAAGCATGAGCTTTATAGACTTTAATCTACTTCACTTATGCCTTGAAACAAAGAGGTGATTTATTAGAATTACTACAACGAAACAAAAGCTAAATTCTAAGCTTTTTCAGAATACACAGGTGTCCCTCCTGAATCCAGAAAAATGCAAATATTCAAGTTGCCATTGGTTACAATGGCTGCACGCTCCTGCGCATGCACTCCATTTCATCCCTCCCTGCTTGCTGTCCATGAAGGACCAAGACTGCAGACTCCAAGTCTGCGAACGGGGAGGTGCAAGTGTATAAACATGTTAGATTCAGGATTACTGATCTGTTGTAAATGTAAGCTGATTCTTCAGAGGGGAAATTATCCAGTGTGAAATAACTCACGGAATTTATTTCTTCTGTTCACAAAAATCAAACAGTTGGTTTCCATCTCATGTTAAACTACAATGTTTCCAAGCAGCAGGAAGCTCCAAATGTCCAATGCTTACATATGCAAGAATGGCTGTGTCATTGCCTCGGTTCTAAGGCTCCATCTGCACTGAGAGAACTGCTGAGTTCTTGCTCAAGCTGTCTTTCAAATGGTTTCCCCTTTCTGTACATTAACTGAGTCCTCTTCTTATCATCAGTGAATGGGGAAGCCTTTGTACTCATGCTGTTACAGACCTGGGAGATTATAAAACACAGCTAAATTCCAGCATAATCACTGTTTTTGGCAAAAGCACCAGAAATGTTAGCCTGGTCCTAAGAACACTTATCCTGTGGTTTTATTCGAAGTGAACAACTGCTTGACAGCGGACATGGTAACTTAGCACCAGTATGTCCATCCTCAACTGGCTTTGTATTTCTAAATCATCAAAAGTTATAATTATTGTTGAACAAATAATCACTTTATTTTTGTCTTGCCTTCCTCCCCCAACCCCAACCCCCCCCCATACTGGGACTCACTGTGAAAAATGGCAGGTTTTATTACATTCAACACACCGTATATCAGGGGTTCCCAACCTTTTTAACTCATGGAGCCATAAGGGCTCCACAGAGCACAGGTTGGGAACCACTGCTGTATACTAAAATAATGGTGAACTACCACTAGTATCTTTTCTATGCAGTAACAAACCTCCAAATACCAATGGTGACATGAGTATATAAAGTTGACACAGACTACTGATCTACACAGACTAGTGCTACCTTATTCTCCACAGTCTCTGGAAGTTTTTTACAAACCTTGCTACCTATGATCCTTCAATGGGTCTAGGTATTGCATCTGGGATCTTCTAAATACAAACATATTGTCTGCCACTGAATTATTATTCCACTCCTCTGTTCTGCAGAGTACAGTGGGCTCTTGGTATCCGTTGGGGTTTGGTTCCAAGACCCCCTGTGGATACCAAAGATGCTCAAGTCCCATTACATACAATGACATAGTAAAATAGTGTCCCTTATATAAAATAGCAAAAGCAAGGTTTTTTTCTTGGAATTTATACTTTAAAATAGTATTTTCAAGCTGTGGATGCTTGAATCCATGGATATGGAGGGCCGACTGTACTTACATGTGTTGGAATTTGGAAAGCATAAATATGACTAGTGGAATATGAAAAAATGTTGTCTGAGTCATTATGACAGTCTTACTAGGAGTGCATCTGCACCATACAAATAACGCAGTTTGACACCATTTTATCTGCCATGGCTACAGCCTACAGAATAACAGGATTTGTAGTTTTATGAGCAGCACCTTTCTTTGGCAGAAAGACTAAAGACCTTGTAAAACTGCAGATCCTAGGATTGCATTGGATGGAGCTTTAAAGTGGTGTCAAACTGCATTATTTCTACAGTGCAGATGCATCCTAGGAGTGGGAAAGGGAGACTGACTGTGAGCAAAAGAAAAGCTGTACTATATAAATTTCACTCATGCAACAGCCAGCACTTCCTCCATAGCATCTGCCTTTCTTGAAGATGAACACCATAATAGCTGAAACAATATTATTTAAAACAGAGGGCATAATATTGCATAGACTCTTCTATAAAACAGAAGAAAAAGTAGAATTATTTTTTAAAATACTGGTTAGCTACTGCCACATGAGCAGCGTTTATTTATTTACGAGTAGTTTTATTTAACATAAACCTTGGGGAAAGAGATCTTCATAGCCTTTCATTTATTTTGCCTGCTCAGTAACAGCCATAAAGTAACAAAAATATTGTTATACTATTTTAAAATATGTCTGAAGTAAAGTTAAGTGACATCTGTAAAAGATTTTAGCTTCTTAATGTAATCCACTGGGTTTGACTATTAAATTCTGATTATTTTGTAAAGCTGTCCCATAAAAAAGTATGCTCATAATAAATTACTCCACAGCTATTCCCCCTCCCGCACCAGAACAATATATTTTGCACTGGAGTTATTTCACCAAATAAGTTTACTGTACATTTCCTTTCCATTCTCCTTGCCCCAGTACTAAAAAGCCAAAAAGTGTTTTGAGAAATTAAAAAAAAACCTGAGATCAAAACAATATCTGCAAACAACTTCAAGTGATGCACCACCCCCGCTTTGTACACAGACATAAATGCATGAAAAGCTTCTATTATGTCTCTCCACAAAAAAACAAACAACAATTTCATTCTCCCGTTCAGATGCTTTTAATGTAAAATTGCATGTATATGAAATCCATTTTATGAAAAAGACAGAGAAAAAAAAATGAGATAGGAAGCTTCATAGCCCACCTTTCTTCTTGACTGGCATGCTTGCTGTTATTTCTGGCACAGGATGCACGTACTTATCTATCGGTATCAAGAGAGTCCCGCTGGGATTGTCTTGTGAGGTCAGAAATTTACCATCCAATTCAAAACACTTACACAGTTCAGCTTAGAAACAGAGCTCTATTATCTTAATTTTCCACAGCAGCACTCAGTTTTCTCCCGTTCAAAAACTTCCAACACCGCCCATGAAACAGCAAGAGGGAAGGAAAAAAAGTTTAGAGAGTTTTTGCCAGAGAAGTTGTCAAAATCTGTAAAATATTTCCCAATCTATAAAAATATACAAGAGAAAACATCCATCAGCCTACAAAATCGTATAAGAATCCCTCACGATAGCAAAGGGTATTTTTTTTCTCCAAAAATAGAAATTAGGTGAACATAGGAAATACATTTAAGGCACAGTCCAAGTCTTGGCAGTCCTAATAATCCACTTCAACACATTCTGGTATCACTTAAGCTTAAAACCAGGTCTCCAAACAAAATCCAAACAAAATTTCCG
Source organism: Phrynosoma platyrhinos (assembly GCA_020142125.1). NCBI lineage: Eukaryota > Metazoa > Chordata > Lepidosauria > Squamata > Phrynosomatidae > Phrynosoma > Phrynosoma platyrhinos. The sequence goes on along the minus strand of JAIPUX010001232.1, from coordinate 167,087,559 downwards.
AAGAAGACAGAAGCAGTTCAAAAGGACTGTTTTCACTCTCTGCATTCACAGATGACTTTTACCAGTTAGCCACAATACTGGAGACATACAACAGTCTTCTGCGCACTAGGGGCGTCCAGGTTTCACTTCGGTACCCAAACAGCAGTCACTTTCATTTTTATTTTTTCCACCCAGCCTTCTGTCCTTTAATGTTTCTCTGATCCTCAGCTGTATTAAGCCCAAGAGGATTGAAAGCAATCCCTCGAATGGAATTATTAAAGTGACAGTGCTATTCACAGGGCAGTCTGGTGGTGCAGACGCTTGTGTACAGAGTCACTGACTTCTTGCCATTTTGCTCTTTGCTCAGCAGCAGCTGCCTAATGAGAGAGAAGCAAAGTTCTTAGAAGAGCTTCCCCAAATGTTATGCAGAGAGGCAGGAATATTAATGGAGAACAAAAGAGGGCATGAAGTCAGTCCAGAGCTTTCGTGCTTGCTGGCACAGCTGGTTGGCCTCACCATAACCTCCAGTTACCCTGCAGAAACAAACAAACAAACAAAAAACCATAACACAGTGGCAGTATGTTTTTTTCTCTGTACAGTGTTGAAAACAAAGGATCAAAGTGCAATTTAGTCTGCAAATGTTTCCGTTTAGGCATATAAAGCTGCAGCACAAATCACATATAAACCTGTACTATAGTTATCTTCTTTAAAGGGTAAAAAATCTGTTTAACAGGGGGAATTTTTTTTTTGTCCTGCTCTTAAACACTGCTTGATACGGATTCTGTTGGAAAGCAGACACAAACCTTTATTTCTGCCCTGACATAAAGATAACTTTGTGTTCTCATAAAGAAGTAGTATTATCACAACCTGAAGGTATTATTGTTTCTTCATAAAGGAATAACAGCCTTTATTTAGGGTAGAGAACTGAACCTAAAACTGTTTACATGAAGAATGATGTTGCATTGAATGTTTCAGGCACTCAAGAACACAAATGTGAACTGTTATCTTTAGATGCTCCTGTGAAACAAGGTGACAAAAGCATCACAGAAACCCTGAAATATGGATTCTGCAGAAATAACAGGGAGAAAACAAAACAAAACAAAACAAAAACCAGTAAGTCAGCAAGAGAGATGGGCAAAAGCAGAGCAAAGGTACAGCATAGCAGTGGAAAAATTAGATCCAATGATGGGAGACATTTAAGGAGTCATGTTAATAAGAAAATAATATGAAACAGTTACTTAAAAGCCTAGTCTGAAAGGTGGAAATTGTAACAAATTTGGAAGAGATAATTAAGAGAGAGTGAGCCAGTGTAGTATAATGGGTTGAACACTGGACTACAACTCTGGAGAACAGAGTTCAAATCCCCACGCATCCATGGAAACTCACTGGATGACTTTGGGCTAGTCATGGTCTCTCAGCCTCAAAGGAAGACAAAGACAAAAATCCCTCTGAACAAATTTTGCTAAGAAAGCCCCATGCCAGAGTCACTTTAGGGTCATCCCAATTTGAAGGCACATAACAACAACAATTGAAAGAAATGGATTGGAATCACTGTCTACTTAAAAGCGTATGTCAATGGAAAAACATAAATGGGGGGGAGGGGGAGAGAATGTCCAATGAAAAGGAAGTTATTCTGGGTTCTCTGGAGATCCCATCCAGCTCAGGCAGTAGCAGGAAGAGGGGACTCCAAAGACCATTACAGTTCATGAAATAGAGTTCATGTCCTTGAAAGATCTAGTAAAATGTAATACATTTTATTGTAGTTTGTACATAAATGAGGTGAATCTGCCTAATGATACATGGAAGGTGATTTACATATGGACGGTGCTTGGCTGAGACAGTGAGATTAAAGCTGGTACTGAAAGTGTAGAGGGGAGTTTAGTAGGAAATAGGACTTTGAAGAGAAGCCATCCAGAAAGGGATGAGAGGATGGAAAATAAGTGTTATGGGGGGGGGGGGGGGGGGAGACATCACATGAAGCAAGATAGCATTTAAGTGGTTAGGACAGGGGTAGGCAACCTTTTTGAGACCTGGGCTGGTCTCCCGTAGTCCAGGTCTCAGATGGGCCGAGGGGGGGGGGGATGGAGGTGTGCATGCTCGTGCGCACGTGTGGGCCCTCCGCCGCCGCGCGCAACCCCCCGTGCACACCAAAGACGCCAAGATCACCGCGGCGCATGTCGCGGCCGCCATGTTGAAAATCAAAATGGCGGCTGTGACGCATTTGTGCATGCGCAGGAGTACTGCGCATGCGCAAACGCATCACGACCGCCATGTTGATTTCCACAATGGCAGTCGCAGCACGCGTGGCCACACAGCAGCAAAAATGCGGCGCACAGCGGCAACCTTCAGCCTGGGCCAGTAAGTCCAGGGACCTGGGCCTTAACTGGCCCCCGAGCCGTAGGTTGCTGGTCCCTGGGTTAGGACATACATTGGTAATACTGTATCAGTGATAAAGGATAACTGTAACCAGGTATGTTAAGTGTGCTATATGGCTTGAAAAAGTGAGTAATAGGTAACAAGTTGTATTCAATAAAATCAGATTTGTTATTAATGACAAATTCTGCCTACCACTTGTTTGCTGTTGCCAAAGTTAACATGAATTAAAGCCCCAAACAGACATTATTCAGAAGCAATAGTGGGGAAAGATCTAGTGAAGATCCTCATGGCAGCAGTATCTTGGGAAGAGTGTGGGAAGGTATCTATGGTCCAAAATACACTGCGGCAATAATCCAGTTTGAGACCACTTTAACTGCCCTGGATCAGTGCTAGGGAATCTTGGGAACTGTAGTTTATTGTGGCACCAGAGCTCTCGACAGAAGCTAAATGTCTCACAAAACCACAGTTTCCAGAATTTCCTAGCATTGAGCCAGGGCAGTTAAAGCAGTCTCAAACTGGATTGTTTTTGCAATGTGTTTTGGACCTGTGTTTGCAGCTATGTGGGGCAAGGGAATGCCTAGTGTGGTGATTCAAGGTGGGATTGCTATGGTATGAGAAAGGCATGTACAGGGGGAGCACACACATAAAATAAAAAGTGTGTTTAGAAAGGTAGTTCCTGATGGCAATCTGCAAACAAGAAAGTGAATCTAAAGAATGATAGGAAAAGAACAGCATCAAGTGAAGGTGTAGGAAGCTAGATGAGGAAGATGTAGTAAGGAGACTGCATGCAACCATAATAAGGATTTACACAGTGAAGCCAAACAGCAAAGTGCAGATTTGGTTTGTTTGAAAGAAGAGCACAGGGCTAGGGACATGGGCTTGAAGTGGAGCCAGGCATCCATACAGGACAGAATACTGAGGCAGATCCCTAGGTTTGGGGAAGAAGGCAGAGGTAAGAGAGGAGCAGGAATGGGGCCAGCAAATAAGAAAATAGAAGTATGAAGGGAATTTGCACAGATGCCAGAAGGTCTGAGCCTGAGAAGCAATAAGGCAGGTGGTAGCAGCCTGAGCACTGGGACAATGTAGGAGCAACACAAACAAATAATGTGTTTACAATATATGTTGTTGTTGTGTGCACTCCATGTCATTTGTGACTTATGGTAATTCTAAGACTATCATGGGATTTTCTTGGTAATTTTTTTCAGAGGGAGTTTGCCATTGTCATCCTCTGAGGCTGAGAGTGTGTGTCTCGCTCAAATCACCCAGTGAGTTTACATGGCTGAGTCAGAATTTGAACCCTGGTCTCCAGAGTCAGTGGGAAGGGATATTTTAAGATTAGAGAAATGAGCAAAGTACAGAAATCTAAAGAGATCCTGAAAGAACAGATAAGACGAAGGCAAAATGGACCTAACACCGTATGCTGGGAGCATAAAGAAACTGAAGGGAGGAAGAATTTATAGTCTTCCTTTATAAGGGAGACTAAAAAGGTTGTGGGAAGAAATCAAAAAGGCAATGTTAAACACAATCAGGTGCATGCCTCTAGATGAGGTATGTTCTAGGGAGAGCCATAAAAGCACAGCAAAAGATACAGCCTAACTATAGAAACAGGGTGGCTTCTTTTGAACCACGTATTTAGGAGTGCATGAAATAAAACTTAATTGTTTGTCCACAAACGGGGCTAAGCTATGTAACAGCAATGGGCTGAAACCTGGGCAATGTCCTCTTGTTGTTGTTATTCAAGTTGTTTCTGACATATGGCTACCCTAAAGGCGACCCTACACAGGGTCTTCTTTGCAAGATTTGTTCAGAGAGAGTTTGCTTTTGCTTTGGGCCTTTGCAGACTGCCAGAAATAGTACACATTAAATTGAGGCACTGTCCTGGCTCAGTGCTAGGGAATCATGGGAATTGTATTTTTTTCTGAGACATTGAGCTTTCTCTGTCAGAGAGCTCTGGTGCCACAATACATTACAGTTCCCATGATTCCCTAGCACTGAGCCAGGGCAGTGCCTCAATTTAATGTGCACTATTTCTGGCAGTCCAAGATCACCCAGTCGGTTTCCACGGTTGAGCACAAATCCTCGTCTCAAGCCCCAGCTCAAACCACTACACCAGGGACCAGCAACCTACGGCCCACAGGCTGGTTAAGGCCCAGGTCCCCGTACTTACCGGCCCAGGCGGAAGGTTGGCGCTGCTGCACGCCAGCGCACGTTTTTGCTGCTGTGCGGCCACGCGCGCCACAACCGGCATTTTGATTTTCAAAATTGGCGGCTGTGACGCGTTTGCGCATGCGCAATCTGCGCATACGCAAATGCGTCACGGCCGCCATTTTGAAAATAAAATGCCAGCCGCGGCGCGCGCGGAGGCGGCTTGGCAGCGGCAGCAGACAGGGGGGTGCGTGTGCATGCACGCACGCCGCCATTCCCCCCCCCTCAGCCCAGCAGCAGAAAGGACTTCGAGGGACCGGCCCCCGGCTCAAAAAGGTTGCCTACCCCTGCACTACACCATACTGGATATGAGTCAATGTTTACCTCCCTGAATAGTGCCAATTTCCATACTGCTGTTGCTAACCCTGAGGCATACGCAGTCTAAAGGGAAGAGATAGAGGCAGTCTACACTCTTAAGAAGTGTAGTCTTAAGAGAGCAAATGTTGTTGGCAGGGCACAGCGAAAGAGGGATTGGAAATAAAGATAATAGGGGTAGGAAATACAGCCACCCCTCCTTGCTAAAAACAGCTTCTGATACTGATCAGTGGGATACAGTCATGTGAGGATGGAGATGAGCCACTGAGATGCACTAGTCAAAGAACCAGTGATTGGGCAGAAAGTTCATAGAAAGCTGTGGGAGTAGAAACTGGGGATCTGGCAGGATTCATGGAGGGAGGAAGGTAAATTAAATGGGAAGGGGGAATTTTGTACAAAAAAAAGATAATTAATAACAATAATATATTTCTTACCTGCACCTCCCCAAGCCAGGGTAGAACACAGATTAAAATACAATATGATTTGAGCATTGGCCTAGGATGCTACGTTTGAATCCCTGCTCAGCCATGGAAACCCACTTGGATGACTCTTGTCAAGTCACACTCTCTCAGCCTTAGAGGATGACAATGAAAAAACCCCTCTGAACAAATCTTGCCAAGAAAATGCTGATAGGTTCACCTTAGGGTAGCCATAAGTCGGAAATGACTTGAAGGCACACAACATTTTTGTTGTGAACTGCCCTCAAGTCAATCTCTACCCATGGCGACCCTATGGATGAGGTATCTCCAAGACCCCCTGTCTTCCACTGCTCTGCTTAAATCCTGCAATCCCATACCCATGGCCTCCTTAATAGAGTCCATCCATCTGGCATGTGGCCTTCCTCTCTTCCTACTTCCCTCCACCTTTCCCAGCATTATTTCTTTTCTAATAAATCTTCTCTTCTCCACGTCCAACAGTCTCAGTTTGATCATCATGGGTTCCAGGGAGGTTTCTGGCTCGATCTGCTCTATGACCGATTTGTTTGTCCTTTTGGCTGTTCATGGGATCCTCAGCCCTCTTCTCCAGCACCACATCTCAAAGGAGTTGATTTTCTTCCTATCATCTTTCTTCACTGTTCAGCTCTCACATCCATACATGGTAATAGGGAATACGATGGCTTGTATGATTCTAACTTTTGTGCTGAGTTGTATATCTTTGCATTTTAAAAACTTTTCTAGTTCTTTCATAGTAACAACGTTACTAAACACATTAAACCATTTCAATACGTAAGTTAAAACACATAAACAGAGGACTGAAACAACCATTAAGAGAACAGACCATTGACAAGAAGAGTTTACCAAGGGGCAAGAGAGTAGTAGGAGGAGAAAAGCAGAGGCATGGGTGGGAAAAGGAGTGGGGTGGGGATACTGGGAAGAGATTTTTACATTATTTTAACCCCATACTTGTTTATTGGGTGTACAATAATGAATGGTAAGCAGGGAAGGAAGACAAAGGGGTCTCCAAGGCAGATATAAATACCTTTAAAGGGCTCCTGTATAATCTGCCCATACACTCAGGTCCTCAGGCAGACATTTACTCCAGTCAGCCAGAACTAGGTTGGCAACTACAGCCACCCCTAGACTGTGAAATGACCTACTGGAAGAGATTCGACAGCTGAATACGCTGTCTGAATTCAAAACAGCATTCAAGACCAGTCTCTTCTGGCAGGCTTACCCAGATGATTTTTAAATTGTGAATTTTAAATGTGGACTATTGTTAAAAAGTGTAGGTATTATTTGTCCTTTTAAACTGTTGCATGTTTTAATGTGTGTTTTATTTGATGTTGTGCATTGCTGGATTTACTGTAGTGATTTGAGCGCTGGACTAGGACATTGGGAGACCAGGGTTTGAATCTTGGCTTGGCTGGGCAAACCCACCAGATCACACTCTCTCAGCCTCGGGGGAAAGCCATGGCAAACCCGCTCTAAAGAAACATGCAAAAAAACCCCGCAACAGCCATGATAGGGTCACCATAAGTTGGGAAATAAATTGAAGTCGCACAACAACAACAACAACAACAACAACAACATTGATTCCTAGTTGTTCCCTGCCTCCGTCTATGGGGAAAGGCATGTGAGAAATTATTATTATTATTATTATTATTATTAATTTGTGGTTGTTCCCCCCTTTGATCCATGGAGAGGTGGATAAAAAGATGATGATGATGATGATTTATGGTTGGGGTGAGGCAGGTAAGACATAAATATTATTCTTGTTGTTATTAATTTATGTTATTCCTGCCTCAATCCATAGGGAGAGGTGAAGAAGAAATAAATGTTGTTCTTGTTGTTGTTGTTACTATCATCATATTATCCCTTAAAAGAGAGGAGTGTAAGAAATAATAATAATAATAATAATAATAATAATAATAATAATAAATTGGTAGTTGTTCCCTACTTTGATCCATGGAGAGAAGTGGGTAAGAAATAAACCTCCTTATTATTATTATTATTGATGTTACTGTTGTTATTAATTTAGGTTTGTTCCTGCCTCGATCCATGGGGAGAGGCAAAGAAGAAATGAATATTGTTGTTTTGTTTTGGTTGTTGTTCATCATAATCATCATCATAATCATCCCTTAAAGGAGAGGAGTGTAAGAAATAATAATAATAATAATAATAATAATAATAATAATAATAATAATAATAATAATAATATAAATTGGGGTTGTTCCCCACCTTGATTTATAGAGAGAACTAGGCAAGAAATAAACATTATTATTATTATTATTACTGATTAGTATTAATTGCAGATAGATTCTGCAGAATCCATCTACAATTAATACCAGTTATACAGACTAACAGGGCTATATCTTTGGATTCTATTATTATTGATGTTACTGTTGTTATTAATTTGATTGTTGTTGTTATCATCACCATGCTCATCATCCTTTTCCCTTCAAAGGGCTGCCCAAGAGCGACTTGTGTGTGTGTGTGTGTTTGAGTGGTTGGAGGTACACGCGTGTGCGTGAGAGAGGGTTCTGGCGCGTTCACACGAGCAAGGCAGACCCGTGTACAGCAGGGAGGGAAGAAGCTGAGAGGAAACCAGAGCCATGAGGCGGGGAGGAAGGCAGAGAGAGAGAGAGAGAGAGACAGAGAAAGAAAGCCCACCTATGGCAGTTACCAACACCACCGCCCCTCTCCCAGTCTCTCCCAGTAATCCCAGTATTATTATTATTATCATTATTACCCCGCGGGCTGTTGCGCCCCCATCGAAGGGGCTCCTCTGTGAGGCAGCAAGGAGGAGGAAGACGCTCCTTCAGTCCCAAGCAGTCAGTCCCTCAGCTCCATCTCCGTCGAAGCGCCGTTCCTGAGGTAAAAAGATGCTGCTAATAATGCCTCCGCCGCCGCCATCTCCGCCCCTCCCTTTTCTCCATAGCAACGGGCCTGGCCCAACGGTCCCCCCCGTGATTGACACCTCGCTCAGTCCCGGACCCGCCTTCTTCCCCACACGCTGAGCCAATCGGAAGCTTCCCCGAGGAAGAGGCTCGCGCCGCACGGGCCAATGGCAGGGGCGGAACAGGAAGGGAGCGGTCATGTGACCGACCCAAGATGGCGGCCCCCAGAGGGAAGGGCGTGTAAGAGGTCTTGAGGGAGGTGGAAGCGCCCTCCGCCGTCGGAGAGGAAATAGGAGAGGAATAAGGAATATGAGACTCCTCGGGAGACATATTTAACGGGAGGTGGGTATTGGTGGGGCTGGGAGTTATAGGTGGTGAAGGTCATGGACATTATTATTTTTACTATTATTTATTTTGAAGTGCATGAGAAGAGCTATTGAAAAAGGTATTGCAAATATAATGCCATAGTATTCAATATATGCTTTTGACTTTTGCCCCAGAACCCTTTTCTAATGGAAAAATGCAAAGTGTAACTGTTGATATTGTAAACTGATCAATTTAGGAGACTATCGCTCTACACCAGGAGTAGGCAACCTTTCCCCTTTAAGGGCCGAGGGACTTCAGGTCCCAGAATCCCAGGAGCTATTGGCCAACATGGGACTATTGGCCAACATGGCTGAGGCTTCTGGGAGCTGAAGTCCCTCGGCCCTTAAAGGGGAAAGGTTGCCTAACCCTGCTCTACACTTTTAAAACGGGGCTAAGTCGTTTTAACTGCTCTGGCTGCGGCCTGTTGTGATGGTGAGGTCTAAACAAAACAAAACAAAAATATTTAGAATGCTTAATAGTAAGAAAGTAGCTGAAATGTTCCTCCTAACGTTGAGGTGGAATCTCTTTTCCTGGAGCTTGCATTCATTGTTCTGGGTCCTATTCTCTGGAGCAGCAGAAAACAAGCCTGCTCCCTCCTCAATATGACACCCCTTCCGATACTCAAACAGGACTATCGTATCCCCTTTTAACTGTCTCTTCTCCAGGCTAAACATCCCCAGCTCCTTAAGTCTCTTCTCATAAGGCATGGTTTCCAGACCTTTCACCATTTTGGTCACCCTCCTCTGGACATGCTCCAGTAGTGTTGCTATCATCATCATCAAAGATAATTAATAACAATAATATATTTCTTACCTGCACCTCCCCAAGCCAGGGTAGAACACAGATTAAAATACAATATGATTTGAGCAGCTGTAAGTCAACCTCACGTAGAAGTCGAGGGCAGGTTTGGGGGCCAACATTATGCATTTTAATACGACGTGGATAAGTTGAGGATAAAACTTAGTGGCATGTAACAAAAGATCTAAAGAGCGAAGTAAAGTAAAACAATGCCAAAGAACTTACAAATTTCCAGCAGGCATAACTTTTTGTGGTCACACTAAAGCTGGATGGATGAGAGAGTAGAGCAGGGTCAATTCTTCCAGATCAGATTACACTCCTGCCTTTTACCAAAGGATAGTTCTTTTTTAAAAAATAAGAGAACTTACAATATTTAAATTGACCCATGGTTCTCTTTTTGAGACCTTCCTGTGTTTCTTGGGTGTTAGTATTTACAATTTTAAAAAAAAAGTCACAAAAGGAGAAGGGAGTGGTAGTGGGAAAAGGGATCAAGTCCAGCCTCTTCTTCTTTCCCTCCAAGGGCTTTCACCTGCCTCTGAGCTAGGCATAGTGGAGTGGTGCCTGTCTCTTCTTTTCTCCCTGTTGCCAGGGTGGTGCAAATTAAGATGGAGGGAGGGCCTTTCATCTGCCTCTGGGGTGACGTATGTTGCTGTGCTTGTCTCTTCTTCTTTTCCTCTGATGCCAGCGGAATGGCAGTCGGGATGGAGGGAGGACCATTCATCTACCTCTTAGGCTAGACGTGATGGAGCTGTGCCTGCCTCTTCTCTCCCTCCAAGGTCAGGATTGTTATGATGGAGGGAGGGCCTTCCACCTGCCTCTGGGTCTAGGCATGGTGGAGCTGTGCCTGCCTCTCACTCTCTCCTAGGCCAGGATGGTGGCAGTTAGAATGAAAGGAGGCCTCTCATCTGCCTCTGGGGCTAGCCATATACTTGAAGGTTTATGTTGTGTTGAAGCTTACAAGCATGTACGTCTGCAGGTTTATTTTGAATATTTCTGGCCTCCTTTTCTGCCTGTCAGTAGGCCTATATGGCAACTTGCAGTACTGTAATATTAATACATGTTGAGCAGACTTGGGATGTAGAAGCTCTGATGGAAAAATCAGGCTTTTCACTCAGGCTTCATTTCACATCAGTGGCAACCTCATAAATTCCTCCTGTAATCCCAATGCTGTAGTTCAAGGGAGCCTTCTCAGGCTTGTGGGCTTTTGTTTGGTTTTTTTTAATTGATGTTTGGTTTTTAATTAAGTAGATTTCTCAAGAATGTATTTGAAATGTGTGATTTCACATGCAATGAATTGAGAATTATGTATTTAAAATCTTGTCAACAAAACTATAAGATGGAGTGAACCACTGGGATTTGGTTCCAGGACCCCCCAGTGAATACCAAAATCAGTGGCTGTTTAAGCCCTGTTATATACAGTGGCACAGTAAAATGGCTGTTCTTGTTTTGTGTCTTCAAGTCCTTTCTGGCTTCAATCGCACTTAAGGAAGGAAAGCACCCCTGGTTTACAGCCCTGATACGCTTGCAGGAACAACAGGGTCATAAAGCCACAAATCTCTCTAGCCTCTGACCATTTGCCCTCTCCCATTGTTTCCCAAGCTTAGTGTCCCTCAATTTCTATTCCCCTCTCAATAAACCAGCATATTATCATAACGTTATTATCATATCATCATGCCATCATATCATCATTACATCATGACAGAACCATGGATCTGACAATAGCACATATAGAGCATGCTCTCTTCACAAATACTGCAAGGGTGGGTTTTTTTCTATGCAAGATTATTCATATGAACTGAAATCCTATTGGTGCCATACAGGAGAGCTCTTTCTTTTTTGCGTATGGTTGTAAATTTCTGGCTGTTGCATATTTCAGTTTGCATGCAGTTGAGAATTTTCAGATGGTTCTTAACTATTGGTCCTTCAGTGCACCATTTGATTCAGTGGGATTGTAGAGATACCCATTGCATATTTTATGTCGCACAATGGGGCAATAAGCAAGCACATCAGCAGATACAGAACTGATTATGAAACATGGGTATTCAGCAGAAGAGTGGATTAATGCAACCAATATTTAACTGTGTATGTGAATTTACACTAAACCAGCATGATACAGGATCTTGGCTGTGGTTTTACACAGCCAAATAAGATCTAATTCAGAACAAGTATTTCCTAGTAGAAATTTTATAATTACCTCTGTACATTAGAAGTAATGACTGTTAAGCCTTTTAAAAAGAATGTGGGGAAAACAAATCAGATATAATGGGATGGGAAACCTTTGACCCTCTGGATGTTGTACTACAGTCACTATAATTCTTGACCATTGGCCATGCTGATGAGACTTTCAGTTAAAATATCTGGAGAATCCTGCTGGGGCTGATGGAAGTTGTTCAGAAAAACTGGAGGGCCAAATTTTCTCTCCCCTTACTCTTGAAGAATTTGTGAGGACATAGTTAAGATTTTTTCCATATAAAGTTATAGGAGGTCATGCACTAGTGTCTTCTGGTAGAAATCATTTTTATTGTTTCCTGCCCTCGCCGATCTCAACTGATGGTGACCTGTGAATGAGACATCTCTAAGACTCCTTGACCTCCACTGCTTTGCTTAGTTTCTGCAAACTCATACCCATGACAGAGTCAAACCATCTAGCATGCAGCTTTCCTCCCTCCCTACTTCCCTCCACCTTTCCTAGCATTATAGTTTTTTTTTCCAGTGAGTCCTCCCTTCTCATGTGTCCAAAGTACACCAGCTTCAGTTTTGTCATCTTGGCTTCCAGGGAGATTTCTGGCTTGACCTGCTCTAGGACCCATTTGTTTGTCCTTTTGGCTGTCCATGGGATCCTCAGCACTCTTCTCCAGCACACCTCAAATGAATTGATTTTCTTCTTACCTTCTTAACTGTCCACCTTTCACATCCATACATGGTAATGGGGAATACAATTTGCAGTAACATAATTCATAGAATCATAGAGTTGGAAGAGAGCACAAGGGCTACCCAGTCCAACCCTCTGCTATGCAGGAACTCCCAATCGAAGTATCCCCTACAGATGGCTATCCAGCCTATGTTTAAAAACCTCTGAAGAAGGAGACTCCAACACCCTCCAAGAGAGTGTGTTCCACTGTTAAACAGAACTTACTGCAAGTTCTTCCTAATGTTGAGGTGGAATCTCTTTTCCTGTAGTTTGAATCCATTGCTCCAGGTCCTATTCTTTGGAGCTACACAGAACAAACTTGTTCCATCTTCAGTATGCTATCCTTTCAAATATTTATAGAGTTCCTTATCATTTTATCTGGTCTAGATTTTCTCCCCTATATCCTTAAGAGGTTTGAGCCTTTTAAGCACATCGGAAGGGAACAGAATATAAAATACTGGCTTGCTTTTCATTACACGTGGGAGTTGTAATATGATTGCTTACCAGTCTGGAGAGCTTTAAATGGGGATGAGATGGATTTGTTAACTATAAGTCTATCAGTGGCTGCAGCAGATATCAACTGTATTAGAGGTAGCAGGTCTCCAAATACTACCTGCACTAGTTGAATGCTTCTGATAGGCTTGTTAACTACAATACTTATGTTCTGGTACATTAAGAAACTGGGATACAGTTCAGAACTCAAATGAGAATAAAATCTGCCCTAGTCACAAGAATCTTATGGGAGGGGCAGATTTACTGTCTGATGGTGGACCCCTTTACTTTCACATATGTGTCTGCTATTTAGGTCCTTGTGATAAAAGGAATTGTCTGCTCAATACAGAAGCACTGACATACACAAACACCCCTTTAATGGAGGCTGGGCAAGTGTTTGCAAGTGTTACCCACTACCGTGTTTTGTTTTGTTTTTTTGAGGGGTTGTTTGTTTGTTTGTTTTGGTTGGTTGAGCCCTTAGACCAGGGGTCGGCAACATTCACATACCTAGGGCCGGTCGCTGGTCTCCAGGTCTTCCGCTGGGCCGGGGGGGTGGAATGGTGCCACGTGTTCGCACAGCCACTGATGCCAGCCGCCACCGCCCGCCATTTTGTTTGCCAAAATGGCGGCTGTGATGCGCGCAGCGGCTGCAGGGTCGGTTGGCAGGGGTTGGCTCGCAAGCCGTAGGTTGTCGACCACTGCCTTAGACACATAAACATCAGACTGTTGCTCCACCTAGCTAAGTACAGTTGGCCCTCTGTATCCACAGATTCTTTATTCACTGATTCACCAATCCATGGCTTGAAAATACTCAAAATAAAGATAAATTTCCAACATCCAGGCTTTGATTTTGCCATTTTATATAAGGGGTGCCCTTTTGCTATGTATTTAATGGAACTTGAGCATCCATGGATTTTGGTATCCTCAGTGGGTCCTGGAACTAAGGGCCCTTTGTATTTGACTTAAAGGATTTCTCTAGGTTTTCAGAGAACTCTTTTTCAGACCTACCTGAAAATAGTACAGACTGAATCAAGGACCTGTACTATAGCCACTTCCCTACTTAGCTTTTTTTGGTAAACTTTATATAGCTGATAGTAAAGAGGTGAACTTTGATCCCACCGACTGGGGCAGCTTGTACAACTTTAGCTTTATACCAAATTATAGTTCACTTATCAAAGCTCATCAGATTAAATTAGAATAATCTGAGAATTGAGCTCATGGCAACTGACAAATCTGTGATTAGATCTTCCATCTCTTTTTAAAAAGAATTTGGAAACAGCAAGGATTAGGAAGCCAAACTAAATCTGTTACATGTATTTTCACTTCTTCTGTGAGACAGAGCAGCTTTACATATGGCCAATATTCTGGTGGTGCACTGCATTAGCAGTTGTACTTTTTATAGGTCTGCGCAGTGGTGGTAGAAGGCAGACACAGTCTCCACACTGTGCTATTTATTTCTCCGATGGTTTTTGTGAGTTTTTTGGGCTGTGTTCTAGAAGAATGTATTCCTGACATTTTTGCCTGCATCTGTCACTGGCATCTTCAGAGCTCCAATTACTTACCTTCTTCATAGCTGTTGCACATTTTCCTCCTCCCACCACTGCCTGTCCCATAAGGGTTCAGGCCATGGTATCCAGGCAAATTAAAGCAGACCTGCACAGCTACAGCAAAGGAAATACATAAAATATCTTCAGACTATTCTTCTAGTGATAAATAAAATGTTGTTGTTCTTGTTCCTTGGTCTTCTGAGTGCCACAGATACTGAACTGTTTTTAGAGATACTTCTCTTGATTTTAACAGTTTCATAAAACTCTGTGTCTCAGTATGTTTCTGTTTTAATTCTGCATTTGTTTCAAGTTTGATTCTTTCAGAGACGAACATGCCTGTAATAAGTGTCATCTCCTTCTCTTTCCCAGTGTTTCAGGTACTAAAATGGCAGGAGAGTTTCTTGAACCAGCTGTGGAGAAAAAGGTTAATATTACAAGGAGAGACCGAAGTGAAATTCTGAAAGAGAGGTTTGAACGCCTTCCAGCAGCAGATCAGTGAGTGACAAATAGTACACTTTGAAATACTTCCGTTAGATAGTTCTCATTTGAAAATCATTCATGAATTTGCAGAGTGGAGCATGGTGTCATTGGTTTGTTCTGGAGAAAAATGAGTATTGGAGCTCATATGAAAATACTGCACAAAAGTCTGATGTTCATACCTTTGCCCAAACTTTGGTGAGGCTTCAAGTACACCTCTCTCATTGCCTTCTATTCATTAAAATGGCAATATTGTTGACATGAGTAGTGGCAAGCTTGAGATGACTGTAAGATTGTATAGTACTTTTAGCATTGTATGTGCTAAAAGTACTATTAAAATGATCTGCCAGTTAGAGTTTTATAACCATTTTTTTTAAAAGCGAGCTGTGTAAAACTTCTGTACCTTGCCTTCTGTTTGAGAATTCATCTTAGTTTCCTCCTATTTGTGTGTACCCTTTCTGTCAAATCATATCCAGCTGGTACTAATGAAAGGCAGTTGGATGTCCTTAATTTTGGAGGTGGCGGGTATCAAGATTGCAATGTTAGCCGCCTTCAGTATCAACAGTAGGGAAGTGAGGTGGGGGAAATATCACTGCAGCTTTAAAACTAATTATTTTACTATTATGTTCCATGGATTATAATCCATACCTAAATGCACTGTCCTTCTAGAAACCTAGTGATATCTCTCTCTCTCTCTCTCTCTCACACACACACACACACACACAAAACTAACCAACCTACCAGTAATTGAAGGAAGCAAGACCAACTAACATCATTGTCTCCTTTGGCTTTAATGACATATGCTTGTATTTTTCTTCTAAAATAACCAAATTACTTGCATCAAGCTCCAGATACCTCAGAGTTTTTTATATGATCATCTGTGCCACTGCACAATAACATGTCTTATACCAGGGGTAGGCAA
>JAIPUX010001232.1:167040043-167050263 GCA_020142125.1 Phrynosoma platyrhinos | reverse complement strand
GGTCTCAAATTGGATTATTTCTGCAGTATATTTTGGACCTAAGTTAGACAACTCTTGATACACTGATCAATACATGAGATACTCTATACTACATGTATCTAAAGACTCAGACCAAATGCCTATTAGAAATAGAGATGCCAGTTTGGGATTGTTCCAGGCCATGGGCCAAAGGATTTTGGCCCCACACTTGAAACCTAGAGATGGCCCCTGGAGATTTTATTGAGCATTACGTATTAAGTAGTAACCACCATTGTTCACAGCTTGTCATTGTCATTCAAGCACACCCAAGTATACAACATATTTTCCTGTTCTAAAATGTATGTCAGAAATTTTAGCTAAAGTCGCTGTTTCCAGATTAACTTAAAGTGAGATGATTATTTCTTCTCACTTAGGGCGACAGGATAGAGAAAAGTGCAAAGTGTACCAAGCTACTGCTGCATACTAGTTGAGCTAGAAAACTGAGTACAGCCTTTTGCATGTGCCTGGAGCTGAGTCAACCAGTGCTGGAGAATTTGCACCTCATCTCCTGTCAGGACCCATGAAAACTGGAGAATCAGAGCCAAGTCCTTAGATCTGGCAACCCCAATTAGAATGACAACATTTATTTATTTTTTCATTGTGCAATGCTTCTCTGAAATGAAATAACTCAGGAGCCTTCGTATAAATATGGTTGTTCTTCTAACCCTAAGCAATGAATTGTAAAAATGGTGGTCAATAGTAGAAAAATTAAAGCTTGCTTTATTTTTATCTTTTAAAGTCTGCAGATAAACTAGTAGCAAAGCTTCGTGGGTGGCAAAGACCTACTGACTATGCCATGAAATGGCGCAGTTTGGCATTTAACTCTTTCTCCTTAGTAAGCAGCTCTGTGCTGTGCTTCTTGTAAGCTTCGAAATGCATCCGGAGTTCAGCATAGGCTTGTTGTGCTCCCTCCAGCCGATGGTGAAGGTCCCGAACCCGGAGATTACTGTCCACCATTGCAGCCTCAGTCTCAAAACGCTGTTCAGCCGCCAGTTTGGCTTTCTCCATCTCTTCCGCCTTCTTCTCTAGTTGCAGTATCTCCCGTTGCCTTTCCTGCAGCGCCTTGCCTCGATCCATGGCCAGCTTCAGCAACTCCTCTTTCTCCTTGGTCAGCTTTTCCAGCTTGGCTTGCAAGTTGCTATCAGTTTCTCTTAGCTGCTCTTCTGTTTGCTTCAGCTTCTCGGTGACATGATGGTGCTTCTCCTTAAGGATTTCCAGTTGGCTTCTCAAGGACTTCATTTCCTGTGCATGGACTCTGGCTTGCTGGCTCTGCACTTCCAGAAACTCTTTCTCTCGTTCCTGAGCACGCTGGCTTTCTTGTTTGTGACTTTCCTTTAAGGATGCCATTTCCTTAGAGAGTGTCTTCAGTTCGGAGGTGAGCTGAGCCAGCTCTGCTTCTTTCTCTTTCAAAGGTTGGCTGAAGAGATTTTGGTTCTCTTGACGCAGACGCCGGTTTTCTTCCCTCAGCTGTGCATTCTGACGTTTGTGTTCATCTTTGAAATGGATCATCTCCTCATGGTTGGCAGCCAAGTCCATAAAGCGTTCTTCCAGCTGCTGGACACGCCGGGTCTGATTCTCTAATCGGAGGGCATCTGCCATCCTCATCTCCTCCAGCTCCGTGTTGAGCTGTTCGAGGGCCTTGCAGCGCAAGAGCTGGTCATCCGCTCGCTTCTTCAAGATGCAGATCAGTTGAGATTGTTCATGGATGCGTGAACGCAGCAAGGCCTTTTCCCCTTTCTCCCCACTGGAGAGTCCTTGCAACTTCTCCAAGGACTCAAAGGGCTCTCCCATGTTCCGCTCTAGATTGTCTTCTGCCTCTGTCAGTATTGGGAAGGGAAAGGCCATCTCTGGGTCCTTCTCATCCTGAGGCATGTTGAGGAACTCTCGATGCTCTAAGCTCAAGCTCTCTAGCGCTTTCTTTTAGGTAGCATTCGAAACTTCTGATCTCTTGCACTGCTTGTTCCAGCGGCTGAAAAGACCGTTGCTGGAAATGTTCTGAGAATTCTGTGATATCACAAGCCAGGAAGGCTTGGACTTTCTAGAACCAGCACACTTAACAGGTGCTTCTAGACCTCATTGCATCCTTCTGATCTATAGATGGAAAATAACACAAAATTACTGTTCATCCACTCAGTTCTGAGTTTTGGTCAGCTCACTGTAGCATTTTATTCACAAGGGTCTTATGGGAGAGCCAATATTCGTCTCCTGCATTGTTGCCTTCCTAAATGTTATTTGAACAGAAAGAGTAATGGGTCTTTCACCTCCTCTTTATGATTTATTAAAGTTTTACGCCTCCATAAATTCAGATGGACTCTTGGGTCTTTATTCTTCTCTGCCAAAGAGAAGGCTAAAACTACAAATTCCAGGATTCTGTGGCATGGAGCCATGGCAATTAAAGCCATGTCTTACTGCATTATTTCTACAGTGTAGATGTATCTTAAGTATCAATGCAAATCTGTCTGACACCACATTGTGGGAAGATTATGGATCTTTACCAGGGCTGCATCTGCACTGCAGAAATAATGCAGTTTGACACTGATTTAACTGCCATGACTCAGTGCTATGGAATTCTGATTTTGTATTTTTGTAAGATATTTAGCTTTCTCTGTCAGAAGGTTTGGGTGCCACAACAAACTACAGATCCCAGGATTCCATAGTACTGAGTCATGGTATTTAAAGTGGTGTAAAACTGCATTGTTTCTGCAGTGAAGATTAGGCCTTGGCTCCATTCTTTCCTCCCAAACCAATTTCCCCTTCTCGTTAACAGTTTGATGTTATGATAAGTTAGGCATAACCAAAACCTCCTCAGTAATGGCCCTGAAATTATGTATCTCTCTCCACCTTGGGAAACCTAATTGCTTCCCATTCTCTTGGCCTTTGGCAACGCTGCAGACGTTCGTGTTTTGTTAGGCAATTGGCTTGTACTGATCATTATTCTCTAATCGTTGTGGCCTATTTTGGTAGGGGTTTTCCTGGTTTTTTTAGCTCTCTTTTGCCAAGATTCTGCATCAGCAGTTACTGTGTATAACTTTACAAACTACGTTGTGGACAGGATAAGCAACCATGCTAGTGAAGTGTGATGATACACAATAGGGCAACATGGAAAAAGTCCCATTGAGCAATGGGAGCTCCCATTGTGCAACATGTCCCAATGCACAATATGTCCTGATGCAATCAATGCACAACATATACTGCTGCCTCTGTTTTTGCAATCGTCCCAGAGACGTAGCTACACCCCTGCTCCCCTCTTCTGTTGCTTTGCAACATCACAATTCATCTGTACAGGGTGGTAAGCTGATTTACAATTATGCCTAGCATACGAGGCAAACATTTTAAATTAAACTATAGCCAGTATTTCTGTTGTGTCCCAACAGTATGGTGTAGTGCAGGGACCGGCAACCTACGGCCCGGGGGCCGCTTAAGGCCCCGGGCCCTGGACTTACTGGCCCAGGCCAAAGGTTGCCGCTGCCGCGCGCCATCACCGGGGCGCATTTTCGGCCGCATTCATCACGGCCGCCATTTTGGAAGTCAAAATGGTGGTCGCAATGCGTTTGCGCATGCGCAGTACTCGTGCGCATGTGCAAACGCGTCGCGGCGGCCGCAGTAGCGGCTGCGGTGGCAGTGTGCACGGGGGGGGCCGCGTGTGGAGGAGGAGGGTGTGCGTGCATGTGTGAGCGCGCGCGCCGCCATTCCCCCCCCTTGGCCCAGCCGAAAGGCCACACTTTTGAGACCGGCCCAGGTCTCAAAAAGGTTGCTTGTCCCTGGTGTAGTGGTTTGAGTGTTAGACCATGACTCTGGAGGCCAGATGGAAACCCACTGGATGACTTTGGAAAAGTCACACTCCCTCAGTCTCAGAGGAAGGCAAAAGCAAGCCCCCTCTGAACCAGTCTTGCCAATCCATGATAGATTCACCTTATGGTTGCCATAGGTTGGAAACTAATTGAAGGCACATAACAACAAAGTATTTGTGTTATTCTGTGCTCACATCAACAGCAACTTTGAGGTTGTGTTGCAAGTGACTCCTGACATCTAGGTATGATGTGCTACTGAATGTTTTATTTTAATTATGTATGTAGAGAGGTCTTGTAGCACCTTTAAGACTAACTGAAAGAAAGTAAGAAGTTGGCAGCATGAGCTTTCATAGACCTCAGTCTATTTCCTCAGATGCTTTTGGTGGAGATATTTATGTAATATTACTTATTAATGTTACTTTATTTATGTTCTTTTATTTTATATTTAATGCTATTTTAATTATGATTTTCTTAGTCTGATATCACTAGCAGATGAGACTTTTACCACGCCGTCATAATATCTCATTAATTGAATGTTGCAGTGGTTTCAAATGAGAGCATCCTCTACTTAGGGGTGTAGTTACAACGCAGGCAAAAGGAGGGCATTGTCCCCCAATAAAAATTCTCCTCCAAATAATTTTTTCCCACACTTTCCAGTTCTACTTAGCAATTGAATGGGAAATATATACCCATGAATACTTGGTGCTGTAGGCTATATTTCACAGCCACTCTGCCTAAGGAAACCCTATGAAATTCAAGGAGTCACCATCAGTCAACAGGTAGCTTCCACAATCCAAAATAATGCTGTGCGTTATGATACCGAATTTAGTTTTCTTTTATTAAGAGAGTGGTATGAGTTATCTCCATAACTCATGAACATGCTTGAGTACAAAAGAGAAGGGGAGAAAAAGAGATTGTTGCCACTTTAGAACCACAACTATTTGAGTATACCAAGCATGTTCATTTATCAAAAGGGCTGTATTAAGTACATTCTGGATAATATTACAAGGCCAAACAATGTAATGTTTAAAAGGCACATATTAATAAATACCCTTTAAATCAATTGTCTGTCCTTAGCAAGGGAAGTATTTATGTGCAGGATAGCTATTCCATTGTATCAAAGAGATGGCAGCTCCTTTCTATATATTACTTTATGAGAACAGTCATTTCCTGTTTGTCAAGCGGCTGAATGAAAATGAGATCTTGCCAAGTGAAAGAAAATAAATATTCATTATGAACCTCTTTAACTCCCTGCAAGAAATTATGGAGATAACTCATACCACTCTCTTAATAAAAGAAAACTAAATTCAGTATCATTATTATGAAAAAGCAAAAGTTGTCATGATGACTATTAAAAGAATAAAAAACCCATACTAGTGTAATGCCTTTATCAGGCTAACTTAAAGGTCACAAAATAGGCAAGACTTTTCAAGATTTCTAAATTTGTTCACCAGGTAATGCAGTGGGAGGGTTAACTTTTGAATGCCTATAATAAAAGTTTTGCATAAAGTGGATTGTAAAATTATTGTTATAAATCTTTTAAAAAGAGAAGGGCAGCCCATTTCCTTTGAACACATTCTTAACTTGGTGGCGGTGGTGGTGGTTTTCCCTTGTGTGAGACACTTCTATATAATCTTTTGCCATTTCCAAAGATTCCCATGAAATAAAAATTATACACACAAGCCCCTGCCCACTCACCAAGAGTCATTAAATATTTCCTTACCAAGCTTTTATTCTGTGAACTCTCTTGGTCTGACAGTCCTCTGGAGTTTGCATCACCATGGCAATAAGGGATCAAAACAGTCTTCGGCCATTCTTTCCAGGTCTCTAAGCCTTCCGTCTCATTGACTTGGAAACATGAAAGAACAGAAAAGGAGCCTCCTCCAAGTTTGTAAAGACTGGCAATAACTCTCAGGAGATAGGAAGCTGGAATACTGCAAACTGATTCCTTTTTTATAATTGCCAGAAACGGACCTCTCTTCTCCTTCTCCAAGAAATCCAAAAAAAAAGCAGGATCACACCTCTACAAGACCTGCAAGCAGCTCCAGAAGGTTATTATCACCTCACGGATTAAGTAAAAGCAGGAATAAATGTACTTGAAATATATATATATTTAAAATCAGACAATAGTTCCCATGTCAGAGAGGGGGATGTGTGAGTGAGTTAATCTGCTCTGAGGTTTAGTCTAAAAATTTTAAAGAAGTTGTCCAAAGTGCTGAACCCATTGGAAGATTCAGCACTGTGGAGAACTACTTCAAAGTTATAGAACAGAGGTGGGACATGCACAGCCCTACAGATGTTATTGGAGTGTAACTCCCATCATCCTTAACCTGGATAGCCAGTGTTGATGGTTTTTGTGATTATGGGAGTTATAGTCCAGGTACATCTGCTAAACTACATATTCCCTATCCTTACTGTAAAGTAAAGTACTGTCTTCCTGTGAATAATGTGTTTTCTATCCCATCTGTATAAGCAAGTACAGAAAACAATTTCACTCAGTGTAGTGGGCTGTAGTCCTTGAGATATTATGCCAAATAAAACTTAGAATCATAGAGTTGGAAGAGACCACAAGGGCCATCCAATCCAACCCCCCTGTCATGCAGGAACTCACAATCAAAGCACCCCCAACAGATGGCCATCCAGCCTCTGTTTAAAGACCTTCAAAGAAGTTGACTTCACTAGACTCCGAGGCAGCATGTTCCACTGTTGAATGGCCATCAAGAAGTTCTTCCAAACGTTTAGGTGAAATCTCTTTTCCTGTAGTTTGAATCCATTGCTCTGTGTTCTAGTCTCTAGAACAGCAGAAAAGAAGCTTACTCCTTGTATACGCTATCCTTTCAAATATTTAAACATAGTAGTCATGTCATCTCTTAACTTCTCCAGGCTAAACATACCCAGCTCCTTACGCCACTCATAAGGCTTTAGGGTTTCTAGACCTTTCACAATTTTGGTTGCCCTCCTCTGGACACGCTCCATGTTATCAATATCCTTCTTGAATTGTGGTGCCCAAAACTAGACACAGTATTCAAGGTAAGGTGAAGTCAATTTAGGCTGAGAACCTACATCACTGACTTAGCTATCAATGAATAAGTATCGTCTCCTGCTCTGAGCCCCCCCACCCAACTTACCTTAACATCCAACAGCCACACCAAGCAATGGAGGTCATTTTGACTAGTGATCGAGGTACAGCAAGAAGACATTGCCAGCCCTCTCCGACCAGCAATCTGGAGCAGGATGATGATCTGCAATTGGAGTTCCTGCTTCTGATTGTCTCAAATCACTTGTCCCTGGAGCTTAAGGTGAGTTGGGGGGTATGTATGATCGTTGCAATAGTGCTATGATCATGAATGCATGATATAACTAAATATGGAGCAATCATGAATCTGTAACTCTGGATTATGAATCTATAACTGCAACACAAGATGCCAGCCCTAGTCTTTAAGATGCTATAAGACTCTTATCTTTGACTGCTATTCAAAATGGTTGTCCCTGGACCGGAGCTAGTCCCTGAGCCACTTGCTGCAAGTCCCTGGCAAGATTCCAGGAAAGAAAGAAACCATGATAGTCATTAGGCACAAATATGGTGCCAGAAAATGCTGGTTTTTCACATTGAATAGCCTGAGAAGCGCTGGTTTTTTTTAAAAAGCACTGCTTTTCTTCTCCCCATAACATCCATTTTCCCTTTCTGGGGATGTGGATTCATCTTGGATTCAGAAGCTGTTTGTGAATGCCTGTCTCCAGTGAGAGAGAAACTGCATAAATGATTGACGACATGAGAACACCTCCTTCTGTAATTGTTGCTGGGATGTTCATGTGAATGTGCTTCACTTTTTCCTGTTTTAATGGATTGCTGATTCCTTTTCTAGATGGTCTTTCTGCTACCAGAAAAAGTTTAACTGTAAAGCAATACCTTATTGTGGTGTTAGTTGGAACGAGCTCCCCAAGTTTCTTTTTAGTTTGGTCAAGTGACTTGTCTCTGTTTGCAAGTTGCCTGTTGTGCTTTGACCCTTTGGTTTATTTTCATTTTTCAAATAATGCACAAGTTGCTGTCATGTGAATAAAACAGCTTCTGTTTAACATTCCCACATATTGGATATGCCCTTTCCCAGGACAACACATTCCATCGCCCTGCCCCTTCCCCCCCAGCTTCCAGGAATCAGACCAGCTCAATGTCCCATGCTGAATATCCTTAGACCTTGCTGGTCTGTTAGGGGACTTCTCTCTTAGGATTTTTTAAATACATTCTACTCCAAAAGAAATCCCACTTTGTTCAATTACTCTTACGCTTGGATAAGTGTGCAAAGGATCACAACCTTGTACTACAATGGATTTTACTGTGTGTAAATTCTTTCCAGTTAATTCCAGAGCTAAAAGGCCAAATTCCTCATTCAAAGCATGATGTGCCTAACTGGAAGACTGGGATGACAGGCTGATGGAAGCCACACCACCATTTTTCCTAGACCAAATGAGCTGCTCCAATTTCCCCCCATATATTACTGCTACTGAAATCAACACTGTCAAAGCTGTATTTTGTTGGAATCAGATTCCTCACTCAAGAAGTGATGGGCCTACCTAGAGGACTGAGTGGATTTGTAAGGGGCGGTGAAGGCCACACACCTATTTTCATTCCAGGTGGGACAGCACTGGGCCCTCCCGAACTCAGCTAAAACAGCATCCTTCAGTTTGGTTCAGGCATGGGCAGTTTGTAGCCCTCCAGCTGTTTTTTGATTGCAACTGAGTGATGACAGGAGTTGTAGCCCAAGAACAGTCAGTAAACCACAAATTATCCACTTCTGGTTTAAAGCATTGCTTTGCAATGGACTGCTTTAATGACAGATGAATGTGTCCCAAAGGCCTAAACTCTCCCTAGAAGCCAACAGGATTAACTGTACCTGTTGTACTTTTGACATATCATGAGACTAGATGAATGGGGAAAAAACAATGACTATGTCTGCACTGATAAATAATCCAGGTGACACCACTTTAACTGCCATGGCTTAATGGTATAGAATTCTGGGATTTGTAGTTTCGCGAGACATTTAACCTCCTCTGTCAGAGAGCTCTAGTGCCCCACCAAATTACAATTCAATTCCATAACATTGAGCCATGGCAGTTAAAGTGGTGTCAACCTGGATTATTTCTGCAGCGTGGATGCAGCCTACAATGTTGGTAAAATGTAAGGCGGTAATAATAGAAAAGGATAGTACAACAGGTGGATTGATTCAATCAAGGAAGCCATGGTCCTGAGTCTGCAAGGCTGTTCTGCAAGGCTGTTAATGACTGGAGGTCTCAGAGCTCACTGATTCAACCAAAGTTGAAGTTGACTTGATGGAAAATAACAGCCACCAAAAAAAGGAAATGTTCTTAGATCATTCATAAGGTTGAGTAGCAAGTAAGATGTATCTTGGTCTGTCTACAGTGATCCCATCCTTTTCCCCCCAGAGCCCTTGCCATTATGAGTAGATGTTGCAGGGGAGAAATATTTGGTTTTGATTAAAGTAGTCTCTGTTTGAAATCGGCTAGTTGGTGCTATCAGTGGCTGAAAATGGTGTCCACACATCCAATAGAACAAAACAATCTCCTGCCTTTCTAACTTTTCTTATCATTAGTAAGGGAAAGGAAAACAAAGAACATGCTCACAGTTGGGCAATAATTTTATTAAAACCAACCAACATGTATGTTTAACTGTCCTGTTTTTAAAAATCAAGTAAATTGGGATGGGAAATCCTCTGGCATGTTCTTGAAATACATGATGAGGGAACATTGCCCACATGTTCTTGAAATACAGTTCCCTCATCATTGAGGGAACAGTGAATGAGAGCTGGAATTTAGCATCTGGAGAACCAGTGATTCTCTACCTATGACTCAGGTTTTTTTTGGGGGGGGGGTTGTTTTGTTTTGTTTTTTGTGAGGCACAGTGTTACGATATCTGATTTCATATAAAGACCCCTTTTAGGTCCCTGCCATGGCCCTAGACTGAGAGAAGCCCCGATTGCCATAGGCCCAAGGTGAGCACATCACGCAGGCACCTGAAAGGTCACATCTGCACTTACAACAATTTGCAAATCAAAAGGGCCAAGCCTAGGAGCTGCAATGCAGGACATTCACACCTAGATTTATGAGTACCAGCCAGGATGTGTCCAGCTGAAGATGAGATAACATTAACATCCCATCTCCTCTCCTTGGACATTGTTTACTTCAAAGAGTAGGAATCCAGAATCTTTTTGATATACGAAGAGTAGGAATCCAGAATCCTTTGATATACAATAGCAACTCTTCACCTCAGGCTAGGTTTAAGGGTATAAAAGATCCCCAAAATCTCAGGCACATTGGGTTTGGTTAGATTTCATGGCGACACTGCGACACTGTGAACTCTGACTTGGGTCCCAGTTCTTTCCATTGTCCTTTCCC
>JAIPUX010001232.1:167004737-167021067 GCA_020142125.1 Phrynosoma platyrhinos | reverse complement strand
CTATGATTCTATGATTCTAAGATTTTAGTGGATGACCATAGGCAAGAAAGATTGCCAAGTACTATTGTTGTTGCTTTGGCTTCAACTCATTTCCAACATATGGCATCTCTAAGGCCCTGTCATGGGGTTTTCTTGGCTGATTTGCTGAGAGAAGGTTTGCCATTGCCCTCCTCTAAGGCTGAGAGAGTGTGACTTGGCCATATGGGTTTCATGAACTGGAAATCAAAGTGGGTTTCATGAGCTGGGAATCGAACCCTGGTCTCTACAGAGTTGTAGTTCAACACTCAAACCACTACCAGAGAACCTAATTTGACTCCTGGTAACGTTTATAGGAGACAGCCAGTGTGGCATGGTGGTTTTGAGCATTGGATTATGACTCTAGAGTCCTTTTACACTGGCGTGGGGATTGCTTAAACTCCAGTAAAAAAGGCTTTGCAGTTTTCACTAGAGTATCCAGGAGGATCCGCATTATTGAACATCTGATTGCTTCACATGGATTTGTTTGGCTGTGCATTTTCGGCAGAGGGAGGGAGAATAGATGCAAATATGCTCAGAAAAGTGAAGATAATTGAATGTTGATGAGGATGTGCAAAAATCCACAGCAATTAGCATAATTCACTTGTGTGCAGACTAACCCCAGTTTCTGGTGGACATCACCACAAACATTTGCAAGCTGGCTGGGCTATATCTTTTGTTGTTGTTAATTGCCATCAAGTAGGCATCAACTTATGGCAACCCTATAAATGAGAGATTTCCAAGACATCCTCTTATCAGTATGTCTTGTTCAGGTCTTCCTTTCCCTACTGTAGGAAAACCTTCTCCCATACAATCCACCCTGTACACTCAGGTCCTCTGTGAAATGTTTGCTCCAACTGGTCAAGACTAGACTGGCAACAGTTTCCCAGATGACTTTTTCGTTTTTTGCCCCCAGACTATGCAATGACCTGCCGGAAGAGATATGACAGCTGAAAACACTGACTCCATTTAAAACAGTATTTAGGACATATTTCTTCTGGGAAGCCTATCCAGTCAATTTTAAATCATGACTTTTTAATCTGTATATGAACTTTTATTAGTGTATTTTAATGATTTTACAGTACTGTATTTTAACTGTGGGTTTACATGTTTTTAATTGTGTTTTGTATTTTAATATGCTGTACACCACCTCGAGCCTTGAGGAGAGGTGGGAAATAAACACATTATTATTATTATTATTATTATTATTATTATTATTATTATTATTATTATTATCTTACCAAGCATTATTGTCTTTACTAGTGAGACATGTCTTATGACATGTCCAAAGCATATCAGTGGCAGTTTGGCTTCTAGGAGGCTTAATTTAATCTTGGACCTATTTGCCTTTTTGGCAGCCCATGGTATCCATAGAATACCAGCACCACATTTCAAATGAGTTGATTCTTGTTCTATCAGCTTTCCTCCCTGTCCATCTGGTCCACTGTTTGCTGTCTGTATCATTACAGTAATTATATAACTTCTTCTAGCAAAGAGGTCACCTTGTTTATAACACTGCAGCTAGAATCACCATTTTTCTACCATAGTTAAAGACAAAAGAATGGCTTGTATCAAAAAGCTAAGATTTAGTCATAATGGAATTGACATGCTGGTCAATTAACCAGGGTCAATGTTCCACAAAATGGAGAATGCTACAGTGTAAGTGGAGTCCATTTAAATTTAATGATGGTGAAATGTTATCTTAGCTAAAGCAGCTGTGATATTTTGCATACATTTAGACATACACTACACACTATTGACATCACCTTGGTCCAAGCATGGTGATGTATGATGGATGATAACCAGTATTTTTAATGGGCAGTCTTTATACTCAGCGAAACACTCACAGAAAAAATATCACCCAAAATCCCAAGATGAACATTATCCAAAGTCATGCCATACATAACTATCTAAAATGCTGGCTATCCTAGAAGAGGAATGGAAAAGCATATTACTGCTGAGAATTAACATACACTACTAAAGCACAAAGTTACATTCATGCAGCCACAAAGAAAATAGTTACCATCTTCTGCACTAAGAATTAAGTCTTCCCTTGGAAGGTTTACTTTTCCTTCATCTGTTCAAGGGGGAAATGGTGACATAGTTAGACATTTCAGCTGTTCAAGGAATCACTATGGGTCACAACAGAAGGTTCTAAAGGTGGAAAAGATGGAATTTGGGAGGAATACCAAGATCAAATGTACAGAAGATACCTTCATCATGAAACATTACAGCATAAGGAAATGTGCCCTAAAAATGTGGTAATATTTTTGTTTCTAATACTGTTTATCAAGCAAGTTATCAAGCTATTACTTGGAAAAAACCAGCAGGTTTTTTAAAAGTCAAAGGTGTCAATCAGAAAAGGACTCTTTGTAAATCGTTTGACAGGACAGAGCAAGCATCTTTTAACACCCAGAATCCAGAACATTATTTTTAAAAGTTCAAGTGTTAGCTTCAACATTACTGTTCGCTGAAAAAATTTAATAGCACGTCTGTTGTTGTGTGCCTTCAAGTCATTTCTGACTGATGACAAACCTAAGGCCAACCTATCTTGGGGTCTTCTTGGCTGAATTTGTGCAGAGTGTATTTGCCCTTGCCTTTCACTAAGACTGAGAGAATGTGACTTGACCAAGGTCATCCATAGATTTCTATGGCCAAGTAGGGATTCAAACCCTGATCTCTCAGCATCCTAGTCTTATTCATCCTATTCATTGCCCAAAACAGTAATAGTGCCAGTTGTTGCATTATTTCATTACACCTTCATTGCTCCCAAAAGTAATGTATTTATTACAGGTAGCATCCTAACTATTAATGCATTACTTCCAAACAGTACCAAAATCCAAAGTGGCTGAATGCATGAGGGAAGAGAGCCATCATTTCTGAGAGGACACACACTCACATACCAGTTTCTTTTGTCCCACTATAAACGATGGCCAAACATCTTTTGGGCTAAATCTAGTTTTTAAACAAACTAAAATTGACCCAGCTAGGTATGTGCTGGCTTAAAAGTCCCACTAAGTCAACTGGTGTACTTTAATTGGGACTAATAACAAGATTTAATCCGTTGCCTGGTTTACCAGAGGCAAAAGGAAAATGAGCATATAAAGACAGAGATACTTTTTTAAGGGGGGTGGGTATTCGGTCTTTCTGGTTTTACATTGTAAGTAATTTTAATTGTTATTAGACACCCCAATTGTTCACAGAGGGGTGCGGTACAAATTATTATTATTATTATTATTATTAAACAGAAGTCAGCATTCTGGAGAAAAGCAACCATTTTCTGCCTTCAGCTATTGATACCTGGCCAGAGGATGATACTACCTACAATATATTCCTCTACTGTTTTCTATTGGCACCTGAAACCAACATTACTAAAGGGCCAATTAAGTCATCACTTTACAAAGGCATTACTGTCATACTTGACTCAGTTTGACTCAGCACACAGTAAGATACAGATAGCAAAACCTGGGATGCTAGGGTGGAGACTGGGCTTTTAGCTTTCAATTGGCTAAAAACAACATGAGAGTTGACAGCCCATCCCAGAACTCTCTACAACATTGCCAATTATGAGATCAGACCACGACCCCACCAATGGCTTTACATGGTTTCTTCAAATGACAAATGTATAATTCAGAGATATAATAACCATGTTAATCTGGAATATCATTTTGCAGAGGGATCTTGCAGCACCTTTGAGACTAATTGTCCAAAAAGAAGATGTAGCACGAACTTTCATAGACTTAGTCTACATGCATCTGAGGAAGTAGACCAAGTCTATGAAAGCTCATGCTACAACTTTTTTGCAGTTAGTCTCAAAGGTGCTGCGAGATCCCTTTCCATACTATCGTAATATATAAGTATTAGATGTACTTGCTTTTCTAAAAAGTTATTACATATCTTTAATTCTGCCACAGGCAAGTTGAGTTCTTGACCATGATTGGGCAGATGTTAAAAAGGACTTTTAAGAAAAACCTTGAAGGACAAGGAAGACTTCAGGCAAACTTTTTTGCTCACTTGATGTGGCTGATGGAATGTCCTCTAGACTTTTGGAAGGAATTTCCCTATTTGAACTTCTTTTCAAAGCTTCCATAACAGGGTTTAGTCCTTCTTCCGAACCTGTTTCAAGACAAAACACATGAACACTGCACAACGCACAGACATATCTCTCAAATAAGCACATCCTAATTTTCCCCTCGTGAACCCAGTTTATAAAAAAGCAACCTCCACCTGACTACTACAAGAAATATGGAACTGCCACAAAAAAGACAGTCAAACATCCAATCTCCATAACATCTCATACAACTTATACCATGTTTTGATACTATTAACCCTTCACATTTTCCTGCCCCAAATCATTCTCTGCCATAAGTAAAGGAGAGAAGAACCAAAAGGCCTAATGGTCCAAATCCAACTGCTAGACCTGACTAAGGCTGCTGCTACACTGCAGAAATAAAGCACTTTGACACCACTTTAACTTCCATGGCTCAATGCTATATAATTCTGGGGTTTGTAGTTTGGTGAGGTATCAAAGCTCTGTGCCAGGGAAGGCTAAATATCTCACAAGATTACATAACCCAGGACTCTTCAGGATAATGCTATGGTACTTAAAGTTGTGTCAAACTGCTTTATTTCTACAGCGTGGCTGTAATGTTAGAGTAGTCCCCCTGAATCAGTGGGATTTACATGTGTTGACTTAACATTCAGCAACTGACTCAATGGGATTAGAAATGTGATTTAGGCAGGTGTGGGTTTAGACAGATCTCTAGATGTTCCTGGACTACAACTGTAAGCATTCCTCACTATTAGCTATGCTGGCTAGGACTGCTAGGAATTGCAATCCAGTAGTATTAAGAGGGCCACATGATTCCCACACCTGGATATAGGCCAATGGCATCAGAAAATGGCATGAGGTGTACAAGCAGTTATGGAAATGCTAACTCAACATGGTCTGCCATTTTATTCACATGTGTGAGTGAACCTTGCCCCAGAGTGGAACTTTCATCTGTTTTAGTTCTTGCTCCTAAAGAGCAGGACTCTGCTTTTTAAACTGAAGACATTCTTCAGTTTAAAAAACAGTTTGAGACCATGATGGTGGGAACAACAACAGAAGCAAGTCCCAATGATACTTTCATCTGCTGGCAAATAGAGCTACAAAGGGTTTGGCTCATTTAGGAGTTGTTGTTGTGTGCCTTCAAGTCACTTCCAACTTATGGTGACCCTAAGATGGGGTTTTCTGAGACTGAGAGTGTGTGACTTGCACAGATCACCTAGCAGATTTCCATGGCCAAGAGGGGATTTGTACTCTGGTCTACAGACTCACAGTCCAATGCTCAAACCACGATGCCATGCTAGTTCCTCCATTTAGGGGTAGCAGAGGGATCCAATTAGCTATTTGATATTTGAGGTTCTGTTGCCCAAGGAAATGGCAGAATCCCTGGGGATCCCTAGGGCTGCTATTGTTTTGAATAGTGAATCTCAAGTTGTCAGAGCTTGGAAAACCTATATTTTTGGACCTCAACTCTAAGACTCTCATGCTGACTGGGAAATTCTTGGAGTCATAGTTCCAAAAAGCAACTTCTTCATGCCCTGACAACATAATGAAAGACAATTCCATAGTGTGCAACAAGCACTGAAGTATACTTTCAAAATACTTCTATGTTGGATGTATCATCACTTTGAATGTACAGCAACAATTTCCTACCCTTTGATTGAGAAAGAAAACACTCCTTGTATCAAGCATTTGGGAAATGATTTCTTAAGAGAAATGCTACCCAGATATTTGGTCTTGGAGACTAATGCTGAAGACTAATCCATTCATATGATTTTCTACATTTGTAACACACACACATGCACACAAGCACCCAGAACAGTAAAAGAATTCAAAACTGCTCACACGTTCTACTTCTTTGGATTCCCACAAAGGAACTGCTTTTTTCATCAGAAAGATCTGATCCAAAGCTCCTGCCATCTTCATCATCATCTTCATTGTCATCAACTTTTGGAGAAGCAAGAAACAGCTCCACTTTACTTATTTGGGGAGGACTGTCCTTTTGTAAAAGTGGGGTGCTTGACCTCTGGGATCCAGGCATTACTGTCACTATGTCATTCCCATCATCCAAGGAAGCACTTGGCCTGGAAACTCTATCTTCATGCTCTCTTTCATACTTGTTCTCACTCTCATCTGCCCTAGAATGGGTGGGAGAATCTTCCTCTTTTTTCAGAAGTTTGGTTCCAGTGGATGCAGGATTAATAAGTACAGTTTTCTGTAAAACCACGAACCTTTCAGGGACACCAGAAACCTTTGCTCCCTCTACAGTTTGGTTATCTTGTTTGAAAGATTTGCCCTTGAGCGGTATTTTAACCTCAGTGCGATAGTCACTTGACACACTCTTAATGGGAGCTGGCATTTTTACAGATGAGCTTTGCTTTTCTAATTGAGATGTTGAGTCATCACAAACTTCCATGGATGATTGTGAAGCAGTATCAGCACTTTCCCTAAGTAACTTTTCTAAGATGGATTGGAATATATCATCATCTTTTCCTGGTGCAATAGATTTTATTACAGTTTCATCTGCTCCTTGGGGAAGGACCATCATGCTCTCTAAGCCATGACTAACCTGCATGTTCTCTTTTATTTTTGCATCTAAACATCCCAACTGGACAGGTGGCATTTGGGCAACTTCTTCAAGCAGTTTCTGTAAGCCAGAATGAAATTCTCTTTGCTTCAGCCTGGATGGAACAACAGTTTTATTTACAGATTCATTAACTTCTTGACTCATTTGCTGTTGGTAAACCAAACCTACATTCTGATTAGATTCCCTCTCTATTTGCACTCCAGTGCTATTATCTATTTTTTTCTGGTTTTGAGGTAGGATTTTAGAGTCCTCCTTGTGCAGTTTTTGGAAGTTTGCTTCAAGTCCCACCTGTCTGGAATTGGAGGGAGCAGCAGCCTTATCTACTGTTTCAATTATTTCTTGATGATATGGTCCATTTTCCCCAAAAATTGATTGCATATTGGTTGATAATGGGGCATTAGTTGATATAAGGACCTCTCTGTCTTCTGAATCCTCTTTGAGCAGTTTGTTTAAACTGGCTCTAAATGCTTCAGGATCATATGAATTTGATTTAATAGTGTTCACCACTATCTCTTCCACATCCTTAGGTTGCTTGTCAACAGAAGCAGCATACCTTTCAGCTTCTACATTTTTCTGGTTTCTTAATGGCAACAGGAGAGCGGCTTCTTTGGTTGATTCATCCAGCACTACAGTCAATTCATTGCCATCACCTTCATGTGTACCTCTGCTTCTCTCAGTTGCCTCAGTGATGGAGTCTTGTTGAGGACTGGCCATTTGTGGTGAAACAGGGATAGTTTTTTCAGACACTTTTTTACAAGACCTTTGATGGTCCTCCTCAGCAATACGGTGAAATTGTTTTTTTAGAATATTCTCAGTAGTTGCTGAAACACACGGCATTTCTGGTGATTCTTTAAGAAGGGAGACTAGTCTGGCATTCAAATCACTGCATTTTCTGGTTGATGGAACATTAATTCCTGTCACTGTCTCAGAAACCTCTTCAGTAGGAGAGTTTGCTCTGTTCTGAGCAGCAAGAGAAGCATCAGGAAGTATCAGTTTGAGTGATGGAATCTCAAAGACTTTTTCCTGAGAAGGAATATCATCTTGATGAACTGGATCTTCCTCCAAGTTAGGAGCTCTCCCAGGTACTGAGCTTGAATCTTCTATTGTTGTAGGCAAACTTCCTGTGCTTCTTTTAAATTCAACAGATTGATCTTTCTGGAAGACATGTTTTTGCACAACTCCTTCCCTTCCCTGTGGACCTAATTCACTCTTGTGTTGACTACCAGGATAAGAATCATGGCTGAGTTCCATCACCTTACTAAAAAAGGGGCTCTTCTCTGATAGAGAAGCAGCTTGTTCAGAAACATCCACCACTGTAGGATTCCTGGAAGATGTTTTTATACCAGAGACTTCCTTTAGCAACCTTTCCAAGCTCAACTTGAAGGTATCAGCATCAGGTTTTGATGGGACCAAAGTTCTGTTTACAGTCTCTACAACTTCACTTGCTGTAACTTCAGGTTTTCTATTTGTATCCTCAGGAACCAACCTATTATGCTTTGGAGCCTTTGAGAAGTCAACCTCTGGTAAAGCAAATTCTAAGCTTCCCTTTGGCACAGCATCTACTGATGGTGAGAGAGCTGGTTGTCCTGCTTCTTTTGGGAACACCTGGCTTGTTTCTAAGACATTTTCAGGTAAAGCCTTTGCAGTTGGTTCCTCCAGTCTTTTTTCTCTGAAGATTAGCTTTTGCTGTTCACCTTCCCAAACTGCCTGGCAATTTTCTACTCCAACTTCTTTGAACTCCTCTGACTCCTTCTGATAACTTCCTGTACTGCTATTTCTACTCCTCAGGACAACTGTCTTTACCTTTTCCTCATCTGTTTTGCTCATTGGCTTAGTTCCTGCACCCCAAAAGCTTCTTAGGCTTTGAAACTGTGAAGGGTTGAGCATCTGGGCCCTGGACTCTTCATCTATTTTTTCCTTTAAAGAATGGATTTTAAAATGAGGCTTCTGTTGCAGAGCACCAGCCTGTAAACCTCCATCACCTTTAGAAAAGGACACTTCATTGTGTCTTGGCTGCAAATTCTCTCCACCCAGCTGTTCTGTAAATTCATTATACTTCTGTTCACTTGGAAGTGTTTTGGCAGACCTAACAACAAAATGGCTTCTTTTGGAGTTATCCATTGGGCTTGGTTTCATTTTTTCTGAAGATAACTCAAAGTCATTATTTTTAGGTTCAGAGTCATCATCGCTTAATTCAACTTTTCGAAAGGTAACAATACTATACTTGCTTTGTTCATTGTCAGATTCACCTGTAGCATAGCCTGATGATCCACCCATTGGTTTTGCTTTACCAGATTCCCTTTTATCATTCAGTATTTTGTTACTTGCAGTTCTGCCTCTATTTACTATATCTTCCTTACTGGTAGCCTTCTGGGTAATTTTCTCTCCTTCCCAAAAAGCCTTGATGTCTTTGACTCTTTTTTTATATTCTATCAGAGATGATTGTTTGGATTCTTGTTCCTGCACAACAGAACTATTCCCTTTGTCAGGGTGTTGCATATTTTCCCCATTTATAAATTCAGATTGTTTTCCTTCGGGTTCTCCAGTCTGATCCTCTTCCAAGAGAGATTTAACATCTCTCTCCCCATCAGTGTATGCATATGTATTCGTTCTCCCTTTCACTGCTTTTACAGAAGAATCAACACTCTTCAAATCCAGCTTCATATTGTTATCTTGAAATGCCTCCAGTTCACTGTGTGAAGGGTTTTCCACTTCTGTTTTGTGTTCAGCTCTCATAGCAGTTCCCTTGGTTTTGTTCATGCTCTGATCAATGGTCTGGAGATATGTTCCCACATTGGTATGAGTGCCCTGCCCTTTGTTGTTAGAGCCTGTGAGCTCTTCTGGTCTGCTTTGACTATAGTCATTTTGTTCTCTTATTAATAGGCTATTTGAATTTCCATTCTTTGCAAGTGATAATTGGTTTGGTTGGTTTACAATTGTGTGGAACTCATTGTCCTTGTGATTTGGCTCTTCTGTTTCATGTGTGGAAGAATCTTGATTTAACACAATGGTACTCAATTTGTCATCTTCTCTAGTTATAGGCAACCCTCTTGACTTGGGCATGTCCATCTCCTCTGCAAGTTCCCTCTCCTGAGGGCTTAACAAAACTGTTTCTTTACTGGCAGTACTGGAAGTTCTTTTAAACCAGTCTAATACTTTTGATATGGACTCATCAGCTGCCTTCAATATCTCAACAGCATGTTTGTCAGGTTTAGAAGTGGTTTTAGCACTCTGACCTTCAACAAGCGCAGGCTTACCTTGTTCAAGGTCTGCAGAGCCAACCTTTGGTGCTTGAGGCTCTTCTTTTGTCACCAAAGGCAACTGTTGGCCTAGAAGAGACAGAGCCAATTTTTGCTGTGAAACTTGATCTGCCACCAAATTACAAGAATATTAGTCTACCAAGTGAATTTTAATCAACTAAACCTGCACATATTTGCATATGACCAAGACATTTTAAGAGGAAAGGTATGCTCTATTTTAGAATCTAAAACTTAGATGGTGCATTCAGTCATCTTTATAAAGACATTCCTCTTGGGGTATTTTTTTCCAAATAAATACCCCAAGAAGAAAGAAACAATAGTGATGCCTGATCAATTTCTGATTGCATCTTAACTAAAAATGGAGGGAGTGGGAGGCCAATCAAGAGAATATGGGGGTGCAAATGGGTCTCCATTCCCTCTGCAGTTGCCTACCCTTGCTCTAAGAGGTTGCCTGCCCTCAGAAATATTTTTTTTTAAAAAAGGAAAAGTTAGGTTTAAAGAGGAGTGACTGATTTAAAAGGTTAATTAAAGCTTGCAGTCCTTCTTGAAATGCAAGCTTTCCAAATACCATGATAAAAGAAAAAGCAGTGATGGTGCTGTACGTACTTCAAAGAGATAATTACAAAGGTAATGACGGACTCTGCAAACTGATGCTTCAGCAGTGAGAAATGTCTCCCTCTGTTAGATTGCCTATAAACTACACCAATATTTTTTCATCTAGTTTGATAGACTAATATTCCCTTAAAAACAAATACCATGGAAAAATTAAAAATGCTTGTTCACATTTGAGACTAAGACTCAAAATTCCTAATATAAAATATTGCAAAGAGATAGAGCCCCAAGATGCAGCTATGTTTCTCTTACAGTTCTTTGGTTCAGATGAAAGAGACAAAGATTTATTTTAAGAAAGCTTTCATTTCAGATTTATAGCCAAACCACAGTTTTACTCCGTATGAAAATTACAGCAGATCATGGTTTGCCCCAAACAGAGAGAAAAAAGGGAAGGAATTGGAGCAGGAAAGAGTTTAGCTGTCACATTCCAGTTCTTCAATCCTGGCATGCACTTCCTAACAAATAGAAGAGCAAGATTAGATCTCAGATTTTCCTTAAGTAATGTTACTTACCCATTATATATTTTGCCCAAATAAAGATTTAATAACCTGCTTGTCCCAACTGTGATTTGATTTGAGTCAGTTCATCAAAACAATAAATGGAGTGCATCCTAAACAACAAAATAATCAGCAGATATCTGAAGAAGTGGTGATAATGAGTTAAAAAGAAGCAGAAGTGGCAAATGGTTAGTATTTGAAATAATCAAGTTTAAGATGGTAAAGCAAAAAGCATAGTTCCAAATCCAAGACTGGAAAACAGGGCCACTCAAAGCCAAAGTTTTCACTAGTTACTAACACATGGGGCTACCCTGTGCTTCTTACCAGTTGTGCTTTTGGTGTCTGGCTCAGGGCTCAGATGTTTAGTTTTGATTTGCATCTCAACAGTTTGTTCTTCCCCAGGGCTGGGAAGGATCTTGCCAGGTGATTCACTTGGAAGTATAGGTTCCACAATGGGGTTTTGCACAGGCTGTGAGGGATCTGAAATGTTAGCACTGTAAGAGCTTACAGCTGTTTCCTCTTCTTGGGATACTCCTCTGTCCTCAATGTTACCATTTAGAGCTGGAAAATAAGACCGAGGAGGCTTTGCTGGTTGAGATTCCCCACTCTGAAGTACATCTAAGCCTCTTACAGGATTGTCACTGGTCTTTACATAATCAGAATCTAACAATGTGAATTCCCCAGATTCTTTGCCCTCTTGGAACTCCAGACTCTGTGGCCGTTCTTTCCTACTTACATTGGAGGAGAACCTGACTTGCTTTAATCTTTCCAATGAGTTTTGGGAGAATCCTTCTATTTCTGCAGCAGGAGTCGTGTCCTTCTCTGCAACATCTTCAAGTATAGCTGAGGGCGGCAATCCACTTTTACTGGGGGGATCCAAGGTTTGGTTCACACGGAGCACTTCAGAATCTGTGGAGCTCGAACTTGAACTGCGTTTCAAGATCCCCCTGGGTGGTGTCCCTTGGCCATTAGCCTGCTTGAGCCTTCTTGATGATTTGGAGAAGGAATCTTCACTCGTCAAACTGACATCTGATGTCTTTTGGATGTTTTTCCTGGCTTTTGGCACCGGAGGCTTTCCTGCCTGTATCTGCAACTCATCCAGTCCTACAGGAGCCTGCTCTGGCCCTTCTAACCTGCTGTGGTTTGTTAAGGTTACCCTGGGCTGGTTTTCTACTGAAGGCAAGTGAGTGTCTGCAAGACAAGACGTGCACATAAAGAAAAGAGTAAACACATACTACAAATAAAAGATTTGGTAGTAGCAAAGAAAGGTAAAGGTATTCCCCATTGACAAGGCTGTCAAGTCATGCCTGACCATAGGGGGTGGTGCTCATCTCCATTACTAAGCCAAAGAGCCAGAGTTGTTAGAGACTACTCTGTGATCATGTGGCCAACATGATTGCACAGAACGCAATTTACCTTCCCACTGAAGTGGTGCCTGTTTATCTACTTGCATTTGCATGCTTTTGAACTGCTAGGTTGGCAGAAGCTGGGACTAGTGACAGGAGCTCACCCCCATCATGCAGCACTCGGGCTTTGAACTCCCAACCTGCCAATCTTGCAATTAACAGAGTCAGCATCTTAACCACTTGAGCCACTGCATCCCTAGTAGCAAAGAAACATGCAAGTAAATACAAGTATTATTATATGCCATGGAGGAGAAACTGCCATAAGCATACTTGTTAGGGGATGCAGTGCAAGAAGACAGAGAGCGTCAAGCTTTCTTGTTAGCCTGATCAACCTTTTTAGCACAATGAGGACTATGTGTGTTGCTGCGTACTTTTTGTGCTGCAACTTGCATGTAAAGAATTCCATGTTGCAGTTGAGTGCCTTCAAGTTGTTTCTGTCTTATGGCAAGCCAAAGGTGACCCTACTACAGAGTTTTACTTGGTAAGATTTGTTCAGAAGAGGTTTTCTATTGCCTTTCTATGAGAGTGTTTGACTTGCCCAAGGTAACCCAGTAGGTTTTCATGGCCAAGTGGGGATTTGAACCTTGGCCTCCTGGAGTCCTAATCCAATATACCAAACCACTATACCAAACCTATAACTGAAAAACAAACAGAGAGAAAGATTCTAGCCCAACACATGCTAAAATGAAAGTTTTGTATTGCTGAGGTGATTTTAATGCAAGAGAGTATTTTGAAAAATTTACTCTTCTCACACACAAGCTGCACTGGTACAATACATTTCAGTTTCCATATGGTGGAAAGGGCATTTTAAATAAACATTGTTGTCATTACTATTATGACCTGCCTCAGTCTGTTGCAAGGTTAGACTAGGTCTCAGACTAAGAAAGGAACAAATTTATGAAGCAAAGGCAAAAACTTTCATAATCTAAGTGTAATATGCATGTCTTGGTAGTTAATTTTCTTTTAAAAAAATAAGACAGTCCCATTTATGCATGTTCAAGGCAGTTATGCTGGATGATTTTAATGTGTCCTTTGTTTATGTGTTTTAACATGTGTTTAAATGGTTTTATGTGTTTTAATCTATATTGTATCCTGCCTTGAGCCTTGGGGAGACGTTGGTAAATAACAACAACAACAACTCAAAAACCCTTAGCATTTCTGGACAAACTGGGCAGTTCTGGATAAACTTAACAGTTTGAATTTACAAACCTAGTTTGAATTTAACTGAGCTTTGGCATCCTTGCTATTAACAACAAATCATAATCATCAATTTTCAGCTACAGAAGAAGGGTTCAATACTCACTTATCAAAATTACCTTTGAGACTAAAACAACCAAAATCCCTAATCCAACATGGCAAGCCTCTCATTTACAATGAATTATGACTTGTCATTTACACATGTCTATTTACATTACTATTGAATTTAAAATAAACACAAGAAATACAAGTTATGCATCCCATACACAGACTAATCTACTCAGTTCTTTATCAGAAACCTAACATAGCTGATACAACAGATTTCCCAGAGCAAATCTGATTCTACTACTAAACAAAAAGATTCATTATACACATCTTATATATACCGTGTAAGTTAGATTTATGTCATGTTTTAGTTTTGCACTGTATCATCATCAATCATTTTCATTATATTCACTTATATTCCGGCACCAGATACTGAGGGCCCACTGTATTTGTTCCAACCTTTCAATGACTTTATAAAAGCAGCACAGATATTTTTGAAAAGGTCACCTTTGTCTAATCCTTCTGATAAACCAGTCATTCCATTTTCAGGTTGCTCACTTTTCACATTATCTTCTAGAAGTGTTGAGTCATTAAATGGATTTTTCCTTTGCTAAAAAAAAGGATAATTTTTAGTTTAACAGCCTAATCTGCAAAAAGAACATGAGCAAGAAAACATACAGTACTATGCACAGAAATAGGGGAAGCGCATGGTAGTGATAGGTATTATATTATACAGCATCCCATATCCTCCAACATTTCACAGATGAAAAAGAGGACATATGCAGTCAAGATGGCAAGTTATTAATGAAGAACAGACAAGTTAGGAGAGGTTGCAGCACTTTGCTTTTTACTGAGCCTACTGGGAAGGGCTAGATTCCACCTTTCTCTTCTCCCTCCCCTGCTGAGTTAGTGGCATGCAAGCTTCTTTTGGCACTTTGAACTTCAATTGCAGCAACTGAAGTAAACTGAGGATAAAGTAAGAAAGTGGGAGGATGAGAGAAAAACTGAGACTTTTTACAAGCAGCTGAAAAGTGGGACAATGGAAGATTAATAGGGACTATTTCTTCCAAACTGAAACAGAAGGAGGGTACACCATCTTAATAGATGGAGAAATATTTCAAGAGAAAGCCTAATGGTTTTTAAAAATTCATTTCATTTTTTAAAATGCTATTTGTTAAGGTGGCATATGAATCCTTCCCCCCAGACACTAAATGGTCAACATCCACAAGTCCATCACTTTCTCTAGTGTGACAGAATGAAAAAAACAAAAACAAAATTTACTGCCTCAGAGAAAAATGATGAGGACTTTACCACTAAACCAAGTACTGTTAATGTAGCTAAATTCAAAGCTTATGCAAAAGCAACTCGACATGTACAAATACTCAACAAATATTAGACATGTACAGCATGGGCAGTTTAGAAAATCAGAACCTGGGAAAAGCTGCTTATTAAAACTAATTTGCTATATACTCATCAAAAGTAATTAATCCTAGTTAACATTATAGAAAAGGGTTATCTGTTAAGTTGCCTTCTGTAACTTAACAAGATTGAGAAGAGAATAGCACAAAACCTGGCCAATTCCACCGAAAACACCTTTTTAAATGTCCCTAAAATTAACGAGAAAGTTAACTAGACATTTTTACTTTATAAAGTTCCTCCCAAACTCAAAAGCAATGCTGTTCCCATAGGGTTCATTACTTTTGAAATCTAACTTCATACTGTCTTGTTACAAAAAGAAACAA
Organism: Phrynosoma platyrhinos; assembly: GCA_020142125.1. NCBI lineage: Eukaryota > Metazoa > Chordata > Lepidosauria > Squamata > Phrynosomatidae > Phrynosoma > Phrynosoma platyrhinos. Next base: position 167,005,658 of record JAIPUX010001232.1, on the reverse strand, counting down.
TTTGGTAGGGGGAAATTACTTGTCATTTAATATGTCCAAACTCTGAGTAATTCATACTTGATTGTCCAACAGTTACTGCATTGTTGGCATATAAGCAACGATAAATAACAGAGTTGTGGAACCATGTATCCAGCCTCTCTAGTCTAACCAGAACTTCCAGACTACAATCCACAGCTATTGCTCAGATTTTTTTTAAAAAGTTTTGTTCTTCTAATCTATGCTATACACGTTAAAGTATCTTTTAAAAGAAGTAAAATAATTTCAACACAAAATGATTGCATAAATACTGATCCAGCAAGATGGTAAGATTGTTCTTTATCCTGGTCACACAAACTCCTTTCTTTGCTATAAAATCTGCAAGTATGAGTCTGGTGATACCCATTTTCAAACTGGATGAGGGAAGTAGAAGTCTATTAAAACAGGTAAAAGTACTTTGGTGTTTGAAAGCAATTTTTGTATTTTATTTATCCATACTATGCTTTTGTTTTAACAGTGGTTTTAGCTAAAAATCTGATATCTGAAAACAGCAGATTTTTTTTTTAAGGTGACCCATCAGATACTCACTGCAATAACAGCATGCATAAGCACTTAATGCCTAGTCTTAGGTCCTTTTCACAATACACAGTTATAATGCTATGATTCCTCTTTAATTGCCAGGGCAACATCCTATAGAATCCTGGGATTTGCAGTTTAGGAAGAGGTATTTAGGACTGATTTAGCCAGAGAGCTCCTGTTCCTGACCAAACGTCAAACAAAGGACTGATTCAGCTAGAGCGCTCCACTTCCAGAGTAAACTACAAATCCCAGAATTCCACAGGATGTTGCCATGGTACATAAAGTGGAATTATAGTGCTATAACTGTCCAGTGTGAAAGGGACCTTAGGGGGGTTGCAGACTGCCAGAAATAGTGCAAATTGAGTC
>JAIPUX010001232.1:166973098-167003436 GCA_020142125.1 Phrynosoma platyrhinos | reverse complement strand
ATTATTATTATTATTATTATTATTATTATTAATGAGGATTGCTCTTTTAAGATGTCATAAGGTGTTTCTATAGACAGGAAGTGAATTCGGCTGTAGAGCTAGACCCAGCACACCAGTCACATAAAATCTAGATGCATGGATACACAACCCTAGCATTTCAGCTGGAGCAAAGCTTATAAAAGCAGCTTTCTGAAACTTCATCTTGCAGAAAGAAACCCACAGCTAGCATGGCTAGAATCCCAGAGGATTCAGGAAGTTGTTGTCCAGAAAAGAAACACATCCAAACTCTGAGCTGGAGTTTGGATGTGTTTCTTTTCCATGAAAGGCCCAAAGGATAGATGCCCCCCTATTCTTTTTTTAAAATTACACTGAGTTTTGTCTTAAACTTGATGCACGGCATAAAAATCAGTCCTAGCTTAAATGCAGACCATTCTCTCTGTGTATCTCTCCATAAAGAGGCAAGAGGCAGTTCACTCCCTGTCTGTAGAAATACCTACTTTAAGGAAGAGCACAGTTCAGAAAGTATAACCTTTCCCTCTCTTTAAACAAGGGTGATTCTCCTTTATGTACTTTGGAGTGCAGTGCACATTCTTTCCAAACTATATGGGTGTGTGTCTCTGTGTGTATCTCCATCTCCCCTACAGCTAACATTTGCTCTTTAGAAAAAAAGAACAAAAATGCATGCCGACCTATAAGGTACCTATTCATTCTCATGTTGTGTGCCTTCAAGTCATTTCCGACTCATGGCCACCCTAAGGCAAAAATTATCTCAGGATTTTCTTTGCGAGATTTGTTCAGGAGGGGTTGGCTTTCTTTCTCTGAGGCTGAGAGAGTGTGAATTGGCCAAAGTCACCCAATGGGTTTCCACGACCAAGAGGGGATTTGAATCCTGGTCCCCAGAGTTGTAGTCCCAACACTCAAAAAACTACACCACACTGGCTCTCATTCTAGACTAGTGATTCCCAACCATTGTTCCTGCAGATGTTTTGGACTTCAGCTCCCATAATTCTTGACTGTTGGCCAAGTTGGCTCGGGCTTCTGGGATCTGAAGTCCAAAACAAATGGAGGAACAAAGGCTGGGAACTACTGTTCTAGGCTATTCCTATGACACTGTAACAAATAACATTTGGAGATCATTAGCAATTTCAGTCTGCAAGAAAACAATAAAAGGAGCTTTTATGTGCACAATGCTGGTACCCATCATTAGATTATATACACTGATACAACACTTTTTTCTGAAAGACAGCGAGTAGGAATTGACCATTCAAAAAGAAGCCAGACCCAAAATACTTTATATTGCAATAGCACACACAAATATATGATTGCTGGCAAAATCCAGCCCAACCATCCCACCTTTTGTGAGGACTACAATTAGGTTCAGAGAGGGAAAGAGGTGCTGAGAAAGGGTGGCAGGTAACATCACCATTACTAGTAAAAATCTAATAAAAAAGCACCAGTACTTTGACTCTGCAAATCCTAATTCCACCGTGCCACTAATCTTGGAAGATGTTAGATTCCTCCAGAATCACTGCATGGCATAGTGGTTTGAGTGTTGGACTACAACACTGGAGACCAGAGTTTGATTCCCTACTTAGCCATGAAACTCACTGGGTAACCTTGGGTAAGTCACATGTTCTCAGCCTCAGGGGAAGGCAATGGTAAACCTTCTCTGAACAAATCTTGCTAAGAACATCTCATGATAGAGAGATCTTGTAGCACCTTTGAGACTAAGGGCCTTTGCAGACTGCCAGCAATAGTGCAAATTGAGGCTAATTTAACTGCCCTGACTCAGTGCTAGGGAATCATGGGAACTGCAGTTTATTGTGGCACCAGAGCTCTCTGACAGAGAAGGCTCAATGTCTCAGAAAAATATACAATTCCCACGATTCCCTAGCACAGAGCCAGGGCAGTTAAAGTGGACTCAATTTGCACTTTTTCTAGCAGTCTGCAAAGGCCCTAAGTGAAACAAAGAAGTTGCAGCATCGGCTTTTGTAGACTTCAGTCTACTTCCTTAGGTGCATATAGACTATATGCATCTGAGGAAGTAGATTGAAGTCTACGAAAGCTCATGCTGCCAACTTCTTTATTTCAGTTAGTCTCAAAAGTGCTACAAGATCTCTCTACATACTGATTCTAGAGACTAACACGGTTATATCTTTGAATTCCACCTCATGATAGGTTCACCTTGGGGTCGCCATAAGTTGGAAATAACTTGAAGCCACACAACATCAACAAAACAGCTTGCCTACTTTGTAAATGAAGGTGGCACACATGGTCATCCTTCATTTTTATCTCCATCACCACCTCAGAAGGTATATTATAGTAAAAACAGAGTGACAGACTAGGCGCAGAGTGACCCAGTAAAGCTTCACAACTGATCTAGAACTGGAACCTGGGTCTCATCCAGGAGTGTAGCAGGGGGGGAGGGCAAAGGCAGACAGAGCCTCAAGTAACAATTCTGCTCAATGAAATTTTCCTTTAGTCCTCAAATTTCTAGCACTGCAGCTAGTGAATGCTAAAAACTGTTCATACTTGCTGTGTTTATACCCTCTTGGTATCTTTCCCTGCCTTTTTTCTTTGGATGCCTAGTAGGATTGCCTGAGCTCTGGTGCTGCAACAAACTACAATTCCCGGAATTCCACAGTTAAAGTGGAAAGCATATTATTTCTGCAGTGAAGATGCAGCCAGAGGAAACAGTGGAGAGGGCTCCTTTCCCTTTAATGGTTGTACGGATGAGAGAATTTCAGCAGGTGCCGCTTATCATACAACTAGGGAACAAGCAACACTTGCTGAAATTCCATCTTCTATACAAGCATTAAAGGTAGAGAAACCATCTCCAGTTTTCACTCTGGTGACCCTAATGCCTGAATACTGAGTGGAAATTTTAAGCTACTGAAATGTTTAAAATTTGGAGAATGAAAGAAAACTGTATCTAAGGAGGTAGAATTTCCTCATTTTGCACACACACTCATCCTCTAGCTCAGTGATTCCCAAACTTTGATCCTCTAGATGCTTTGGACTTTGGTTCCCAGAATTCTTGACTCTTGGCCAAGCTTGCTGGGCCTTCTGGAAGTTGAAGTCCAAAACACCCAAAGGACAAAAATTTGGGAACCACTGCTCTAGCTACACCACTGGTTTCATTAGAACTAGCCCAACACAAATCATAGCATCACACTAATGTATCACAACAATAACATTTTATGCAACTTTTGACATTTATGAGACCCCACAGGCCTCATCTGATCCACAAAGGAATCAGGTCCATCCTTACAGACAAAGGACGTTTTCACACGCGGGTCTCTAGCAACTAGCATCATTCTGGAATGAACGAAAGCAGCATCATTCCGGTATGCTTCTGGTCGCACAAATGTAATTCCCAATGAAACCGGCATGCAAAAGAACGGGGATGATGCCGCAATGGGACGGGGATGGGACGGGGTTCTGTCTGCTTTAGACCCCATGTGATAACATCCAGAGAAGTATCTCCTTTGTACAATAACTGGAGATAGCAGGGATTCCTTTCCCCTCTTTCAACCAATGGTTCAAAGAACCTAAAATCATGAGGCCCATGGAGAACTGCAGGGAGATTCAACCTACAAAAGGATGGCCCACCCTCATTTATATGGTCCACCTGATGTCCTTGTGAGACACTGCTAGCTCTGTGTGTGTGTATACATGCATAGACACCTTCAAGTCACTTGTTGACCTATGGAGACCCCATGAACATCTTGGGTAAGGTCTTCTTGGGTAAGGAATAACCAAATGGTTTGCCACTGCCTTCCTGTGAAATACAGTCCATAGAACCTGACATTCCTTGGTGGACCCCCATCCAAGTACTAACCAGCCCTGTCTCTGCTCAGCTCCCAAGACCATATAGGATCTGGCGCCTTCAGGATATTTAGGCAGACCATGCTAGCTATACACTGAAGCTAATGTGTACATAAAATTGAAAGTTAAAGAAAATGAATTAAATCATAATATTAAAGTTTGTGGCAGACAATCCTCTGCATAAGTGAACAGCTTGGCAATATTTTATTAGAACAACAACAAAAGTATTCACAAGTTCCTTTGGGTGTCAAACCTCCGACTAGATTTTGATTCCTCTTCTATTACACTCAATGGTCCTGGTGGCGTGGGAACTTCTTTGTTGACATTGTTCACCCAGCTGCTCTTTGTCTTGTCTGACCTGCTTTGACTCCACTCTGCTGAAACACATCACAGACAGAAAGCAGGAAAAAAGATTGTATCTGGTCTGATGTCTGTGAATGCTTTAAATTAAAAGCAAAAACCATCAACAATCAAAACTTAAATCTCTGTTCCATAACCAGGCATGTAGCCAGGTTTGAAATGAATCTATATATTCTGCCTCATCAAGGCATTCTTGAAATATAAAAGCTAATACACACTCTAGAACCAACTACTTTTTGCAGTAGGGTTCAGGGAGGGTTGTTTTTTGTTTTAAAAAGTATAGATATAAGCACCATTTCCTTCAGTTTAAGAGGAAACCGTGAAGAGGCATTCACCATTACCATGACTCATTCAGCCATCTTCCTGCCCCCATCTTCTTCTATAAGCCAGGAAGTGCAAGAATCCCACACATGTCATAGATCTCAATTCTCCAAAGTTACTGTCCACATCCTTGAGATGTACAAACTGAAAAGCATCAATTACAATGAGACAAGCAGATGCTCAGGTTACATTAGTTGGATCTGAACTATGCTCTGCAATATTTCACAGATGAAAACTGGGATATGTGTGGTCAAAAATAGCAAAAGATGTTAATGAGGAAGAACACAAGAAGTTAGGAGACGCTGCAGCAGTTTGCTTTTGCCTGAGCCTACAGGGAAGGAAAAAATTCTGCCCTCTCTTCTCCCCACACTTAGCTGAATGCAAGCCACTTTTGCACTTTGACTTAGGGGAAATACAGACTAGCCAAAAGGGCTGGCCTGGAAGTACAGCTGGGGTGTGGTGACTCTGGCAACCCGATGCCGCCGTCACACTGTGTGCCCCACCGCATGACGGCCAGCGTCAAGGCGCTCCCTTGGTGCAGCATTCAGACACGCTGTGCCAAAGGAAAGCGGAAAAACCACCACCACCACGGCAAGGGCAGCTTTTTGCTGCTCCAAAAAGGAGCGGCATTTGCCAGCTCTTTTTAAAGCAGCAAAGTGCCAGATCAGGGCTGCAGAATGCGGTTGCTGCAGCCCCAATCTGGCAAGAAAAGAGGCGGTGGGACTGCAACTGGATTAAGTGTAGAACAAAGGGAGAAGAGCAGAAAGAAACTGGGACATTTTTAAAATAGCTGAAAAAGTGGGGTGGTGAAGGTCTGTCTTTACCAATTGGGACTGGTGAAGGGTACGCTGAACATACTAAAGTATTTAAGGCCCTAATTTTTTGTTGGTGTACTACATGTGTATACTATGCTCTTGGACAGTTTATCACATCACCTTTCCAATTCATAATCTGCATATACCACATTCTAAAACCGGTCCACCATTCCTATGGTCATCCACCCATTTTGGCTTTAGGCAACATCATTTTTCCTGCCTTTGTCTCTCAACAAACATATTTTAAAACTGAACTTGTCACTTCATCACCATACCCACAAGTTTTGAATTTTATGGCTATTCATACAGTCTGATTATAAAGGTCTTCCTGGACACCAATTCACTCCATGCATCTGAGGAAGTAGACCAAATCTATGGAAACGTTTGTTACATCTTTTACTCAATTAGTCTCAAAAGGTGCTACAAGATCCCTTTGTTTCCTAGTCCAAGTATGACGCTGAAAGTGGTGGAAGGAGGAGGAGAAAAGCTGTGTATGAAACAACCATGAAACAGATAAGGCACTGGAAAAATAGCCTCACCATGACTGCATGACACTGGAACAAGTGCTGCTGCTAGTGTACTACATCAACTCAATTCTGGCCTATATTGGCATGGAAAAAAGTAATTTTATCAGCAAACTGTTGTGCAGATTCGTCACAATGGGCCACTGGGTGGTTCATGTTTATTCTTGAATAACTGGTATGGCTGTTTCATTGACCAGTGATATTAAGCATATATACTCCAGTAAAATGACATTCAACTATAGCAAAAAAATATTTTGGGGGGTATAAGGGAGAAAATATTTATAATACAAAAGCTTGTATTAACCAACTAGATTTTTAAAAAATTGATAAAGAGCAAGAAAAATAAGCAGTAGCTGAAAATCCTTACTATTAAAACCACCAAGGTGGCCAAGTTTGCTGAAAATAAGTCAGGACTCTGGACAATCGTGGTTTATTGTGAATGAACTGTGTGCTGGTGTGTGTCATTCAGTAACTCCTCTTTTACCAGGCCATAGAAATGCTACTCTTTTTTTGAACTAAATCTTCCAGACTAATCCCGGACCTTCCCATGTTTTATTCCCTTTTGATCCAAAACAAGTGAGGCTGAATAAACAATAAGACTCACCCCCTCAGTAGATGAGGGCGTCCAGGACGCCCTGCGCCGGCACGCCGCGGGGCCCCAGCCTCCGCATCTCGGCGCACCGGCGGCGTCCCTGGAAGGAGCGCTAAATCAGCGCTCCTTCCTCAAGACAGCGAAAGTGCACCCTAAAAGCGGCGGGCGCACTTTCGCTGTCTTATCCTCCGCAGCGCATCCGGTCGCTGCGGAGGGAGGTTGCCCCGGAAGCGCCGGACGTGCGGAGGGCCGGCAGCTTCCGGGCCGACCTCAGGAAGAGGAAGGGGTGCCGAACGTGTGGCTGCCCCTCCTCTTCCGGGCCCGGAAGACGACTCAATTAGTCGTCTGCCGAGGCCCTCAGTTTCATATTCTGGTTTGTAAAGAGAGGGAGAAATTGAGAATCAGGAGATCTGGTTCAAATGTCTTGGAAAACAGCCCATTTCCACTTTGCTCAGCAGTCTTCTGGACCTGGAGAGAACAAAACCGGAACAGAGACACTGCTAATACACTTCTTTCTGTTTTGTACTTATCAGTACACTACTCATTCTGTGTGGATGTGAGCTCCATATTCAGCTGGTATTTCATGAACATACATACACTGGCAACTTAAGTGCATTTAATGGGTTTCTTGTGATTTTTGGTTTTTGTCTTGTTTGTGCAAAACTTGACCAAAGCTCTGCACAAAGAGCAAACATGTTTCTTTGCTCCAAAAGCCTTTTTTGTTTTGTTTTGTTTTTAAAAAGTCAATATTACATACCTGTTTTCAAGGGCTTCCTCCTGATCGATGCCCGGATGATATCCGCTCCATTAATTTTCTCTCGGTGCCTCTTGGACTTGGCTTCATAAAACCACTGTCCACTCATGTTCTTCACTTGGCTGTCATCCTTAATCTTTTCAGGTAAGTGCCTGGTAAAGGAGATTTAAGAGATTATCATACTTTCTCGCAGGAAAGTAACCTTGAGCACATGGGACACATTCAAACACAATATTTTTTACAGTAGTTTCCCTCAATCCTATGCCCATCTGTATATGTGGGGCTGCAACTCCCACTACCTTTAGCCAGCATGGCCAATTCTCATGCTTTCTGGGGATGATGGGAATAGCAGCTCCCAAGGGCACCTGTTGGAGAATGCTATCCTAAAATGTCTTCATCTCAGTAGTTTTTCTACAGAAGTACTCAAATTTGAAGATCCTTTCCAAAGAAAGCGATGAAAGAGAAAAGCACACATGCAACAGAGGCACACAAATTGAGAGCATGTATCTGGTACCCTCCAGATGTTTCAGACTACAATTCCCATCAGCTCCAGTCAGAATAGCCATTGTCAGGGTTTATGAGAACTATAGTCCAAAATATCTGGAATGCCCTAGCCTAGACTAATGAAGGCTGCTTCACAAATATCCAGAGTCTTAAAAATTGGACCACAGTGGGAAGAAATGCTAAAAAAATATACTGCACTCCAATATTGGATAGAAGGGGAATACCCATTTCTATATTGTCTACACAAATCCCCACTACCTTCTATCATAAAACACTGCTGAACCTTTTTGTCCTTGTTTTTCCCCCTTCCTTTTGTTATAAACTGCAATCCATTTCATTACTATTTGTAATCCAAGTGTTTCTGAAGTGTGTGCAAATGAATGTGTATGAGAAAGAGGGAGGAATGGAGAAGGAGAGAGAGGAAGTACAAACTCCCCATAAGAATGTTCTTAATAAAATCAGGACAAAACTGTTTATTTTCACAGAGAAGCCAGATGCTTTTAACATTCCTCTTGCAATGTGAATGAAACCACTATACCTCCCATCCTGCTTCATTGCTTCCCACGTCCTATATCTCACTTGCCTGCTTTCTGCCAAAAGTAGAAGGACCTTATTATTTGTTCCATAGCAAGTGTGGGAGCAGAGTAAGCAACAAGACCCAAAAAGGAATTGGGATGGGGGGGGGTAGTATCAGCATCATGCCTTGCTACATTTTTCTGTTGGCAACCCCATCGTAGGGATTTCTCGGCAAAATTTATTCAGAGGATTTGCATTGCCTTTCCCTAAGGCTGAGAGAGTATGACTTGCCCATGATCACCCAGTGGATTTCCACAGCTGAGTGAGGATTTGAACCCTGGTCCCATGGAGTCCCAGTCCAACACTCAAACCACTACACCATGCAATTTCTCTCTTCTCTAAGTAGCAAGCTTTTAAGCAAGCTTTTAAAAATAAATAGTCTCTCAATACAAGTGGCCCTCCCCACCTGCATTTGTGCAAGATCACTTGAACAAATGTGACTGGTCATAAGGGAACTGGAATTCCAGCTGTAATATAATGCACAACTTTGTCTTCTCTCATTATTATAGTCCAGTCCATCTCACGAACTTGAGGGATATTAAATACTGTGAAATATCATTCTATGCAAAAAAAAAAAAAGGATTCCAAACAATTTAGCTCTGCCTCCTGGGTCAACCTATTCATCTAACTATATATTTTTAATCAATGCCTGCCTTATAGAACATGCTACAATATAATTTTGGCCACATTCAGAAGTCAACAGTAAACCACAATTGTTGTGAATAACCAAGTGTCCTAGTGCATGCACTTCAGTCACTTCTATGTGGCTCGTCCTACCTAAAGGAATATTTTGTCTTAATCTACACTGTAGAAATAATGCAGTTTGACACCACTTTAAGTGCTGTAGCTCCATCCCATGCAATCCTATGATTCTTTACCAAAGACTGCTCATGCCTCACAAAATTAGCCTTCTTTGCCAAAGAGTGCTCATGCCTCACAATATTACAAATTCCAAGATTCTGTAGAATGGAGCCATGGCAATTAAAGCAGTGTCAAACTGCATTATTTCTACAGTGCAGATGCATCCCAAAACTTCCTCTGACTTCTTGACTACAATTGACTGAGCCAAGGCATGCAAAATCTTTATCAATTTTGATGTCATCATCATCGTCGTTGTTGTTGTTGTGTGCCTCCAAGTCTTTTTTTTATTTATGGTGACCCTAAGGTAAATTTATCATGGGGTTTTCTTGGCATGTTTCTTCAGCGAGGGGTGGGGGGTGGGAGGAGAGTGCCATTGCTATCCACTGAGGCTGAGAGTGTGTGACTTGCTCAAGGTCAACCAGTGCGTTTACATGGCTGAGCTGGGATTCGAACCCTGGTCTCCACAGTCATAGTTCAGCACTCAAACCACTATATTACGCTGACTCTCAATGTCTTTGTTACCCACTTTAAAGGCATGTATCTGTAGTCATTATATTTGTTTTCTACATGTTTAGCTGTAACCCTGCTTTTGCACTTTCTTCCTGACTGTAAACTTTGGGTAGGGGAATCAGCTGCTAACTCAAGAAACTTGCTTTGCATACAAAACATTCTGATTGAATCTGCAGCATCTCCAGTAAAGCAGAGAAAGATTGCTGTCTTACTGAAACAGATCGAACAATGGTCTGACTCAGTAGGAGCTATTTTCCTGGATTCCTAAGATCTTAGATGACTGGGACCCAGTGTAAGAGCTGATGTATTTGGGACATGCACAAAATCCTGGACTTCTCCCCAAAACCCACTCAGGAATTTTGCCCCATCCCACTTAGCAGAAATTTTGATTTCCAAATTTGTCAATCTTAGACCCTGGGGAAACTAAACCCCTCTGCATTTTCTTAAGACAGCTGCTATGACAAGCTGAGAAGTGCTTTTTCATAGAAATGCTACTGACTCAGGTTATTCTGAATATGAAATGACAGATTCACTTCCCTTAACTCTGGGTTCTTCCCGTTGACTGACAGAGGGTGTGACGCAGGTAGTTATATCAAGTCTGAGTCACAAGGATAAAAATGACTGGCAATAATAAACACATTTGCAGTTGTTTTTCTTTTGTAAAAAAAACACAACCATTTTTCCAAGCTAAATGCAGGCTGCAGCATTAATTGTTGTGCTGTTGTTGTTAATTGCCATCAAATCAACTTCGACTTATAGTGACCTATGAATGGACTTTAGGGGGAAAATTATGTGCAAAAATGGGATTTAAATAGAAAAAAAACCCACAAAAGCGGGTAGTTTTTCACATGACGTCGATTTTAAAGTGTGCTTAAACTGAATGGAAAGTAGTCAAAAGCTGCTTCTTTTTACTTCTGGAAAATCCCGAAAGTAAAAAGAAGTGGCTTTTGACTATTTTCCGTTCGGATTAAGCACACTTTAAAATCGACATGTGTGAAAATCTACCCACTTTTGTGGGTTTTCCCCACCTTTTAAATCCCATTTCTGTACAGGATTTCCCCCATGTGATAAAGTCCTATGAGAGATCTCCAAGTCACCCTGTCAACAACAGCCCTGTTCAGGTTTTGCAGACTAAGGGCTGTGGCTGTGGCTTCCTTGATTTGAGTCTATTCATCTGGGATGTGGTCTTCCTCTTTTCCTACTGCCTTCTACCTTGCCAAGCATTATTGTCTTTTTAATGAATCATCTCTTCTCATGATATGTCCAAAATATCTCAGTTTTGACAATCTTGGCTTCTAGGGAGAGTTAGAACTCTCCTCCAGCGCTACATTTCAAATGAATTGACTCTCTTCCTATCAACTTGGTTCACTGTCCATACGTAGAAATTAGAAAGACAATGTCATAGACTAGCGACAGGCAACCTTTTTGAGACCTGGGCCGGTCTCCTGTAGCCCAGGTCTCAGCTGGGCTGAGGGGGGGGAATGGTGGCGCGCATGCTCACACGTGCGCGCACACCCTCCTCCTCCGCGCACGACCCCCCCTCACACGTGACCGCCGCCGTAGCGTGCGTGCCCGCAGCTGCCATGGCGCATGGCACGGCCGCCATTTTGGAAGTCCAAATAGCGGCCACGACACGTAGAAATGGCGAGCGCAGCGAGCGCGGCCGCAGACCGGCAAAAACGCACCCCAATGGTAGCGTGCGACGGCGGCGATGGCGGCAACCTTCAGCCTGGGCCAGTAAGTCCGGGGCCCGGGGCCTTAACCGGCCCCCAGGCTGTAGGTTGCCGGTCCCTGCCATAGACAATCCTGACTTTGGTATTCAATTATATATCCTTATATTTGAGGATCTTAGTTCCTTCGAAGCTGCCCTTCCAAGTCCTAGTCTTCTGATTTCTTGACCACAGTCTCCATACCAATCAACGACTGAGCCAAATATGGAAAATCTTGAACTACTAAATTTCAGTCTCTTTATTACCTACTTTAAAGTTATGCAAATCATCTGTGCTCATTACTTTTGTTTATTTAGGCTGCATCCACACTGCAGAAATAATCCAATTTGACACCACTTTAACCTCCATGTCTTAGTCCTATGGAATTCTGGTGACTGTAGTCTGTTGTGGCCCCAGAGCTCTCTAACAGAGAAGGCTAAATGTCTCACAGAACTATAATTCCCAGAATTCCATAGCATGGAGCCATGGCAATTAATGTGGTATCAATTTCTGCAATGTGGATGCAGCTCTAATTTTCAACTGTAAATCTACCTTTGCACTTTCTTCCCTGACTTTCTTCTATAGCTGTTCCAAGTCTTTACTATTTTCTGTTAGTAGTATGGTGTCATTTGAGTATCTTAAATTCCTGAGGTTCCTTCCCCCAATTTTCACACCTCCTTCCAAGTCTAATACAGCTTTATGTATGATATGTACAACATACATGTTAAATAGGTACGGTGATAAAATGCAGACTTGCAGAATCAAATAGATTCCATTTGCAAAACAGTGAGAACTTGCACCTGATTTTAATGAGTGTGTACCCATCTGGTCTCATTCACACATGTTTTAATTCAGAGCTTGAAAAGGTTATCTTTTGGAAAGCAACTCCTGCAATACTCCAGATAGCATAACCCCCAACTAGTGTAGATGGACAACTAACTAATTAAATAGGTCCGAAAGCAAATCAAGACTGAAATCTGACTAAAGGCCAAAATCACTAAAATAAGGCTATTGTACTTTGGACATATGCTGTGGAGATGTGAATCACTGGAAAAGACTATAATGCTTGGGAAAGCTGAAGGTAGCAGGAAAAGAGGAATAATGCATTAGAGATAGATTAACTCTGTCAAAGAAACCACAGACCTGAGTTTACAAGACCTACGATGGGCTATTAATAAAAGGATTTCTTAGCAGTCTCTCTGTCATACAGTTGGAGTCATCTTGATCACACATAAGAACAAGAAGTGTTGATACAAAAGTAAAGTTTTAAAGCTTTTCCTTAGTTACATTCAGACTGGACTACTACTACAAGGTCCTCTTCAGAGACTCTTTTTGAAGACAGTTCAGAAATTGCAAATGGTTCAGGAGACAGCAGTTCAATGATCAGAGCATTAAACCAATGTTGTATCCAACACTGGCTAATTATTAGTTTCCAAAGTTAATAACACTTAAGACACTTTAACACACTGAGGTATTATCTAAAGCAGTGACAATGAACCTTTTAGGAGCTAAGCGCCCAAACTAAAGGGCCTTTCGGCACCAAGTGTTACCTGATGCCAGGGCTGGAGTTTCTCCCCCCAACCCTCCCGGACCTTCAGCTGCCTCTCAGAGATAGCTGAAGGCTTGAGGGCTAAGAGGGAAAGAAGAGGAACAGGTGCTCGCCTGTTCCTCCTTCTCCCCCCCATGCCATCCCCAGCCTTCAGCTGCTTCCAAAGAGGCAGCTGAAGGCCAGGGAGGGTCTGGAAGGAGGTGGAACAGGTGTATGCCTCTTCCTCCTCCTCCCCACTCTCCGCGTGCCAGGTAAAATGGTTTTGCGTGCCATCTTTGGCACACATGCCATAGTATTTAAAGATATAGCCATGTTAGTCTGTAGAATTAATATGTATAGAGGTTTTGTATCACCTTTGAGACTAACTGAAAAAAAGAAAGAAGTTTGTAGCATGAGCTTTCATAGACTATAATCTACTTCCTCAGATGTTCTTGGTGGAGTGCAAGTCAGAGACAGACAAGAGTGCATAAGTTTAACTGAAGAAAACTGAAAAGGAATGTTGGCTACCGCAGAATCAGTTATCATGAGGAGAACCCATGAGTTCAGTGTCATAGGTAGTTTGCAAAGGGTTCTTCACATGCAGGCTTTTAGGAATGACATCCTGCCACTTGCATTCGTTGAGAAAGATATCTGTCTGTATCTAGGCAAGTTTCTTGAAGAGGTTGATGGATTTCCACTTCATTCAGCTAAATTTGGTGCTTTCACCATCATGGACCTAAAGTATGGGTGGATCAATTCAACTCTTTTCTCTTTCTCTCTCATACAAACACATCATTCTGCAGTCTGAAGTCTTAAAATCCAGCAAACATTTTAGAACCTCATTTACATAACTAACCCTGAACAGTTTTACACTTTGATGCAAATTCTGTGACTATCAGGGATTGTTTACAAGTCATTATTACCACCAGATAACAGCCCTTTAAACAAATTGATGCTTGACGTGAACTAACAGCCTAAAGATAAATATTTATTGTACATATAAACCACACCCAACTATATAGACACAAAACCACTTACATCATTTGACAAGTACTTCCCCTATCAATACAACTTCCTTGAGGTGTCCAGGGAACCCGTTTATGAGATTAAATTGGATCAGTTTCAGTTGGTGAGTACCGATGACATGGATAAGATCCTCAGAAAAGGAAGACGATGTGCCCCCTCGATCCCTACCCATCTTGGCTGGTCGTCCAGGGGGGTGATGCCTTGGTGGCCTTCCTTAAGAGGGTCATCAGTGCATCCCTTAGAGAAGGAATTGTTCTATCTAGCTTAAAGGAAGCAATCGTTAGACCGCTCCTGAAGAAACCTTCCCTGGACCCCCGGATTTGAAAAATTATAGACCAGTCTCGCATTTACCATTTTTGAGCAAGGTGATTGAGAGCCGTTGCCTTTCAACTCCAAGCAATTTTGGATGAAACCGATTTTCATTTCAAACTGGCTTCAGGCCTGGATATGGGCTGGAGACGGCCATGGTCACTCTGGTGGATGACCTTCGCCTGAGCATCGACAGGGGAAGTGTGACCCAGTTGGTGCTTTTGGATCTCTCAGCAGCTTTCGATACGATAGATTATGGAATCTTTCTGGAACGCCTAAGAGAATTGGGGATAGGAGGCACTTTCTTCAGTGGTTCCACTCTTTTCTCTCAGGCAGATTCCAGAAGATGGCAATCGGGGACAATTGCTCGTCTAAAACAGAGCTAAAATATGGCGTTCCTCAAGGCTCCATACTGTCCCCGATGTTGTTTAATATTTACATGAAGCTGCTGGGAAAGATTATCAGGAGACATGGAGCAGGATGTTACCAATATGCTGATGATACTCAAATATTCTGCTTCATGTCTCGGTCAGCTGCCATGATGGCAGATGACGGTTCTCCCATCAATCAATGCCTCGAAGCGGTAATGGTCTGGATGAGGAAAAAAACAACTCAAGCTGAATCCAGACAAAATGGAGGTACTTACGGTAGGGGCCCCTAAACCAGGGATTGGGTTGCAACCGCCAGTTCTTGATGGGGTCACGCTCTCTGTTAAGGACTGTGTCTGCAGTCTGGGGGTGCTCCTGGACTCGTCGCTTCACATGACAGATCAGGTAAATGCGACGGTCAGGAGTGCTTTTTATCAGCTTCAGCTGATACGCCAGCTGCGCCCATTCCTGGAAACATGGGGCTTAGAGACCATAGTACATGCACTGGTAACCTCACGATTCGACTTCTGTAACACACTCTACATGGGGCTACCCTTATACCTAACTCGGAAACTGCAACTGGTACAGAATATGGCAGCCAGGTTGATCACCGGAAGAGCTAGGAGTGATCATATTACTCCGATTTTAAAATCTCTTCACTGGCTGCCTATTGGTTTCTGAGCACAGTATAAGGTGTTGGTAATGACCTTTAAAGCCCTACATGGCATGGGCCCAACTTACCTTTTCCCATATAATCCGCCCTGCTCCCTCAGGTCCTCTGGGAGGCAGCTTCTTCAATCAACAAGAACTAGATTGACGGCAACCTCCCAGAGGACATTTTCTGTTACTCCTCCCAGACTCTGGAATGCCTTGCCGGAAGAGACCCGTCAGATATCCAGCTTAGGGCCTTTGCAGACTGCCAGAAATAGTGCAAATAGAGTCCACTTTAACTGCCCTAACTCAGTGCTAGGAAATCATGGGAACTGTAGTTTATTGTGGCACCAGAACTCTGACAGAGAAGGCTCAATGTCTCAGAAAAAAATACAGTTCCCATGATTCCCTAGCACTGAGCCAGGGCTGTTAAAGTGGACTCAATTTGCACTATTTCTAGCAGTTTGCAAAGGCCCTTAGATGGCTTTAAAAAAGCTATCAAGACGGATCTCTTCCGGCAGGCTTATCCAGAAGAGAGTTAGTTCGACCTGATTCTCCCACATTAAGAGCCCTTTCCCTTTTAACATGTGTCTCTGAGGGGCTAACTTGCCCCAGCTGCAAACTAGGGGTGTTTTAGTGCCTTTGCTTCATTATTTGAATGTGTTATCGATTATTGTTTAAATATCAGATTTTATGCTGTTCTGATTTAATTGTAATTTTAAGGGGGGGTTATATGATTGTTATAACTTGTGGGAGTGTACTTTTAATGTAAGCCACCTTGATAGCTTTGGCTAAAGGCGGGGTATAAATAAAATTTTATTATTTATTATTATTATTATTAACTTTAGAAATTATGAATTCTTGTATTTTCCAACTTTCTAGTTCAAATTTTAAGAGGTATCTGATACTTCTCCAACTGTCTGGTGGCAATATGTTAATATTTTAACATTTTTGTAAAGTGTAACATGAACCTCAACCTAGATAAGGTTGAGGAAACCAAAATAGTTAAAGATTTCCCATACCTTGGATCAAATATTGATCAGAATGGAGACTGCAGTCAAGACATCAGAAGACTAGGAATGGTGAGGGCAGCTATGAAAGAACTAGACAAAATCCTAAAGAGTAAAGACATACAGCTGAACACTAAAGTTAGAATTGTCCAAACCATTGTATCCCCCATTACCATGTACAGATGTGAGAGCTGGACAGTGAAGAATGCAGATAGGAAGAAATTTAATTCAGATGTGGTGCAGGAGAAGAGTGCTGAGGATACTGTGGATGGCCAAAAAGACAAACAATTGTGTCCTAGAACAAATCAAGCCTGAACATTCCTTGGAAGCCAAGATGACTAAATTGAGACTGTCATACATTGGCCACATGAGAAGGCATGATTCATTAGAAAAGACAATAATGCTGGGAAAGGTTGAGGGTAGCAGAAAGAGGGGAACAACACACACAAGATAGGTAGACTCAATTAGGGAGGTCATAAGCCTAAGCTTACAGGACCTCAGCAGAAGTAGAGGACTGGGGGGGCTTCATAATATCTAATCCACAGGGTTGCCATGAGTCGAAGTCAACTAGAAGGCAGCTAAGAACAACAAACCTGTCAAATTCATGTAAATAATACATTTCTGAGTAAACATTAAATATAATGGAGGGAATCCTATTAAGTATCATTACACATGTATAAATTCCCTTACACAGGCTGTTATATTTTTGTTGTTGTTGTGCAATGGATGTATTCAATTCACGGCTGCATAAGTGGAACTCCACTAGTGTAAACCTTTCACATGGGCCTAAATCATATTATTAGTCCCAATAAGAGAAGACCCATTAAATCAACTGGTACTGCCCACATGTTGACTTACATGTATGCTCTAGCTGGGACTAGCCAACAGAATTCCAGCCATGTAGTTGTGCATTCTTGGACAGTATGTAATAATTTTTAAAAATCTTCAGTGTGCCACTTGATTTACTGGGATTGCTAAAAACAACAACAACACTATGCTTTCTCCATCACACCCCAATTAAACAGGCACACTGGAGGATATATTATTGGTTGCACCCTGCCTGCATTCAGCAGAAGGGTTACATATGCAACTAGGATGTAACTATGTGAGAGCAGAATTACACTATGCAGGCATAACCTAGGGTCCTAAATCTTAGCCAATTATTTGCAAATACATTGGAGACTGGTCTATGTGCAGAACAAGGATGGGCATAGAGATCTGAAGGCCACACTGGACAATCTTTTCGCTTTTCACTTGGGTGTGTGTAGTCACATTCTCCATTTTGGCAACTTGAAGTGATGTTACATCATATCTGGTGGAATTTTGGATCATTTGGGCTATTTGGGGTTTTACAGTTTCAGGACGGCAGACTCCCAAAACAACATAGTATATTTTTAAAGCCTCTTCATTTAGGCCAAAAATAGGGAGTGACCAAATATCTGGGGACGGATACTGGAAGTTTGGAGTGGTCAAGAGGCCACACCAGGAACCCCAACCAAGAGTTGCATGTGGTCTATGGGCTGCAAAAGTGTCACCCTGGGTGTAGAGAAACGTTGGTTATAGGAAAAGAAAGTAGAAAGGTATTGTTGATTAATTTCTATTGTTGAAATTATTTGCTGAACTACCACCAAGTTGACTGATTTATGACCTGCTCAGGTCTTGCTGACTCAGGACTGTGGCTTCCTTGACTGAGTCTAACCATTTTTGTTTAATACCTTCTACCTTACCAAGCATTATTGTCTTTTCTAGGAAGTCATGTCTTCTCATGATATGGTCAAAGTACAACTGCCTCAGTTTTGTCATGAGGAAATTTTTAATTTCCTACTCCAAATTAAACAACCAGCAATCTCATCATGGCTTCAAGGGAGAATTCAGACTTGATTTGTTCTAAGACCCATTTATTTGTCTTTTTAGCAGTCTAAGTACCCACAGAAATTATACATGACTGACAAGATTCTTGTACTGAAATTCTGATCTGATCCATTCACACAAAAAACAAGATTGGGGTGTGTTTTCCCAAAAAAAGAGAGAGTATATGTGCAGAGAAAAGGCACTTAGGCATCTGTGCTTATCATGTTTCCTTCCCAGCCAGATTGCAGTGCTGGAAATAATGCCATCAAGCAGGAGAACTTTGAGCGGAGGCTGGAAAAGTTACTTTCTTGTACAACATCTCTCAGAACCCAAAAGCTATGCAGGCTTGTGGATTCTGGGAATTGTAGCCTAAAAAAGTAACTCTTGCAAGCTTTGACACAGATACAGAGAGGGTCTACAAGGGGTGATGGATAAAAAGAGTTAAACACTCCTTCCCCATGTGCATTTCCTTTCTGTTAATAGGGTGATAGATCCAGGTTTAACATTAACATTCACTGCCACTATCAAAATAATTTCAATATTGCAAGACCCCTTGGTTATTACTCAGTCTCAGTTCTGCAGAAGAGGATAAGAAGAGATTTAAAGCCATGATTTATGTCAGGGACAATTCCAGCAAACAACAGAACAGAGGTCTCCTGACTCGCACGCTGTATTGCCACTTGACCACAGGAATTCTCCATCACTAATTCTTGTGTCTGAAAAACAAACTTTAATTCTGGCAGCCCTTCTCAGAAAATCACCTGATACATCCCCATAATTTCTGATAAACTGAAGAGACAAGACCCTATTTGTATTTTGCTCTCCAATATCATTGCGACCCAGCCCTGTTAAGCAGTACGAAAGAGAGAGAGAAAGTAATCCAGCAGGACTCACATTGCAACAGGGATAGGTGCCTGATGGCCTTCCAGATGTTGCTGATTTATGATCATAGACCACACTGGCAGGGGATAACGGGAGCTGGAGTCAAACAACATCTGGAGTGTCAGAGATTCCCACCCCCACCCCAGGTATTCCTTCTTTGTTAGTTGCAATTAGTTAGGCTGTCCTCTTCCCTTAATGCTCAAAACAATCCTGTAAGACAGGTTAGACTGACAGCAAATTACTGGCCCTGGTTTACTGAGTAAGCCTTGCAGCTCAGTGGACTTTTGAACCAGGATCTCAGAAATGCCATTCCAGTGCACTATACAACACAATCTCTCACTGGTACCACAATAAACTGGGCACTATTTGGACTGCCTGAGGAAAAAGATAGTATTGTGTGTATGCATGTACCTTGAAGTTGCCTGTCAGCTTATGGCAACCCCATGAATTTCACAAGGTTTTCTTAGGTAAGGAACAACCAGCTCCTTCCTCTGAAATATAGCCTACAGCACCTGGTATTCATTGGTGGCCCCCTATGTAAGTACTAACTAAAGCTGACCCTGCTTAGTTTCCAGGACCAGACAGAAATTGGTGCCTTTAGGGTAGTTAGGTAGCAAGAGCATACATTTTTACTGCCTTCAAAGAATAATAATAATAAAAGAATCGATGAGGCTAACAATATTGGATGTATTATTTTAAAGCACTTACCAATTTTTTTAAAAAATAGCCAAAACCAGTGTGTGGTTTTTATTTGCAGTTTACAACCCCACTACACTAACTCCTCCTTTCTTTAAAATAACCACTTAAAAATGAAATCTGATTTTAAGATAGATGTGCTAAAGGCATATGGGCCATATTTTTGCCCACCCTATCTTATATAAAGATCACCTGGACTACATTCTTTCAAGAAAAGGAAAAATCAAAAGCTTCCAGACTCTGGGTTAAACCACTGGACTGAAGCCTGGTGGAATTTTAAAAGCCAAGATCCCTGTTCTGAACAGACCTGCAATATTTGGGGAAGGATGTTTCATTTCTGCTGTAATTTGATCATGAAGGCCTTATAATGTTTGCCCACAGTGAGGTTTCTGAATTTGATTATTGTGATCAAAGTATCTGCAAGTAGGAATTGAGGTCTGAGGAGTTTTCCATTCATATCTCTTGCCACACTGACCAGAAGAAGTAAGACTTTCCAAAGACAGCACAATATGGAAAGAATATATTACCGAGAGCTAACATGGTTTAGTGTTGAGTGTTGGACAATGACTCTGGAGACCAGGATTCAAATCACTGCTCAGTCATGGAAAACCACTGGGTGACCTTGGGAAACCCACATTCTCTCAGCCTCAGGGGAAAGCAAAGGCAAACCCACTCTGAACAAATCTTGCCAATGAAACCCCATAATAGGTCCACCACGGTGTAGTGATTTGAGCATTGGACTAGGACTCTGGAGACCTTGGTTTCCATCGCGGCTGGGCCATGCATCCCACTGGGTGATCTTGGGCAAATCACACATTCTCAGCCTCAGAGGATGGCAATGGCAAACATTACTCTGAAGAAACTTGCCAAGAAAACCCCATTAGGTTCACCTTAGGGTTGCCATAAATCGGAAATGACTTGAAGGCATACAACAACAACAAATAACATTAAATTACCTTCAAGCTATGAAATATAAATGAATTTTGTTTTAGACTTAGTTCCCATCTCCGAGATATCTCATTATTTGTGTATATTCAAATAGGTATTCTAAAATCCCAAACACTTCTGGTCCCAAGCATTTCAGAACTTCAGATAAGGCAGACCCAACCTGTACCAGACTTGACTGACTAGATCTCCAGCATTTGCCATCGGACCCACAAAACTGGGTGTGCACAGGAATGCTAGCTGTAAATTAAACAACCAGCAATCTCATCATGCTCCTTCTCAGTTTATGCAATCCAAAAAGCAAGTGAAAAGCATTGCTTGCTATTCTAGAGGATTCTGTCATAACAGAAGGCCTAGGAGACTAGAAGCGGTTTCCCCCCAATGTAAATACAACCACGACATTTGGTTCTTACAGACTACATGGTGCCAGTGGCCATGGTGGTCAAAGCCCCAAGGCACCAGATTATTTTTTATTGTATGCTTCCATGCGTTAAGGATTCTTACTCCATAATTACTTACAACAACCTAACAATAAGCAAGCTGAATCCAAATCCAACTGACATTGGCAAGCTGAATCCATAAATCAGCCACTGCACAGATGGGACACTGTGCTACTGTTATTGAGAATAGTTTATTTGAAGACATTCTGCAAAAGCTGAAGTGTGGTTAGGGCATACTGCTAGGATCAATTACATAGGCCTCAAAACTGGAATGTAGGTAGCTGAGGTAAACAGAGATAATCCCTAGCAAGGAAGCAGGGATAGCCCTACTGTTAGGCAGAATGAGTTAGGTAGTTTTCGGTTAGCTAGTTTGTCAAGTCAATAAATACATACATAAAGAAATGGAATGGTAATGCTAATATGACAGATTTTTTAAGCAAGTAATGGCTAATGCTAATAAGTGATAGGGTTGTTTTTTTTTAAAAAAAAAGTATTACAGATTTTAAATACACACAAACACATTGTATTTGCCTGCAGTGTGGTCTAATGAGTGACTCTCACCTGATTCTTTCCTCTTCGGCTCTCTTGAGATCTGCATCTCTCTGGAGCACCTTCAGGATTGCCTCCTGCTCCTCATCAGTAAGAAAGCTTAGGTCAATCATCTTGCTAATTTTGTTCTGAAAAGGTGAAAGAATCTCTAGAAGTCTTCAGCAAAAATGTCTGCAGTTACACATCTGAATGATGGTGCATCAGAGCAAACAACATTTTAAAAAAAATCCCTAAATTGGGTTTTCTTGTTCCAGCAAGGAGGTGATCTTCTCTAGCCAAGCCTCTCTTGACAGGACTTTGCATTCCAGGGTTATTCACATCACATGCATGTTACAGGGGAGTGTTGTTTCATCGCTTTGACAATTCATTGGATTAACTGCATGCTCTAGTGCAATGTGAGCATCACCTATAAGACAAAAAGCAGAACAAAAACATGAAGTTCTAGCATTCTGAGCCAAGGGAGCAAAGCCAGATGAATAACTTTTATCATAAGGTGCTATAAACATGTCAGTTTTGGAAGACTTCTTCTAATCAAAACTGATTTACAAGTTAATTAATTTGATGTTCACCAGGGTTATTGGGGTAGGGAAGAAAAAGAAGTGATATGATACTTAAAAAGAGAAATATACTAAAATGTAGAAACAGCTATAATATTGTCAAACCTTTAAATTAATGCTACATTTACATCACATTCATCTTCACCCAGGAGTTCAAAATAGTATATGTAGGGTTTGGAAGCGAAGCTCCACTGTGCTGCCTAGCCCTAGGCTCAAGCAACTGACACAATCACCACACAACACAAAGCCATCTCTTCTTACCTCTTTTCATTTCCCATCTTCTGGGCCTGTTTGGAGGAAGGAAGGAGGGAATGGAAGAATTAAAACTGGCAATGCTACACCTGTGCAGTAGCAACTGGAGTCTGCAGGAGAGGATGAGTCTCCCGCCAATGCCAGTCTTCTTGTACAATTTCCTGCTTTATCATCATTGCCACATTTTAACATACCCATCAGCCTGTGATGCAAGAAAAATCTGGGATTTACTGCTTCAACTGGCCTAGCTGGTCAGAACATTTTTAGTCCCTTCAATCCACAATTTTCCAGATTTTCCAGGACAAATGGCAATGTACAACGAAGGTGGATATCCATGGATGGCATGCAACCCTGGGGTGGTGTTGGTGTATTTCTCACCCCACCCATCTCACCAACAACCTAAATGGTACAAAATCCTAAAAAGGTGAAATCACACCTCCAAAAGTCTCTACGGTTGCATCTGTACTGCAGACATAATCCAGACTAACATCACTTTAACAGCCATAGGTCAATGCTATAGAATTCTGAGAACTGTACTTTTGTAAGACATTTAGCCTTCTCTGTCAGAGAGTTCTGGTGCCACAACATACTACAAATCCCAGGATTCCATAGCATTGAGCCATGACAGTTAAAGTGATGTCAACCTGGATTATCTCTCCAGTGATGATGCAGCCTAATAGTTACAATTACCTTTTTCCCAATGTTTTGGTCCCTGCGGACCCTATAAGTCACTTCTACTTTCACTAAAATTGCAGGGGTGTGGCTGACATGAGGTCTGGTAGACTGCAAAATAGGCCTTGGACCTTCCACTTCTGCCCATCCCTGCAGTAAAACAACTCTGTAAGGCAGAATAGTGCCAAGCTTGTAAAACGTACTCTTCGGACCACAGTTCCCAGTATCCTCCAGCTGGCATGGGTACTAGTGATTCAAAAAATAACTTTTCCAAGCTCTGGGAGAAGTGTTATCAGGAGAATGGGGCACAAAAAAAGACAGTTACATGTTTAACATCCTTTGATGAATCTGTGGTAAGACAACTGATATGTGAACTGGGGATTTCCTCTGAGCTGTAGCTGATATGTAACTGGGGACAGGGGTGAATGATCCAGATTGCCTTCATGGATCCAGGAATTCAACCTGTGTTTGATGGAGTTTCACTCCCATTGAAAACTGTAGTTTAGGGGTACTCCTGGATTCAGCTCTGAGCCTGGAAGCCCAGGTTTCATCACTGACCAGAAGTACTTTTGCACATTTAAAGCTTGTGCACCAGCTGCACTGATTCCTGGAGAAGCTGGATCTGGCCACTGTGTTACATGTGTTGATTGTATCCCATTTGATTGCATTTATTGTTATGCACTTTCCATGGGGCTGCCTTTGAAAAGTGCTCAGAAATTTCCATTTGCCCAAAGAGTTGCAGCCAGGTTGTTAACTGAAGCTGGCTACAGAGAGTACACAACTCCCTTGTTGCAACAGTTCCACTGGGCGACAGTCTGTTTCCAAGCACAATTTAAAGTGCTGGTTTTGACCTATAAAGCTCTTTATGTCTTGAGTCCACGTTAGATGAAGGACTGTATCTTCATTAGCCCATAGGAGATAATAATAATAATAATTAATAATAATTTTTATTTATATCCCGCCCCTCTGCCAAGCAATCGGGGCGGCGTACAAAGTTCAAAACATCAAAATAAATTACATCAATCAACAAAACAATTTAAAAAAACAATATACAATGCAATATAAAATATACAATTACAATATTAAAATACATAATACATTGTAGCTTCAGGGAGGTCGCCATTTGCTGGGTGATGCCTGCGGAGTAGCCTCCAGTCCAGCTGCTCAGGTGGTGTAAAGGAAGGGGCTGGTCCAACTCTCCCCGCTTGGCTCCTGGAGCTTTGGAGCTACTGTTACCTCTATGGGAGGCTAAGAGTCTTAAGTAGCCTCAGTCCAGCTGCTCAGGTGGTGGAAAGGGAGGGGCTGGTCCAACTCTCCCCGCTTGGCTCCTGGAGCTTTGGAGCTGCTGTTCCAGAGATCTTAGATCATCTGGAGAGGCCATTCCCTCTGTCCCACTGCCTTCTCAGGCTCATTTGGAGGGAATAATACAGAGGGCTTTCTGGGTAGTTGCTCCCCGACTGGGTGACCTTGGACAAGAGTTGGGCAACTCTCTCAGAGCCCCAAAGGATGGCACAGGTAACCCCATTTGGACCAACCTTGCTAAGAAAACTCTGCAATAGGGTTCCATTAAGGTTGCTGTAACACAGAAATGACTTGAAGACACACACCTATCAAAGTGGAAGTAATGCTGGATAATGTTGGGAAAATAATAAGACTGTACTACAGGGGGATTGATTCAATCAAGGAAGCCATGACCCTGAGTTTCCAAGATCTGATCTGTACTGCTGAGGTCTCTCATAGACTCACCATATGTTGAAGCTGAACTGAGCATAAATAACAACAAACCACACTGCTATGATACGTTTCCTATCAAGAACCCTCTTTATTTCTTAGAGGAAAAACCCAGCTATAGCTATGAAAGATGACAATCATCCATGTGACCAGTGTCTTTCAGACTCCAGCAAAATGGTTTTATCTACTTGCTCTTCATCCTCTCTATTCTGTTTCAAAGAATCAAGACTTTGGGTCAGCAGTATCACATCATTTATAAATACACACAACGATTAACCACACCAAGCGGTGCTCACCTCTATAATAGACCACATCCTTATTGCCTTCTGCAGCACTAACCTAAGGATGTGTGTGTTGAAATAGCTGTTTGCTGTGTATTGTTCTTGATGCAAGAGTGAAGCTGTTCCATTTTCGGAAATGTGAATACACCAAAACGGCTCCTTCTCTGAGCTGGTATTTTTAGCAGCAATACCACTTTGCCCTTGAACCCATCTCTAGCTTTTAACTGGTTAGAACAGAAGGGTGTGATATGAGTGCACTTTTTTTTTTAAAAAAATGTTAATATGCATTTTGTGTGTGTTTTAATATATTAAAAATAATATTTTAATTGAACTGATTTTTTTAACTTTAAACATTCTACTACATATTGTTTTAGCTCTATTTTTAATGTATATGTAGGCTACTTTGAGACCTATTTTGGGACTCAGCTCAGTTCAGCAAGACTTGGGATTTTGCCTTAGTGATTTCCTCTCTTTCTCCTCTCCAAAGAGAATATTTCACATGAAAAAGGAGGTCAGAAAACCTATCAGCCTTGAGCAGTTGCTCTTGATGATTAAGCCACTTCAGATAAGAGGCAGAAACAAGCAAAACAGCAGGAAGGCATGTGAAACTCTGAAGAGCCACTTCTCCTTCAAGCAACACTGAGATAGTGTGACATTAGATCTTGCTCTGTCACCATATTTTATTATGGTTTTATCCTGCTCTTATAGAGACATGTAACATGAGAGTTGGAAGGGTCATCTAGTTCAATCCCCTTTTGCCATGCAAGCAAACTCAGTTTAAAATGGCCATGATCTATGCCTAAAGACTGCTAGAGAAGGAGGTCTTGATTTCCCATCCCTGATTATGTTTTTCCTCACTAGCTTTTCCACCCCATGGCAAGTGGCACCCAGTGTTTCAACCCCTGATCCTGTTTTTTTGCATAATCTGCACATCTTCTAGTTTTCCATATCCTTGTTTAGGTGCAATCTGTTCATTGCACCTGAACAAGGATATGGAAAACTGGAAGATGTGCAGAACTGTGTTCCTGGAGTGGCTTCCCCATAGATGGGCATGCAGCGATATGAGACCAGCACCTTTATGTTTGCATCCTTAGTTAAAGACCCTGGAGAGTCGCCACCAGCTCAGGTCCCATTGACATATATGTGAAGCTGGGATTGTTTTGTTGTTGTTAAACATCATGGAAACATAGAATTGGAAGAGATCCCAAGGGCCATCCAGTCCAACCCCCTGCCATGCAGGAATACACAATCAAGGCACTCCCAACAGATGCCATCCAGCTTCTGTTTAAAAACGACCAAGGAAAGAGACTCCATAACTCTCTGAGGGAGCATGTTCCACTGTAAAACAGCCCTTACCATCAGGAAGTTCTTCCTAATGTTTAGTTGAAAACACTTTTCCTGTGGTTTGAATCCGTTGCTTTGTATTCTAGTCTCTGGAGCAGCAGAGAACAAGCTAGCTCCATCCTGAGTATGGTGTTCCTTCAAATATTTAAACATGGCTATCATGTCATTTCCTAACCTTCTCTTCTCCAGGCTAAACATATGCAGCTTTCTAAGCTGCTCCTCAGAGGGCATGGTTTCCAGCCTAATATATCCTTACACTACAAGTAATTAGCATAATATATCCTTACACCATATTTTTTTTACGTTTTTATAATATGGATTTTAGGCTTTATTTTGTGCCTCACCCAGAAAGCTTCGATTATTGTGTGATATACAAATTAGCTAGGCATGATCACAATTAAAAGTAAAGGTATGAAAGCCAAAGGGAACAGCAAGGGCATGGACATACAGAGAAACAGTTGCATGTATTTGTGCTTGATTTTAAAGTCCACTGGTCATGGTGACTAGGGATTATGGAAGTTGTTGGCCAACATATCTGGCTAGGCAGGGGAAGCCTGGTCTAAATGGTTTTACAGCTCTGGATTTGAAGGTGGCATGAAGGTGCATTGGCCTTACATAATGTGCTAAACAATTAAAGTCAGATAATTCGTTTAAGCCACTGATTTCAATGCAATCCATTGAGGTTTGCACACATCCATGGGAATGCACCTTGCTCAAATCCTCATTCATTTTCAGAGGGTTCAAACATAGGAGGTTCTCCAAAGGAAACTGTATCATTTGCAATCCCTGCAAGTCAACCTTTAAATATGCTGTTGTTGTTTTGTTTTGTATCTTTCCTTTTGTCTCTTTCATTTTCCCTTATTGTTGATTGTCTTTGGAGATTCCTGGTGTCACTGTTGAGATCAAAGCCTCTAAATGTGTTGCTGTTGTTACACACCTTCAAGTCATTTCCGATTTATACAGACTCTAAGGCAGGGGTAGGCAACCTAAGGCCCGGGGGCCAGATGTGGCCCCCTGAGGTCTTTGGACCGGCCCCAGGCCGGTCCTGCCACCGCTGCCCCCCACCGCCGCCGCTGCTTGCCATGATGATATTGATTATTGTTGTTATTACTTGTTCTTGGGGTTTTCTTGGCAAAATTTCCACAGGGGGTTTGCCATGGCTTTTCTGGGGCTGAGAGAGTGTGCATGCATATTTTTTAATTTTTTAAAATTATTTTTATTTTTAATTAATTTATTTATGGTGCTTCGGCCCCCCAATTGTCTGAGGGACAGCAACTCGGCCCCTGGCTCAAAAAGGTTGCCTACCCCTGCTCTAAGGCCTCATGGGTTTCTCTTGGCAAGATTTGTTCAGAGGGAGTTTGTCCTTGCCATAGGACATAATATATGAAAAGCACTACCTAACCATGAAATAGGTGAGGCCAAATAGAAGCATTCCCTACCACTCTGGTGACATATTCCAAGCAATACAGACTGATGATATTTCTTTAAAAGCGCTTCTAAGAAAACTGGAGCTACATTCAGGAGGAAAAGTTCAAGGAGTGACTGGCCTGACTTTGAAACGACATAAACAAGCTGGAAACCAATCCTATCCTTCCAGGCTGCCAGGCTTTTGGCAAAGATACAAACATACAAAACATTCAACTCCAGCGAAGAAGAAGGGAAAAATATTAACACATCATCCTGCAGATGACTAGACTAGACTGATTTTTATGCCATTTCTCCAGATGCATTTTAACATTTCACCTTTGAAAACACACACTTTTCATGGGTTAGTTCTTAATGTGAAATGGTTTGAATACTACTCCCCAAGAAGGGCTGAATGCTATCCTAGCAATCCTCAGAACAACTCTGAAAGGTAGGTTGTAATTATGATTCCCATATTTCAGATGATATGGGTGTGTTTGACCTACTGCTCAGAAATGACATCTTAGCTAAACTCAGCCACTGAGCTCATGGAGTACCTCATGGTTTAGCCCTGAACACCACGTAAAATGGGTGGTTGTCCAGATGCAGCTTAACTGCACATCTCTTTCAGCCCTAGCCAGCTTAGCCAGTTTCACATAATCTTTATGCCTTCCTGTATAACTGGAATGCTCATAGCAATTAAAAAAGACAAGACAGTTCCCCATGCTCACGATGTAAGACAACATACAACACAAAAGGAAAAAGGGACAGGAAAGGAAGAGGATAAAAAGAAGACTCTGGCATGATTTCTTAATACAGTGGGCCCTTGGTATCTGCTGGGGTTTGGGTCCAGGGACACCCCTCCCATGGATACCAAAATCCATGGATGCTCAAATCTCATGAAATACAATGGTGTAGTATCATAGAATCATAGAATCATAGAGTTGGAAGAGATCACAAGGGTCATCCAGTCCAACCCCCTGCCATGCAGGAACTCCCAATTAAAGCATCCCCGATAGATGGCCATCCAGCCTCTGCTTAAAAACCTCCAAGGATGGAGACTCCACTACTCTCCGAGGGAGTGTGTTCCACTGTCGAACAGCCCTTACTGTCAGGAAGTTCCTCCTAATGTAGAGGTGGAATCTCTTTTCTTGGAGCTTGCACCCATTGTTCCAGGTCCTAGTTTCTGGAGCAGCAGAAAACAAGCTTGTTCCCTCCTCAATATGACATCCCTTCAAATATTTAAACAAGGCTATCATCTCACCTCTTAACCTTCTCTTCTCCAGGCTAAACATACCCGGCTCCCTAAGTAAAATGGCATCTCTTATATAAAATGGCAAAATCAAGGTTTGCTATTTGGAATTTATATAGTTTTTAAATATTTTTAAAACATGGATGCTTGAATCCGTGGATACGGAGGGCTGACCGTATTATAAAGTTACTCATTCTGGCAAAAAGGCCACTGGCAACCTTGAGGGAATGGCAAATTTCCTCAATAATCTGGAAAGTTATTGTCTCAGAGAGGCCCTTCTCTCTGTCCCACCTCCCTCACAGGTACATCTGGTGAGAACATAGAAGAGAGCATTCGTGGTGGCTATCCCCCGGCTCTGAAACACCCTTCCCAGAGAAGCTAAACTGGCACCCTCCCTACTTTCTTTTTGAAGGCAAACAGTGGCATCCCCACCCCAGGTGTCACCCGGTGTGGGGAGAAGCTGCTGTGGTGTCAGTCAAAAAGGTGCCCTTGCTTTTCTTCACCACCATGGCAGCAAAGCCTGGAGGAGCGCGCTTATCCTTTTCCTTCACCACAACAGTGTCCTCCTGAGGAGGAAGCCACCATGGCCAAGTGAGGAGGGACACACTTGCCCTTCTCATCCCAAAGTGGAAGAAAGGCCCAACTGGGTAATACCCCTCTTCCGCTTCCAAGGTGTTACCTGGTGCGGTCTGAACCCTACACACACACCCCCATTGACACCAAGCAAAAACTTTTATTATTCTGACAGGCATTTGATGAGTGATAAGGGAACTGGGGCTTAGAGAAATGGGTATGTTTAGCCTGGAGAAGAGATGGCTAAGAGGGGATATGATAGCCCTGTTTAAATATTTGAAGGGATGTCATACTGAGGAGGACGCTAGCTTGCTTTCTGCTGCTCCAGAGAACAGGACCTGGAACAATGGATGCAAGCTGCAAGAAAAGAGATTCCACCTCAACATTAGGAGGAACTTCCTGACAGTAAGGGCTGTTCGACAGTGGAACACACTCCCTCGGAGAGTAGTGAAGCCTCCTTCCTTGGAGGTCTTTAAGCAGAGGCTGGATAGCCATCTATCGGGGATGCTTTAATTGGGAGTTCCTGCATGGCAGGGGGTTGGACTGGATGGCCCTTGTGGTCTCTTCCAACTCTATGATTCTATGATTCTAAGACCCATCTTTCACAATGTGCTGGATATTGCTAATTGTCGTGCTGGTTTTAATGCTATAGGTCAGGGATAG
>JAIPUX010001232.1:166942312-166956860 GCA_020142125.1 Phrynosoma platyrhinos | reverse complement strand
AAAAAACCCTGCTTTTGCACAATTACAAAGCTTTGCAGTCCCAATTTAAAGTTTTTCAAAATTCTGAGGCTTCAGAGCTCTGAAATTGTGCAAAAAATTGAAAAAATCATATTAAAAAAGTGAGAAGAAGGAGGAGGGAAAGGAGGAGAGGAGGAGACAGTGACACTACATGACTGCCAATCACGCAAATGCTCCTGGAATGACTTTTCACACCTGTGGCATTGCATGATTGGCAGTTCATTCACAGGTTTCTCCCATGAATGAAAAGGGATGGGGCAAGGACGGGGCAGCTATGGGAAGGGAATGGCGTCGTACAATCATCGTCACTGATGGTACTTCCTTCCCATGGGAATCGTGGTTTAAAAGCCACATGTAATAAAGCCCATCGTAAAATGGTGTCCCTTATAAAAATGACAAAATCAAGGTTTGCTTTTTGGAATTTATTTTCAAGCCATGGATGGTTGAATCCGTGAATAAGGAATCCATGGATACAGAGGGCCAACTGTGCTGAAAAGATCCAAGTGCTAAAGATATTAGGGGTATAGTTGCATGACACTATCAGAATCTGTACAGTTCATATATTGTTGAAGGTATGCCAGGAGGGGGGTATCAGTCCAGATCAGGGATAGGCAACCTGTCCCCTTTAAGGGCCTAGGGACTTCAGCTCCCAGAATCCCAGGAGCTATTGGCCAACATGGGACTATTGGCCAACATGGCTGAGGCTTCTGGGAGCTGAAGTCCCTCGGCCCTTAAAGGGGAAAGGTTGCCTACCCCTGGTCCAGGTCTTACTGGGAGAAGGACCACTCCTCCTTATCTCATTAAGTTCTTGCCTTGCTCTTATTCTACCCAATAAATCACCAACAAAATATGCAGTACAGAAAAGTGCCACATAACAATGCACCTTTTACTTATTCAATAGCCTGTCTTCATTTATAAAAAGTAAGTGTACATTAATTTGTACCAGGCTGCTTCCTCCTCTCACCAATTTTTGTTACTGTTTCCTTATTGCAGAGCAAGTTCAATTTAGCTTTGTCTTCCACTCTATTCTGGATATGACATCATAGAAATTTAACATTGAAAAGGACACCACAGAACTGTAAACAGCCTATGGATCGTGATCTGCTTACAAAAGAAAGCTATAATGGTAGATGCAAACCATCTCTGCTGCCAACACCCCCAAAGTCAAGTGCAATGCCTGCATGTGACCATTAAATGTGGAGGCTTTCCCAAACTCTGTTGCTCTTATCAGTTTTATCTTAATATTTGCTTTGGTGTGACCCACTTGTGGCCTTCCAAACTGCAACTCTCAGGTAGGAAAGCCAATGTTGAGTGATCATGGCTGCTGCAACCCAAAAACATTGGGAGGGCCACAGCTGCTCAGCCTGACAGAAAATACTAAATTAATGTCAATCTGTGGGCTCCAGCCATACACACATTTACACAGAAGCAAACAAACAAAAAAAAAAACCTCAGTGGAACTTACATCTGAGTAAACAATGTACAGCAACAAACATAGTATGGCGTGCGGAACATGAAAGCCAAGCTTTTCCTCCTGATCTAATCAGACACTTGCAAAATATTCTCAAAATTCAAAATAATATGGCAATTAGGCTATCATATCATAAAACTACTTCAAACCCCAATTAGGGCAGATACCCTTATAACATTTAATTTAATTAGTCAACTTGAGGTTGTGTTTCTTATAGTGATATAGAATTCAGAGACACAGCCGTGTTAGTCTGGAATATCAGTATGCAATGGGATCTTGTAGCACCTTTGAGAATAACGTTTCATTCCCACTTACTTTTAACCCAGTTTGCGATTCGCTTTTGCTCTGGATTGGTGAATCGATTCCAGTCGATGCATCATTTCTACTATGGAAGCCGGTCTTTTCTTTATTTGCTTCTTTTTTGGCACAATTGTCATTCCCACTAGTTTGTGTCCCTTCAAAATGCATGTCAATCATCTATGTGTCATCAGTGACACAACCGGCAACACACTCAAGAAAACCCAGGAGGGAGTCATGGGTGTTGTGGCCAGAATCCCATCCCTCACTAGTTTTGGGGGAAATCCGCCATTCCCCCCCCCTCCTTTCCCAGGACCCGTCCTACATTCCAACCTTCTGTCCAGGAGAAATTCCATTCTGAGCTTGATTAGGAAGCGTCCTCCAAGACTGCAAGGCTGGGAGGTCACCACCTCAACTCCCCATGTGCAACGTATTCCCCATATGTCACTCAAAGTTATTCAGCATATCCCCAGACAACATAGCAGAGTGGTCAGAGTACTCAGTTTAGGACAGCCATTTGTTTTCAAATCCACGAGTTCTGCCCAACAATGCTTGCTGAGTGACGGAGGTCAGTCAGCATCTCCCAGACTAACCTACCTCACTGGGCTGTGGTGAAGGAAATTTCTGGGTACATAAACTCAGAGCTCCCGGGATAAACAGGCATATAAGATTTTACTCCACCACAAAGGGTGGCCAAGTCATGCCCTTTCAGCCTCAGAGGAAAGCAAAGGCAATCCCTTTCTCAACAAATCTGACCAAGAAAACCCCATAGAGGCTCACCTTAGGGTCACCATAAATGGGAAACGGAACACAACAATAAAGAATTCAATTGAAAGATAATATTAATAATAATAAGTTTTATTTATAACCCGCCCCTCTGCTCAGCAATTGGGGTGGCGTACAACAGATTAAAAATACAACAGGTAAAAACATTCCATATTCTTAATGCTCTCACAGTGGAGCATGATAGCCAACAATTCAATGTATTATCACTGCTCCTAGACAAGGTACAAAAGGGTCCTGAAAGTCAAAACCTATATACATACAAGACTCAAACTCACAGTATATTTCTTCAGTGAGGAGGAAAGGGAATCCCACAATCTGGGTCCCCAGAATAGGTGGCTGGGAGGATGACCTCCTCAAAAATGACCAGACACCAAAACCATCAAGACTCCTGTGCAGTTGAACTCCTCTGAGGTATCACCAGTCAGAAGTGTCTTACTTTATAGGTAGTCATCTTTGCATCCACTTAATAGGCTCTTATACATTTCCCCCCTTCCTTGCTAAATTAATTTTACACCGTAAGCCATTCTATAATATTTCATTTATTATTTTGTCATTGTTTTCATGGTAGCCACACTGCTCACTCCTTTAGTTGGTGGTATTACAGTTGGTGGAGCCAGCTTGACATAGTGGTTTGAATGCTGGACTACGACTTTAGAGACCAGAGTTCGATTCCCACCTTGGACAAGTCACATGCTTTCAGCAATGGCAAACCTCCTCTGAACAAATCTGGCCAGGAAAGCCCCATGGTAAGTTTGCCTTAAGGTTGCCATAAGCTGAAAATGACTTGAAAGCACATACACATTACAGTCGGCCCTCCTTGTTTACGGATTCTTTATCTGCGGATTCGACCATCCATGACTTGAAAATATTAACAAATATATAAAAATTCCTGAAAGCAAACCTTGATTTTGCCACTTTAAACACTTGGCTCTGTATCCACCAATTTTTTTTATCCACAGATTCAAGCATCCACAGCTTGAAAATAGATAAATAGATATTCAAATAGATATTCAGATAAAATAGATATTCAAAAAATAGATAAACTGCAGAAAGCAAACCTTGATTTTACCATTTTATGGAAGGGAGACCATTTTACTATGCCATTGTATTTAATGAGACTTGAGCATCCAGGGATTTTGGGCCAACTGTATCATTATTCACTGTATTTTGTGGTTTTACCACAGGTATGCAAAGTTCATGACTTCACTGACAGTTTTTTAAAGAATTATCTTATTTCAAGTAAAATGAACCACAAGATGTAAGTAAGTCATACAAAAAACACTGCTCTTCAGCAACATCCAGATTAATTGTAGCACTCAAAAATTTGGGAGTGGATCTTTCTATCAATTACTGGAACTGTCAGTCCTGAGCGTCCTCACTTTATAAATAGTTTGGGGGACCCTGCAGCTATGCCCTTTTTCATCCTTATCACACAACACTCTTATAGCTCTATGGTTCCACTTTAGCTATACCCCTTTACATCCTTACCACACTACACTTTTATAGGATTACGATTCCACTTTAGCTACACCCCTTTACCTCCTTACCACACCACACACTTATAGCACTTTGGTTCCACTTAACTACACATCTTTACCACACCACACCCTTATAGAACTATGAATCCACTTTAGCTACAGCCCTTTACATCCTTGCCACACTACAACCTTATAGCACTATGATTCCACTTTAGCTACACTCCTGAACAATCCTTATCACACTACACCCTTATAGCACTACGATTCCATTTCAACTGCCATGGCAACATCCTATGGAATCCTGGGATTTGCAGTTCAGGGAAGGAAGGGGTATTTAGACTTCTCAGCCAATTCTTGGACCTCACTAACCTACATGGCATAGTGGTTTGAGCATTGGACTGCTAATCTGGAGACCAGGGTTGAAATCCTGGCACTCTCTCATCGAATTAACCTTGGGAAATAATTTGGAAAACCCAGAATTTATTCCTGAGGTCTAACAAAACTGAGGATGAATTCTAGAAATTAGCCTTGGCTTCTGAAACAGAAACAGCAACATCCCCGATTGGCAAAATGTTCAATCTCATACCCTTCAATATCTCACAGATGAAAACTAGGATGCATTTGTAAGACTAAGCAACATCAAAGTATGGCGAAGATGGCAGAAGTTATTATTGAGAAAGAACAAGTTAAGAAGGGCTGCAGCAGTTTGCTTTTGCCGGAGCCTATGGGGAAAGGCATGATTTCCCCCCTCGTCTCCTCTCCCTCTGCTGAGTTAACTGAGCGTAAATTACTTTTGCACTTTGAACCCAATTTGCAACTATTGAAATAAGATGAAGACAAAGGAGGAAAGAGAGAGAAACTGGGACATTTTAAAAGCAGCAGAAAAAATGGGACAGCCTCAGAGGATGGCAATGGCCAGCTCCCTGTGAAGAAACCTGCCAAGAAAACCCTATGATAGGTATACCTTAGATTAGCCATTAAATCCAGGCTAACCAGATGTCATCACTGCAAAGGAAGGCAAGGCCCCACAAAATGTAGTAACTTCAATAACAATATAGGACATTACCAGATAAAAGCTAAAATTATTATTATTATTATTATTTCTTTCTCGCCTCTCCTCAAGGCTCGAGGCAGGGTCAACACGTTAAAACACAAAACATAATTTAAAGAGAAAACACATCAAAGCAACAGGTAAAATACAATACTATGAAACCATTAAAATACACTCCTAGAAATGTAAAGTCAATGCTCAAAAATGGAGGACATTTTGAAATTCCTCCTGGACTGAAATGACTCAACTGCAGACCACGTCCTGGGAAGACATCTGGTCACCCTACCCTTGTTAGGGTTTTCATCTTAGGGTTGCCATATGAGCCCTCAGCAACATGAAGGGACACAACAAGTCCTGCCTATGTTGGAAATGACTTGGAGGCACACAACAAACAACAAAGCTCAGAAGTCTTTAACTTCCCTCGGAATTTAAAGCAATGGTGTCACTATGGTTGGTGTCACCTGGTGTGGTAACTTATGGTGTCACACACACACACATTGATATCCTCCCATCAAACACCATACAGAATCCTTAGTAATGTTTTTTTGTACGATTTTATCCATAAATCATAATTCCCATATATCTCTGAATGTAAGGGCAATAGTTGTGATACAAACAACCAGCAAAACTAAAATTATGCCTTTACAGTATCATACGCACAGAATAAATGTGCTTACATACACACAGTTTCTTTATTAAATGCATTCTTCTTTTTCGTTTAACACAAGTTTTCTTATTGCAGCTTCCTGATCTTAAGCCTATTATATAGCATTGCACTAATTTATTGACATTATCTCAGATTCTGCACAATGTTTGTTTTCTATATTTCAATCAACTGTTTCACCTTTACTGTTGATATGTAATATTACAATAATATTACAATATTATTGCATATTGCATATTGCATATTATATAGCATTATACTAATTTACTGACATCATCTCAGATTCTGCACAATGTTGGTTTTTATATTTCAGGCAAATGTTTCCCCTTTACTATTCTTACCAATATTACAATAATATTACAATATTACAATATTATTGCATATTGCATATTATATAGCATTATACTAATTTATTGACATCATGTCAGATTCCACACAGTGTTTGTTTTTATATTTCAGTCAAAAATTTCCCTTTTACTACTGTTATGTAATATTACAATAAAATAAGATATCATGGACGCAAACATTATTCGTTCTGTGTTACACCTTACGTATATGTAGTTTCATGCAGTTAAAGTGAAAATTTGGTAAAATGGGATGTTTTTTAAATAATTTTTAAATTATTTTTTCTTAAAAATTAAATTTTGAAATTTGAAATTTTAATTAAAAAAACAAAAAGCCTGGGGCCTCTCCTTTCTCCTCCCATTGAGCATCACCCCACTCACCCAACCTCTTCAGCATTTTAATGGGATACAAGCAAATGCCATAGCCCCTTTCTGCCCAAAGGCAGATGTTTGGGGAGCACTGATGCCACCCTATCTTAGGATGTCACCTGGTGCAGTCCATACCACCCCCAGCACTCCACATTGGCACCACTAGTTTAAAGTGGAATCATAGTGCTATAACTTGGTGGCGGCATCACTAGGTTTGGTGTCACCTGTTGCGGTAACTACTGACCTCCTACCAGACCACACCATACAGAATCCTTAGTCATATGTTTTGTACTCATGTCACTCATAAATTGTCATTCCCGTATGTCACGGAAGGTAACACTGGCACAATTAAAATGTACTTTTAAACTACAACATCATATGTACAGTTTACATGTATTTACATATACAGTCTCCCCTCCTAACCCGCGGGGGATCTGATCTGGACCCCTCTGAGAGTTAGGAGACTTGTGTATATTTAAGCCCCATTGAGTGAACAGAGTGTGCCCCCTTCACTTCAATGGCAATCGCCCCTCCGCGGATTGTCAAATCTGCGGACATAGTTCCATGTGCTTAAAGTGAACATTTGGTAAAATTTTGATGTCTTCAAAGACTTTTAAAAAATAAATAAATAAAATAATAAATCTTTAAAATTTAAAAATTTTCAAAATTTGAAATTTGATAAAAAAAAACACAACCACATGAGGCCTCTCCTTTCTCCTCCTACAGAGCCTCACCCAATTTCCACCATCTCTTAAGGCATTTTAATGGGACACGCGAGAATGCCACAGCCCCTTTCTGCCCAAAGGCAGATGTTTGGGGAGCAGTGGTGTCACCTCATTTTAGGATTTCACCTGGTGTGGTCCATACCCGCCACCCTCCATTGACACCACTGGTTTAAAGTGGAATCGTAGTGCTGTAACTTGGTGGCGGCATCACTAGGGTTGGCGTCACCCAATGCGGTAACTAATGACCTCCCCCCAGACCGCACCATACAGAAAACACCACCCCATCTTAGGGTGTCACCGGGTGTGGTCCGCACCCCCAAGCACCCCCCCTCCCTTTACTGGCCCTACTTTAAGGTGGGATCACAGAATCCTAGAGTTGGAAGAGAGACCCCAAGGGCCATCCAGCCCAACCCCATTCTGCCATGCAGGAACTCTCAATCAAAGCAATCTCCAAAGAAGGAGGCTTCAAACCAGTCAGTCCCAGCGCTGCAACTTGGAGGGTGTGATGGAGAGCTTTTGGGACGCACCTGGAGGTGGCTCTTCTCTCTCCCAGCTTCTGCTTCACTTCATTCCTTCCAAAGGAGAGAAAAGACCCAGAAAGGGACAAGTAGTGGCCTGCTCCTTCTTCACCTTTCCTTTCCCTTTCTCCAGGTGAGAGGGAAAGGGTTGAGGGCGCCCTCCAACCTGGAGCTCCTGGAGGAAAAGAAGAAAGAAAGAAGGAAAGGAAGAAAGAGGAAAGGAGAAGGAGGAGGAGGCGAAAGGTGCGCCTCTGTGCGCCCTGGGCGCAGCTGCTCCTTCTTCCTCCTCTTCTTTTCCGCAGCCAAAATGGGAGGGCAGCAAAGCCTGAGGCGTGTTTTCAGACGAACAGGGACTCCTCCTTGCCTTCAGACACGTTTCTTTCCCCTCCTCAGAGAGTCTGGGCTCCTGGGGCCAAGTTTGTCCCAAACAGCAAGGGAGAGACGCCAAGAGTGTGGGGAAAAGTTGGCTTTTTTCTCCTTTCCATTTAGTCCTCTCTTTCTCTTGGGGAAGTAAAAAGGCTTTCCCCTGCATTCCTACATGACATGGCAGAGACGGGTCTGTCTGTCTCTCGGGTGCCTTCAAGTCCTTTCTGACTTCAGGGGATCCTGTCATGGGGTTCATTACACTCTTTGTTGTTGTTGTTGTTGTGTGCCCTCAAGTCGTTTCCAACTTCTGGTGACTCTATCCTGGGGTTTTCTTGGCAGGTTTGTTCAGAAAGGGGTTTGCTATTGCCATCCTCTGAGGCTGAGAGAGTGGGACTTGACCAAATGAACAGACTTTCCCACTTTCATACACACCCAAATATATATTTTCAATATATAAATGTATGTGTATATGTATATATATATATATATATATATATAT
This sequence comes from Phrynosoma platyrhinos, assembly GCA_020142125.1. Lineage (NCBI taxonomy): Eukaryota > Metazoa > Chordata > Lepidosauria > Squamata > Phrynosomatidae > Phrynosoma > Phrynosoma platyrhinos. Next base: position 166,948,274 of record JAIPUX010001232.1, on the reverse strand, counting down.
ATATATATATATACTCACAGGGGGTTTCCATTGCCATCCTCTGAGGCTGAGAGAGTGGGACTTGACTAAAAGAACAGACTTTCCCACAATCATACAAACTCAAATATATATTTTCAATATGTGTGTGTGTGTATCTATATATATTCACAGGGGGTTTGCCGTGGGCATCCTCTGAGGCTGAGAGAGTGGGACTTGACCAAAAGAACAGACTTTCCCACATTCATACACACCCAAATATATATTTTCAATATATAAATGTGTATGTGTGTGTGTATGTATATATCTATCTATATATATTCGCAGGGGGTTTGCCATGGGCATCTTCTGAGGTTGAGAGAGTGGGACTTGACCAAAAGAACAGACTTTCTTTGGTCTGCCAATTAAGGTCTCAGTGTAGTTAGCCCAGTCTGTGGGTATAATGGTTTGAGTGTTGGACTATGACTCTAGAGACCACTGGAGACCAGGGTTCAATGCCCAGCTTGGCCATGAAACACACTGGGTGACCTTGGGCAAGTCACACGCTCTGAGTCCTAGAAAAAACTCATGATAGGGTTCCCTTTAGGGTCAGAAAAGACTTGAAGACACACAACAACAACAATCAGACAACATTGTTACAGGGTGTTGTTGTTTTTAAGTAAATTCGATGTTTGCAATTAGACATTTATCACATTTCAGTATTCTGCTATGCACTTATTAAAAGCCTTCATTGTTGTTATTGCATGCCTTCAAGTCATTTCTGACTTATGGTGACCCTAAGGGGAGCCTATAATGGAGTTTTCTTGGCAAGATTTGTTCAGAGGAGGTTTGCCATTGCCTTCCCCTGAGGCTGAGAGCATGTGACTTGCCCAAGGTGGGTTTTATGGCCAAGCTGGGAATCAAACCCTGGGCCCAAGAGTCCTAGTCCAGCATTCAAACTACTACACCACACTGAGTCCAAAATGCACTGCAGAAATACCCAGTTTGAGACCACTTTAACTGCCCTGGTTCAATGCTAGGGAATTCTGGGAACTATAATCTTGTGAGACATTGAGCCTTCTCTGCCAGAGAGCTCTGGTGCCAGAATAAACTACATTCCCTATCACTGAGCCAGGGCAGTTAAAGTGGATTATTTCTGCAGTGTGTTTTGGACTTAGGAGTCCTGAAAGTGATGGGGAAGTTTGCACCCCTACTCACAAGTTGTACTGGAGGCCCATTCACACTAGGCAATAATAGTGCTATATTCCACTTCAACTGGCATGGCAACATGCCATGGCATCCTGGAAAGGGCACTAAGAATTCTCAGCCAGAGAGTTCTAGTGCCTACAAACCCCAGGATTCCACAGGATGCCATGGCAGTAAAAGTGGAATAATAGCATGATGAATGAATCCCATGGACATGGATAGCCAAAAGATCAAACAAATGGGTCCTAGAGCAGGTCAAGCCAGAAACCTCCCTGGAAGCCAAGATGACCAAACTGAGACTGTCATACTTCGGATACATCATGAAAAGAGAGGATTCTTTAGAAAATAAAATAATGCTGGGGATGGTGGAGGGAAGCTGGAAGAGAGGAAGGCCACATGCCAGATGGTTAGACTCTATTAAAGAGGTCACTATGGGTATTAAGGGTTTGCAGGAATTAAGCAGAGCAGTGAAGGACAGAGGGTCTCGGAGATGTCTCATCCATAGGGCTGCCATGAGTCGATCGAGATCAACTCAAGGGCAGTTAACAACAAAAAAATTGAATTGGGCCCCTGATTTAAAGGCAAGACTTCCTTCCTAATCCTTGATACTTTGTATTTTACAAATTAGATGTTGCCAATTAAGGTCTCAGAGTAGTTAGCCCAATCTGGCTCACTTTTGGGATATCCATCACAGTAAGATCATTTTATGCCTTAAAACTCACTTATAATAAATAGAATTACAGCATAGAATTTTAGAGTTGGAAGACTGAGAGGCAGCATGGTGCAGTGGTTTGAGTGTTAGACTACAACTCTGGAGAGGAGGGTTCAAATCCATGCTCGGCCATGGTAACCCACGGGGTGACCTTGGGCAAGTCATATTCTCTCAGCCTCAGAGGAAGGCAAATGCAAACCCCCTGTGAAAAAAATCTTGTCAAGAAAATCCCTTGATTAAGCCCATCTTAGGGTCACCATAAGTTAACTTGAAGGCATACAATGACAACAAGAATTATAGAGTTATAGAGTTGGAAGGACCCACAAGGGCCATCAAATCCAACCCCCTGCCATGCAGGAATAAAAAACTAAATAAATTCTAAAAGACGGCCATCGAACCTCTGTTGTTTTTTTAATTATTGATAGTGAAATATAAACATATTTCATACCAAAAATAAAGTAAAAGAAAAATATATCAAAATATACAAAACATATATTAAAAAGAAAAACAGAAAAATAATGAAAAATAATGTGAATAAAAATATATAAACAATTCAACACTTATTAGCAATCCAAATACCACCACCCAGGTGAATGATAAAAGTTCCCATTCGTTTTTAATGCATCTCTTACATACATACAGTTGGCCCTGCTTATCCATGGATTTTTTATCCATTGATTCAAGCATCCACGGCTTGAATATATTTCTTAAAAGGTATAAATTCCAAATAGTAAACCTTGATTTTCCATTTTATATAGGGGACACCATTTTGCTATGCCATTGTATTTAATGGGAATTGAGAATCCATGGCTTAATAAGGACACACTATATCATGTTATCACTCTCTTCAAAATAAATTATCTTAACTATTCTAATTCTCTTATTTTCTTCTTTAAAAACCCCTTTCAAACAGTTCTTATAAACAGAATCCTAGTTGTGATCCAATATTTCTGCAGAGTGTTTTGGACCATTGGTATGCCTCATCTTAAATCTTTTAAGTTTATTGCACGGCTCTTGCAGGAATGGGAACAGAACGGCATGGAACAGGACGAGAATGTGTGTTACCGCACAGGAGAATGCTACTGATGCCGCCGGGATTCCCCAAACTGTTCCCCATCTGTGCTATGGCAGCTGATTTTGAAGAACAATTTTGAACTGCTCTTCAAAATTGGCTTCTGGGAACGGCTGGGGAACAGCTTGGGGACTCCCGACAGCATTGGCGGCGTTTTCCTGTGCAATAACATGTGTTCTCACCCCGTTCCATGCTGTTCCGTTCCGTTCCCATTCCTGCAAGTGCCATGTGATAAACTTATTTGACTGAGGAGTTTATCACATGGGGGAAATCCCGTGCAGAAACGGGATTTAAAAGGTGGGGGAAACCCGCAAAAACGGGCAGATTTTCACACACATTGCTGTTAAAATGGGGTTAACCCGAACAGAAAGTAGTCAGAAACTGCTTCTTTTTACTTTTGGGATTTTCCAAGAGTAAAAAGAAGCATTTTCTGACTACTTTCTGTTCCGGTTAACCCCATTTTAACAGCAACGTCGTCTGAAAATCTGCACACTTTTGCAGGTTTTTTTCAATTTAAAACCCCGTTTCTGCACAGGATTTCCCCCATGTGATAAACTCCATACTGTTTAAAAACCTCCAAAATAGGAGGCTCAACCATGCTTCGAGGCAGTCCACTTTCAAAAAGTTCTTACAGTGAAAAGTTCTTCCTAATGTTTAGGTGGAATTTCTTTTCTTGTAATTTGAATCCAAGAGATGGTATAAATTTTTTTAAAAGCTTTAAAAAGCTGTTTTGTGTGTGTTTTTAGAACAATCTACCGTAATTGCATCTCTTTCTCTAGCTTGGTTTAGCCCTTCATCATGGGATGGTGGAATGTGGTTTTGCTAGCATTTGGACGGAAAAGCAGCATTCTGCAGATAGGAGGAATATGACATAGTTTTGTCTTAGGGTTGTTGTTGTTATTTTTTTTTTTTTTTGACCAAGTGAGAATATTTTCAGCTGAAACATAAAAACTGGATGGCTGACAGCAGGAAAAAGCATTCCTCCACCCCAGATTTCTTCAGAAATATTTAAAATGCTGCCCTAGGAGACAAGAGAGCAAATGCACTGGTACATAAGCAAAATAATTAAATAGTACTGGCATTTCTTTAAATATGTCAGAACAGGGATGTAGCCACGGATGGGCAAAATGACTGCATTGCCCTAGCAAATAAAAATGTCACCCCTCCCAATGAAATTTTCTTTCAACCCCTACATTTCTAGCAAATTTAAACTTTAGTTGAGCATTGAGAAATATATAGTTACTCATCCAAAGAAAAGGGACAGGCAAAGTGATGGAGGGAATGTGATAACACAGCAAATGTCAGACTCCCAAGTGTGGACAATCTTGAATGTCTCATTCTCTGTAATATTAGAAATTTGGGGACTGAAGGAAAATTTTATGGATGAGAACAGAATCATTATTTGGGAGAGCAATGTCCTCTTTCCTCCCCCAATAGTAAACCCCATGGTAGAACCGACTGCTCAACTTCAGAGTGCGGAAGACAGAACACACTTTGGAATGGTTCTCTGCATAATAAAGGGATGATCATAGCTGCCTCTGCACTCCAGAATTAATGCAGTTTGACACCACTTTAACTGTCATGGTGCAATGCTATGGAATTCTGAGGATTTGAAGTTTTGTGAGCTATTTAGCCTTGAGAGCTCTGGTGCCACAATAAACTACAAACCCCAGGGTCCCATAGGATGGAGCCATGACATTTAAAACGGTGTCAAACTGCATTAATTTTGCAATGTGGCAGCAGCTTTTATTTCAAGATGGATTCCTAACACTACCAGTCAAAAGGCATTGTGCAGCTATTGCTGTTCAAATATTCTAGGTGCTGGCTTATATATATATATATACACACGCATACATATACACACATACACACATATACAGAGAGAGAGAGAGAGAGAGAGAGTATATATGGTAATAAGGGGGGAAAGATGGAAGAAATCATGGAAAAGTCAACACCTAGAGTATTTTTAACTATATTACTATTATTTATTATTTATTGCTATTATTTATTTATTTATATTACACCTTCCTCCCAAACATGGGAGCTCAAGGCGGAGATATCTCTTAAAATCCCCTGGCCAGCATAGTTTCTGGGATGTACTGTCTAAAAAAGTAACTTTCCCAAGTGCTAAAGGAGACAAAGGGTGGGTACAAAGGGAAGATGACTTCTAGTCTTCTTCGGTGATGCAGGCGTTGCCCATTAAAACCTTCTTCTGGAAACTTGTGGAATCCGAAAACAAGCAGGGTGAGGACTAGGACTAAGTTCTCACGTAAACATCCTGTTCAGACACCCCAATAATTTTAAAAAGGAAGCACAAATTTCATAAAAAGATTGATTTTTCTTCCCCTTTTCATTTTTAAAATTCTTAATTATCTTAATTAATTGTGTGCACTGCATGCTTACAGGTAAAGCAGAGCCAATGTGGTGAAAGGCAGTATGGTGTAATGGTTTGAGCACTGGACTACAGCTCTGAAAGCCAGGGTTTGAATCCCTGCTCAGCATTCATATTCTAGCCTCTCAAGCATGGAAAATAAGCTTGCTTCCTCTTCTACATGACATCTCAACACAGAGAAATTTAAGGTACTGCACTTAGGCAGAAAAAAAATGAAATGCTTAGATATAGGATGGGGGGAACACCTGGCTCAACAAGACAACATGTGAAAGGGATCTTCCTAATGTTGAGTCCTAGTAGACCACAAGTTGAACATAAGTCGACAGTGTGATGCTGCAGCTAAAAGAGCCAAAGTGATTCTAGGCTGCAACAATAGAAATATATTGTCTACATCAAGGGAAGTGATAGTGCCATACTATTCTGCTTTGATCAGGACTCATCTGGAATATGGTGTCCCGTTCTGGGCACCACAATTCAAAAAGGATGTGGACAAGCTGGAGCAAGTTCAGAGGAGGGCAACCAAAATGGTGAAGGGTCTGGAAACCATGCCCTATGAGGAATGACTTGAGAAACTGGGTATGTTTAGCCTGGTGAAGAGACAGTTAAGAGGTGATATGATAGCCCT
>JAIPUX010001232.1:166932030-166942212 GCA_020142125.1 Phrynosoma platyrhinos | reverse complement strand
GTTTTTAAACAGAGGCTGGATGGCTATCTGTCAGGTATGCTTTGATTGTGAGTTCCTGCATGTCTGGGGGGTTGGACTGGATATCCCTTGAGGTCTTTTCCAATTATATGATTCTATGATCTTTTCAGATAATGAAAGATGCCTATTATGTTGCGGTTATGCTGCTTTTGATACAGTGACATTAATCAGCTTGCATTCATACTCAATAATGTGGTTTTTTAAAAAATACTAATTAATGTGTAATAGTCCAAAACAAAAGCAAAATAGAAGATTTAACTTTGGCAATGGGAGAGGGAATAAAAACAGCCCTGGAATCATATTTCTCCACTTGCTGAAAACTAGAAAGCTGAGAGGACTAGCATGGAGGCTCTTGGACCAGTAAAAGTCGAAAGTTAGAGTTTATGATTATATGCCCCAATGTCTGCTTATCTTTAGTTTCCAGTCCTCATTCTTTTTTTTTCCCCTGGGTTGCATGTGTATCATTCTTTTGTCAATAAATGTTTTAATCAAGCTTGTTCTGAGTCATCTATTTGCTGGCCAAGCCCAGTCAGTTTATGTCTGCTGGTTAACTGGTGGCCTCCCCAGCCTTGTTATTGTCTTGTAATTCTTCTTCCCTGTGATTTCTATTTGTGACGTGATAACAGATTCGCCCCTTCCCCTCAAATTTTACTTATTTGCTGAAGAATTGTGTGCATTGCACATGTCTAAGGAGAGTGTTTTAATAGGCAAGTTCTGTACGCATATTGGGTCTGGCTAACAGAGCCTCCTTCTGCTCTGTGTTCTGCATGATCTGAAAGTTTGCACTTAGCAGAGCTGTCCATAGGGACACTGCCACATGAACCCAGTTCTTGCCGCAATTGTGTTACTTAATAAAAATGGAAACATACCAATTTCAAAACAGCCATTATCGTACCACTCCGCGATAGCGCAACTTGGACTCTTTCTGCCTTTCTGCTCTTTTCTGCACTCACCCTTAACCCCACCTCTCTGACCTAGACCCTATCCAGCGTGCCTTTCAAGGTTTTAAAATTAAAATTAAAATTTTTAATTTTTAATGCAATTCTGGAGTTATGCTAATGTTTTTTTTAAAAAGTAAAATAAAATAAAACAAATAGAAAATAAAACGACAGTAACTCCTGTCTCCAGTAATGGAGTACTGTAATAGAAGATGGCAATAAACTGGCAAGTGAAAACTATGAAAAGGACAAGATAATGTAGTCTAAAACGAGATAGAACTATAATAGTTATAACCAATTTAGGATTGATTTCTGTTTTTCTTGAACGAGAGATTCTGTTAGAAAACCAGAAGAAGAAAATGACAAAGTTGAATCAATATTTCAGTATAAAAGAAAGGATTTATTGTTAAAGGAACAAAGGAAGTAATAAGGTGAAGAATGTTTTAATGTCTATTCTTATATCTTCTATGTTTAAGTAATCTGTGTAATTATGTAATGTGTATCTGTATTTGTTGTTTAACTTGTTGTATGTATGTAGAAAAAAAGAAACAGAAAATAAAATAAAATAAAGGAAATCAGCCTGCTTGGGAATAAGAAGGGGGAGAAGGGACGGGGGAAAGAAGGAAACACTGCAGATTATCAGACGAGGGACGGGACATCCTTGTCCTGTACTTTTCCCATCCTTGTCCCATCCTTTCCACACAATCACAGGAAGGATTTTCAGACAATGTCGCACTTATCCTGTCATTATCCCATCTGGGAAGTATGAGTGACAGCGATTGTGCGAAAGCCTTTCAAAAAACGTCACACTGATCCTGTCATTGTCCCATTAGTGAAGTGGAATTGTTCCGTCTTTGTCCTTTATTTTGCAATGGAAGAACCCATTAATGCAATTCCACTTCACTGACAGGTTTATGACAGGATCAGTGTGACATGTGAGAATGTCTTTCATGCGATCGCTGTCATGGACGGGATAAGGATGGGCTTCGCTCCCATCCCCCATCTGATAATGACACAACATGATTGCCAGTATCAGAATTGCCATGGCTGCAACATTTCACACCTGTGGGGTAATGGAAAAGAAGGATCGAGCAAGCTTGTTTTCTGCTGCTCCAGAGAATAGGACCTGGAACAATGGATGCAAGCTAAAGGAAAAGAGATTCCACCTAAGAGCTGTTTGACAGTGGAACACACTCCCTTGGAGAGTGGTGAAGTCTCCTTCTTTGGAGGTCTTTAAACAGAGGCTGGATCTGTCAGGGATGCTTTGATTGTGAGTTCCTGCATGGCAGGGAGATTGGATTGGATGGTCCTTGTGATCTCTTCCAACTTGACATGTGTCCCCCGTCAATTAAAAGGGATGCCCTAACCTTGCTTTGGAGACATAGCAACTATGGGTTGGAGGTGACATTGTGCAGTAAGTATTTCCAAAGGCACTATTTTCCAACTGTAATTGTAGTTTAAAAGCCATGTGTAGTAATCTCCTTGGTTCAACGGGTCTTCTCTTATGTCAATAGCCCCCTTAGCCCTTTTGCCCTACAATGGGCCAATCAGTATTTTATCTGACAGAGATTTTGCCACAGCAAAGACAATTTTGTCAACAAACACACCACCCATCCCCATATGCTGCACTAAAGCCAATCTCTAGATCAGGGGTAGGCAACCTTTTTGCGCCGGGGGCCGCGTTACTGTCCCTCAGACAATTGGAGGGGGCCGAAGCACCATAAATAAATAAATAAATAATTAAATAAATAAATATATTTTAAAAAATAAAAAAAAATGCATGCACACTCTCTGAGTCCCAGAAAAGCCATGGCAAAACCCCTGTGGAGATTTTGCCAAGAAAATCCCAAGAACAAGTAATAACAACAATAATCAATATCATCATGGTGGACAGCGGCGGCGGCGGCGGCAGGACCGGCCTGGGGCCGTTCCAAAAGCCTCTGGGCCTTAGGTTGCCTACCCCTGCTCTAGACTAATTTTTTTAATTAGCATCTACTTTGGGAAGGAATTTGGGGATAAAATAGGCAATAGCTGAGAAAGCAAGCAGTCTCTGACAACAGCATGGAAAAATTACTTTGAGAGTTATACCTTTTAGAATTCCTAAAATCAGTATGGCCACTGCCTGGGTCAGAATGGAGTATTCATTAGTCCAAAAAGTAAAATTTCTAAACTCTATTACCAGGTCTAATTTGTTGTTGTTGTTAAATAGAAGCAATAAAGTTGTGGGTTTGTTGTTTTTTGTTTTTATGAGCTTCAGGTCTGATGGCTGCCCAACTATCTCTACTATTATTCAGTAACTCTTGTCCAAATAACACTGCAGAAGTAATTCAGTTTGCGACCACTGTAATTCAGTGCTAGGGAATCCTGGGAGCTGTAGTTTATTGTCGCACCAGATAACAGACTCTGATAGACAAGGCTCACAAAAATACAGTTCCCAGAATTCTCTAGCATTGAGCCAAGGCAGTTAAAATGGTCTTAAACCATATGATTTCTGCAGTGTGTTTTGGACCAATGAGACCCAAATTAAAGTCACAGGGCCTAAGCAGACTGCCAGAAATAGTGCACATTAAATTGAGGCTCTGCCCTGGCTCAGTGCTAGGGAATCATGGGAACTGTAATTTATTGTGGCACCAGAGCTCTCTGAGAGAGAAGGCTCAATGTCTCAGAAAAAAATACAATTCTCATGATTCCCTAGCACTAGGCCTAAGCAGACTGCCAGAAATAGTGCACATTAAATTGAGGCACTGCCCTGGCTCAGTGCTAGGGAATCATGGGAATTGTATTTTTTTTCTGGGACATTGAGCCTTATCTGTCAGAGAGCTCTGGTGCCACAATAAATTACAGTTCCCATGATTCCCTAGCACTGAGCCAGGGCAGTGCCTCAATTTAATGTGCACTATTTCTGGCAGTCTGCTTAGGCCTACAATCTGGCCTCATTCATAGGATCCAGCAGCTGTTCGAAAGTTGGCAGCTCATAGCAGTGTAAACAAGGAGTCCTCCCTCTCTAGCAAAGTGAAATTAACCTTTGGCAAATATTGATGTTGTAGGAGGAGATCTTTCTAGAGAATGTGGTCACACCGGTCAACCTGCAAAGCAGATCTTGAAAAGAACAGACAGTTTAATAAATGACAGAGACAGTGTCACCTAGAATCTCTGATACTAGAAGAGAGTGTGTGAACCCTATTTAAAGCAACTGTTATGGGGAGTACAACCTGGAGCACTCCAGTTCAACCTAAATTCCAGGATGCATTTAAAGAGATTATCGCATTAGGATATAAACGGGCTTACCTGAGCTGGCTTAAAATTAGAAGTGAGTGGCATCCTGATATTATCAGACACATTTAGGGCCTAAGCAGACTGCCAGAAATAGTACACATTAAATTGAGGCACTGCCCTGGCTCAGTGCTAGGGAGTGATGGGAATTGTATTTTTTTCTGAGACATTGAGCCTTCTCTGTCAGAGAGCTCTGGTGCCACAATAAATTACAGTTCCCATGATTCCCTAGCACTGAGCCAGGGCAGTGCCTCAATTTAATGTGCACTATTTCTGGTAGTCTGCTTAGGCCCTTAGCTGCCGAAATTGCTGTCCAGGTGCAGACTGGGTCTATTGCCACTTGAAGGGGTGCTCCTTATGCCTCTTTTCGAAGCTGGGAATTTTCCATAATGAAAAAATGGTTGCCGAAGTAGCCCTCTGAGCGGCGATGGACCCGGGCTGTACCCAGGTGGCGATTTTGGTGGCTAAATGCGTCTGATAATATCAGGATATCGGCTGCTTCTAATTTTAAGCTGGCTCAGGTAAACCGGTTGATATCCTAATGTGATAATCTTGTAAGTCTCTTACTCCAATAAGCTTATCACACGGCAATTAAGGAATGGGAATGGAATGGAATGCAAGGGAACAGAATGGAGCAAAAACGCATTTTACTGCATGGGAGAACGCTACTGATGCTGCTGGGAGTCCCCAATCCATTCCCCAGCCGTTCCTGGCAGCTGATTTTTGAAGAACGATTTTGAACAGTCCTTCAAAAATCAGCTGCCAGGAACGGCTGGGAAACGGATCAGGGACTCCCGGTGGCATTGGTGGCATTCTCCCATGCAGTAAAATGCATTTTTGCTCCATTCCGTTCCCTTGCGTTCTGTTCCATTCCCGTTCTTCGAAGTGCCGTGTGATAAGCTTACAAGTCTCAAGCCTTTCCCTTGAAGTCTCAGGTTGAGTCTCAAGTCCTTGCAAGATACTTTCAAGTCAAGTCTCAAGTCTGGGAGCCAACTTTAACAGAAAAAAGAGGAGGTGGTATGTGTGTGTGTTGGGTGAAGTTTCAATAACTAGAAAATCAAGAAGACATGCATATAGTTGGAGGACAGGAGATGGGGGATAGTATGGATCAGGGGTAGGCAACCTTTCCCCTTTAAGGGCCGAGGGACTTCAGCTCTCAGAAGCCTCAGCCATGTTGGCCAATAGTCCCATGTTGGCTAATAGCTCCTGGGATTCTGGGAGCTGAAGTCCCTCGGCCCTTAAAGGGGAAAGGTTGCCTATCCCTGGTATGGATCCTTCTAAAGCTCCTTTTTCCTAGGAGCAGCAGCAGACAAGACTTGCCTCTAGAGCTGAGATGCATTTGTTTTATGGAGGAGAAAAGGACAACAAACATGTTAGACAATGTTTGAAGTCTACTTGGCAGCTTGTCTCTGCTGCAGATTGGATGACCCTTGAAAACTAGCTTTAGAGGGATCATGCTCCCACCACAAGCAACCCATTGCCTAAAACATTTGCTGTCCTTTGCTTTTCCAAGAAACAAAGATGCACTGAGCTCTGTGGGCAATTCTTGTCTGCTGCTGCTCCTAGGAAAAAGAACTTTAGAAGAATCCTATCCTCCTATTTGTTGCTGAGTAGACAGGCTCCTGAGTACATAAATGTACATAAATGCCAGCTGCCAAACCCAGGAATATCGAGTTGGTAACTACAAAAATACGAGCCAAGTCAAGTCAGTGCATCATTTATGTGGAATTAAGTCCAAGTTGAATATTTGAAAGGACTTGAGTCCAAGTCAATTGACTTGAGTCTACATCGCTGCTCAGCTCCTTCTTAATGCTTTCCCTCCATCTTCTAGTATCAAGAGCTTTAGATGCATGTTTGGAGTGGAGTTGTTCATAGTTAGGACCTTATCACACGTGTGCCATGAAGTGAAAAATAACCGAAATAAGAGTAAATTCAGTACTATACCGAAATGAGCCGAAAGAGCTCCCGCAATATGTTAACAGCTACCACACGCAATCCCCGTCAATGTGCTTTTATCCCACTTCCCGGGATACGCATCCTGGATACGTATTGCCCGTGCACACACAAGGGAGAAAATCCCTTAAATTACCAATCAACAATTCTCTTACCCATTCTGTTTGTTGCCCAATCATAACAGGAAGTACACGTCATAAGATGCTTCCTCACAGTTCCATGGGAAATAGTGCGGGGAACCATGGGTCATGACGGGGAATGCTTCACAATACATATTGCGTGATCATATGTATTTCGGCTGCACGGCCATTGCGCAATGATTCCGAAAGCTCGCTTGTACTTCCCCGAAAAACCGAATTACAAAAGATCTCAATTCGTTACGGATTAGTTCCGGTTTCTGTCAAGTCTCTGTGCAACGTCGTGTGTAAACACGGGGAAATAATACGTATTAGCTACGGATATCTTTTGGATTATGTCTGCTTTAGACCCCGTGTGATAAGGTCCTTAATCTAGTATTGGAAAGTGTCATATAACAACTACTGGTGTACCAAATTGCTGCCAAAGAGTTACTTGATCAAGGCTACCCTCCTGTTGTACAGCCAGGTGAAACAACCTGCTTCACACAGCATCACAATTGGAGGAAGACTTGTGATCTTGTATCTGAATGGTGCAGCCCTAGAAATAGAGCACTTGCACTTGGAGAAGAAAGCTGCATTGAGTCAGCATTGCACAGAATCAGTTTCACCCTTTAAGTCCACATTTTGTCATGTCATTGGCCTGCTGGAAGTGATTATCATCTGAAGGGAGGTGGTGCTGAGTAACTAAATAGCTACACCTTTGGTATCTATTTGAGTCCAAATTACATGTGCTGACAAACAGATTTTTAAAAATGGGACCAGGGCTCCACAGCTGCTTTTTCTTCTAAATAAAAACGTTCCTGTTGAAGTTCACTTTACAAAAAACTTCATGTATAAGTCAAGGGCAGGTTTGGGGGTAAAAATTATGGATTTGGATATGACCCGTGGATACGTCAAGAGTAAAACTTAGGGGCATGGAGCAAAGGATCTAAAGGATGAAGCAAAGGAAAACAATGGCCAAAAAATTTACATACTTCCAGCAGGTATGTTTGTGCTCAAAGTAAAGGATGGATGGATGAGAGAATAAAGGGGGATCAGTGTTTCCAGGACAGATTATGCTCTTGCTTTTCAACAAGGGTGGTTCCTTTTTAAAATAAGAGTTAACGCACAGTACTTACATAGACCCATGGATAAGCTGACTCAGTTTTTTGAGGTTAATTTTTAGACTAAAATTTCTAGACTTATACATGAGTATTTACAGTACTTGTGATGTGTAGATTTAGCCTTTTCTCTCAGAGATGCCTTGACTGTTCTGCTTTTTTTTGGCTTAACTCCCCATGGATGGACTTGTCTGACTTTGCTCTTTTCTTCAGGGTAAAGGAGTGGGGGAAATAAAGCTTCTGGAGATACAACATTGAAGAGTAGAGCAATACTGGACACATCTGAGGCTTTTACAATCTGGATGGGTTGGGCAAACTGGGCAAATGTAGCCCATGGGTTCCTCATGCCTGCTGTGGCTTTTATTTTAGACAAATTCTTCTCCAATCACAGTAGATATATTAGTTTCAGAGTCAAAGGAGTTTATCACACGGGCAAAAGAAATGGGATATTAGTGCTATACTCTCGCAATATCCCATGAATAACACACGCTAATGCAATGCTTTTCACACAACCTCGTCATTAATGGACAATTATCCCATGAATAAAGCAGTAAAATTGTGCCATTTTTTATTCACATGATTTTCCAGCAAATAAAAAGCAGTGCGATTTTGCCGCTTTATTCAAGGGACAATGGCGCAATAATGACGATGTCGCACAACGTTGTGTGAAAAGCATTGCGGTTTTGCATGATATTTACAGGATATTGACTGGAGCATTGCACTAATATCCCATTTCTTTTGCCCATGTGATAAACTCCAAAGTCAAAGAAGGAAATCCATTTCTATAATAGCTTCTTTGGCTCAACTGAGCGTTATCCTGCAGATCATTTCCTCTTGTTGGGATCAATATTTGAAATTTAACTTATCCTTATTTCCTACCCCTTCTCTGTCTGTTATGAGGCCTTTATGGGAATGGGCAATTAAACACAAACGTCCCTAATGTCATCCATAAAATGTTTGGGTGCATTGATATAATGGCTTTGGTGTTGGACTAGGACACTGGAGACTAGAGTTCAAATCCCAACTCAGCTATGGAAACCCACTGGGTGACCTTGGGCAAGTCACACACTCTCAGCTTCAGAGGAATGGCAATGGAAAACCCCCTCTGAAGAAACATGTCAAGAAAGCCCTATGATAGGGGTGTGCCTTAGGGTCATCATAAGTTGGAAACAATTTGAAGGCATGTACCAACAAATACCTTTGGTTGCAATCCTACTACATTTGGCTATACATGAATGATCTCAAATGAACTCACTGAGTTTAAACATGCAAAACAGTGTACAAGAATGCAGTTCACATAATTCAGAACTGGTGCTAGCTTCCTTTAAAACTCAGGATAGAAGTGAAGATATTTGAAGGCTGCAGTCCAAATTCACTTCCCAAAGAGTAGCAGCTGGGCTTACTTCTTGGTAGACATGTTTAGGATTGCACTGTAACAAGCACTTACTGGAAGTAAATCCCATTGTTAGAGCTTAGAAAGTGTACTTTTTCCTATAAAAACTCCAAGAATCAACTAATTGGCATCACCATGGTATTGTTCAGTCCCCAAAGTAACTTTTCCAAACTCTGAGCTGTAAAGAGCCAAAATTCTCGCTAAATATGCCTAGGACTGTTCTGCTTTAAGTGAGTGAGGTTTGTGTCCAGACTGCACTCTTTATTCAGTTTAACCACTTATTAACTAGTAACTTAACTTGAGAAGGAAAATTTAATTAGTGGGACTGAGGTTGCATCCACACTGCAGAATTAATGCAGTTTGACGCTGCTTTAACTGCCTTGATTCAATGCTACGGGATTAAGGGGTCTGTGGTTTTGTGAGCTGTTTAGCCTTCACAGGCAGAGAGCTCTAGTGCCACAACAAGCTACATATCCCAAGAGCCATGACAGCTGAATCTGTGTCAAACTGCATTAATTCTGCAGTGTGGCAGCAGCCTGATACTTAAGAATATTTAAGAGGGAGGGGATTTGTCTTGTTTGTTTGTTGTTGTTGTTTTCTATTGGATTTTTTGCTTCTAGTGTATTGTCTTAATCCAAAAGTGGGAATCCTACAGCTCTCCAAAATGTCAATGGACTGCCAATCCCAGCATCCCTAGTACAGGGAGTGGTGAGGAATGCTAGGACTTGTCAGCCTATAATAAATAAGATACTATTTGGTAATCAGGAATATAAATGTGTGTGTATATTGGTGTATTAGTGCATTATAGTTTAAAACATTACCGTATTTGTAGTAAGTACATCTTTCAGCATCTCAGAAAGATACCTGAAAGATTGCCCTATGAAACCAAATGAGGTTGGCCTTGTTCCTATCCAGCACCTTTAATAAAGACCAATTCCCAGAATTCCCTAGCATTGAGTCACGGCAGTTAAAGGTCCAACCCACACTACAGAAACAATCCAGTTTGAGACCGCTTTAACTGCCCTGGCTCGTTGCTAGGGAATGCTGGAAATTGTACTTTATTGTGGCACCAGAGCTCTCTGGCAGAGGAGGCGAAATGTCTCACAAAACTACAGTTCCCAGTATTCCCTAGCACTGAGCCAGGGCAGTTAAAGTGGTCAAAATGGATTATTTTTGTAGTGTGTTTTAGGACGTTATCACACGTGGGCCACAAAGCGATAATAATAAAGTGAAATAAGAATAAATCCAGGAATAAACCGAAAGAAACCCTACAATATGCAAATGGCTATCACACGCACTTACCTTCATCGTGGTAAATACGATCCCGGGAATCGTATTTGCCGTTCACACACAAGTGAGAAAATCCCGTA
>JAIPUX010001232.1:166906829-166931930 GCA_020142125.1 Phrynosoma platyrhinos | reverse complement strand
GGGATATATATATATATATATATATATATATATATATATAGTATTAGACATTTGTGTATTAGCAGTGTAGTTGTTGTAGGTGCCTGGATATGAAATGACATATTTTATTTTATTTTTTACATGTTAAGTCTCCCTTATTTGCAATTCTGAAATCCAGACTACTCCGAGATACAAAATCATCCCCATGAGTGGCTGAGAGAATGACACCTTTGCTTTCCTGATGGTTCAATGTGCACAAACTTGGTTTCGTGCACAGAATTCTTTTTAAAATATTGTGTTATAAGCAGGGTGACCAATATGCTAACTGCTAAGGTAGGGCATAAGGCACTGCAAATTGTAGGACATTCAAAAAAGAATACAGGACGTTCCCCCCCCCCAAAAAAGTTAAAACTGCTAATGGAAATATGAAGCCATGCTTCTTAGTCATGCTCAAAATGGAGGACATTTTGAAATTCCTCCTGGACAGAAAACAGAAATCTAGACAGTTTTGACCAGATGTCCTCCTTTTCCAAGACACATCCTACTAACTGCAAAGGTAGGACACAAGGCACCACAAAATGTAGCACATTCAAAACAAAATGGAAGATGTTCCACTAACACAATAGAGCTAAAACTACTAATAGAAATATAAATTCATGCTTCTTCACCATGCTCCAAATGGAGGACATTTTGGAATTCCTCCTGGACAGAAGGATGAAATGTAGGACATGTCCTGGAAAAGGAGGATGTCTAGTCACCCTGCCTACATTTCAACTTTCAGTCCAGGAAGAATTCCAAAATGACCTCCATTTTAAGCATGAATTTATATTTGTATTAGTGTCTTTAGCTTCAATTTTGTAATGTTCAACATTTTTCTTGAATGTCCTACATTTTATGGTCCTTGTACTCCTTTGTGGTTAGGACATCTGCTCACCTTCAGGCTATATATATAAGGTGCATATGAAACATCAATAATTATCATGGTTAGACTTGGGTCCTGTCTCCAAGATATCTCCTTATGTATATATACAAATATTCCAAAATCTGGATAAAAGAATTCCAAAATCCCAAACACATCTGGTCCCAAGCATTTTGGATAAGGGTGACTCAATCTGTATTTATATCCTACCATAGTTTCTGTGGAACAACCTGCCAGAAGAGATTCGACAACTAAATACGCTGCCTGCGTTTAAAACAATATTGAAGACCAGCCTCTTCTAGCAGACTTATCCAAATGGTTTTTAAATTAAATTGTGGATTGTGTGATTTTGAAATGATGAATTTTAAATGATGAATTTTAAATGTGGATTGTTTTAGAATGTGTATGTCTTAGGACGTTATCACACGGGGCTTGATCCAAACAGAATCCAAACGAAATGGCGACCGAATCCAGATTATTTGCCCATGTTTCCACACGACGTCGCACAGAACCCCGACAGAAAGTGGACAGAAAGTGGACAGAACCGAGATCTTTTGAATTTCGGTTTCTTGAGGAATTGCATTTGTGCGACGGGAATCATTTCGCATTTACCGCGGGTTTGATAATCAAATATGTATTGTGGCGCATTTCCCCGTCATTACCCATGGTTCCCGCGAGCATTACTCTATCTGCGCATGTGCAGGAGGCTCATTTCGGCTACATTTACGGGTTTTTTTCTCTTGTGTGTGGACATTCGATACACTTACTGTAAATGCGCAATGAAGGTAATGACGTTTGTGGAAACAAGATTTATTTCCCGTTTATTTTCGGGATGCCTCGTTTCCACTTTATTTTCAGTTTCTGGGCCATGTGTGATAATGTCCTTAGATATTTTAAACTGTAGTAATTTTTAAAGCAAGTGTTTTAATTGATGTGCATTTGCCATTGTTCCCCACCTTGATCCACAGAGGAGGCAGCTAAGAAATTATTACTGTTGTTGTTGGTATTATTATTATTATTATTATTATTATTATTATTATTATTATTATTATTATTATTATTTCTCCCAGCACAGGATTCAAGGCAGCTCCTATTTGGGAGATTGAGCAATCCAAATGCATGATAAAAGGCCAGGGGGCAATGCAGCTCCCTCCCAAAACCCAAAATTTTCCGTCATTCCCCAGATTTGCAGCACTGCAGAGAATGAGACACTGTGTCACACCTAGAATTCCTTATCTTTGTTGTGTGTGCGTCACATTCCCTTGGTCGCTTCTTCTGCCCCTTTTGTTTGGATGCCCAAGCTATCTTTCAAAATGCTCAACGGAAGTTTTCAGTTACTGAAACGTTAGAAATTTGGGAACTTAAAGGACTTAAAGGAATATTTTTATGAGGTGTTCTTAAGGAGTGATGCTCTCATTTTGCTCTAATTACTTTCCTGGGTGCATATTCTACCCTGTCGAAATAATGCAGTTTGGCCACTTTAACTGCCATGGCTCCATCCTATAGAAGCTGGATTTGAAGTTTTATGATGCACCAGCACTCTTTTGCAGAGGAGGCTAAAGTAAAACTAAATTCCAGGATTCAATAGAATGGAGTTACAGCACTTAAAGTGGTGTCAAACTGCATTATTTCTACAGAGGTACCCTATGCCTGTCTGTCACTCCTAAATTTAAAATAAAATATTATATAAATTTGGACTAAACCCAAACTCTTAAACAAATCCAGACAATGTGATTTGAAGGAGCAGGTCCTCTTTTGAGATCAGGGAAGATCACCTGTTTGTTTTAAGTTGGAGAAGATTTGGGAAGATGTGCTTTTCGCTTTCCCACATGACAAACTGTGATTACTGATATGCTGATGCTATCCTTGGTCCAAAACACACTGCAGAAATAATCCAGTTGAAGATTGCTTGAACTGCCCTGGCTCAGTGCTAGAGGGTCCTGGAAACTGTAGTTGATTGTGGCACCAGAGCTCTCTGACCAAGAATGCTAAATGTCTCACAAAACTACAGTTCCCATAATTCCCTAGCATTGAGCTAGGGCAGTTCAAGCGGTTTCAAACTGGATTATTTCGGCAGTGTGATTTGGACCCTACAGTTCATTTAAAATACACTTTTAGAATGGCTAATTATTAAAATCAATGATTTAAAATTACATTCCTTCAAATATATTCATTGTAAAGGAACACGTTGCAGGGGTGAAAAAAGCTAGAAATTCAAGGTTTCTTGAGAGAGCATAAAGTAGCCTGGCATTAAATGCAAAATTGCAAAAAACAGACCAGATTTGTATTTTACAGAGAATTCCTCCTTTAGCATAACTACTAAAAATGCATATTTGTGTCTGTAAGTTCAGCAGTGTACTATGAAAGATTTCAGCCTTCTATTCCTGAATTATTTTATCAATAACTTCCCTATCCCAGTGTAAGAACACTCCAGAATGTAGTGGGCTCTAGTGCCAAGCCAAAGATTGAGAGATACTTCTAAAGGGTATTAATCTGTCCTGTTTTTTTCCTTCAGATCTGTTTTACCCTACAAAGACATAAGCCATGGCAAAGGACAAGAAAAAGAAGGGCAAGAAAAAAGGCTCCACTCAACAGTCCAAGGAACCTCGAACTTATTTTCCAGAAGCTCTGTTAGCTTATCAGTATGTTTAACAAACAGGAAATTTAAAATCTTTTTTATAAAATGTCTGTTGTCTGTTAGCCCTTCTGCATTTTTGGCCATATTGGCAGACATCCCTCCATCCCGCTTACCTTATTAATGTAAAATGATTAGAAAAGGTATAATATAAAGTGGTATATAAGTATGTAAACAAACAAGTATATTATATAGTAGTGGAAGCTCATCTATAACTGAAGGCACATTTTATGTTTTAAAAATTTTATTAGTTAAAAACTTAAAATATACATTCATTCAATAGTTCATTATTACATATTAGTATTTCTTTACCTTGTTGCAAAATTTATCTTATTGTAACAGCCATCATAACACAAATTCATAATATAATCCTCATTATTCTAGACCTTTATATTTTGAGAAATTGGCTTAGGTTAATTCATTATACCACTTCAAAATTGCATTGTTCTATTTCCTCTGTGCTATTATATTCACTTCAACTTCCATCCTTTCACTTTCTCTTCTTTATTCTTCATTGTATTTTATCTCTTCTTCTCTAATCCTCACTTTCTCCTAACTACCCTTCTACATTCTTTCTTACTTATCTACTCCTCCTTCCCTTTCCTCTCTGTCTCTCTCCCTTTACTACATTCTCTCACCTTCCTCAACTTCCCAGCACTCTCTATATTTATCCGTCTTTAATCATACCACTCTCTTCTCATCCTGATTGAAGGCACATTTTACAGCTGTCGTGAAGATTGTGCTATTTTGGCCACATAACAATCTATATTTGGAATATGAGTTTACTCTTAGAGTATTAGTATTAGCTGCATTAAATCCCATTTTGAGAGAAAGGTGGGATATAAATTAAATAAATAAAGTAAACTCATATTCCAGGTGCAGATCTTTAAAAAGTATTAGGCCTAAATACCCTGAAGATACCGGATCCTGTCAGATATTGAAAGCTAAGCACAGTTAGACCTAGTTGGTACTTGCACAGGAGACCACTGAGGAATACCAAATGTTATAAGCTATATTTCAGCAGAAGCCAATAGCAAACCACTTCCAAGGGCCTGTACACATGGGCCCAAAGATTCGTCCCCCCCTCCTGGCCTGGCATCGTTCTGTCCAGACGATGCGGGCCATTAGCCCAATGCTGAAATCGTCAAGTTTGGACACTGATCTGGCAGTCCTGGCCCAATCTTGGCCCAAAAAGGCCTTAATAATAATAACATTATTATTATTTATTCTTATACCCCACCTTTTGCCAAGGCAATCAAGGCGGCTTGCATAATATAAGATACAAAGCATATTATGAGATACAGTTTAAAAGCATATTAAACAGCCTTAATCTGGTCCAAAAAGTCTGGCTGTTTGCTGTGGAGTTTCCAGGAAACTCTGTGCAAACAGCTGGCAGACCAGACAACCCTGTGTCCCCCTTATTTGCTGCTGCTGCTGCTGCTGCTACATCTTCTCTGAAGGCCCCCAGTGCTGTCTCTGATATCGAAAGGGAGCATCTGGCCATGTGGGTGTAGCCAGGTGCCCCTTTCTGCCTTTATGGAGCACAACAGGGCCTTCAGAGAAGACAACGTTGACAGCAGGTAAGGGGTGCATGGTGGCAATAGGTCTATGGCACAGTGGCAGACAGGCTTGTAAACACCCACCCATCACCACACCAATCCAGGTAGTGACCTAGGTCAGAACCAGAGCAGGATACCCTGGCCCTGGCCCAGGGTATCTTGCTTGTCTGCTCAGGCCCTGCATTTTCTTTGCCTATGAAAACCCTGTGAAATTCATGGGATCACCATACATCAAAAGTTGACTTGAAGTCCCATACATACACATTCAAGCTTTAGATAAAGATAAAAGTTGCTCTCCCTTCCCTGTCCACTCCCCTTCTGATGGCCTTTTGGTTTGTAAGCCAGATGACAGGGTCTCTGTCTCTCTCTAATTGATATGAGTTGCTTTGAGAGGCAGTAGTGGTCTGAAAAGCAGGATAAAAATGCATTAAAGAAGTTAAGGCAATACATAGATATTTTTATCCTGCCCTTCCTTTAAGGGAAAGGACTTAGGTAGTTGTTTTGGTAGCCTGTTAATTTGTTCTTTGTGTTGTACTTACCTTCAGAATTCAGATAAAGGAAGAGATAATTGATCAGCTTCTGCGTGAAATAAAGAGTCTGGAAGTTAAAAATGACAGAAACAAAGAAAGAGTAAGGAAACAAATGTTTCTCATTGGATTTTGGGAGAACACAGCTCAGTTTTAGAGTATCTGCTTTGTCTCTAAACATGAGGTGGGCAATGGTGAGGGGACAGAGGACAAGTTTTAGCTTCCAATCCACTTGTGGGCCAAATCCTCCTATTCATTAATACCACAGAGTACCTCTGTTTAAAGCCATACATTGGCCAAGACGGTGATTGAAAGTGATGGAACCCTACTTCCAATCACAGTTTTGGCAAATATATAGCTGAAAGCAGAGAAATGGTAGGCAGAAGGTATTGGTGATATGAAAGACATTTCACCCCTTTGGGGATGTTTTTGACATGGTTTCTGAGTGAAAATTTTCCCAGATTGCTCCAAAACTTTTTTTAAGATACAGGGAGTTGGGAGAACTGGTAGGAATTTCATAACAGTGAGCCTCAGGGCAGTGTTTTTGGCAGAAAGGCTACACTTTTCACCTCCCTTGATGTAGACATCATGCAAACTCCTCTTATAGAATCATAGGCCGCATCCACACCAGCAAAATAATTCAGCTCCAATCTGCAATATTCTGTTCTGATTTCACCCTGTAAACACCACACTGAGACCTAACAATGTGGTTTAAATTATATCAATAGAGTTGGAAGAGATCCCAAGGACCATCCAGTCCAACCCTCTGCCATGCAGGAATCCACAGTCAAAACACTCTCGACTGGTGCCTATTCAGCCTCTGATTAAAAACCTCCAAAGGAGACTCCACCACACTCTGAGACAACATATTCCTCTGTTGATCAGCTCTTACCACCAGAAAGTTCTTCATAATGTTTAGATATGAACTCTTTTCCTGTAGCTTGAATCCATTGCACTGAGTCCTAGTCTCTGGAGCAAAAGAAAACAAGCTTGCTCCTTCAGTATTTAAACATGGTTGTTGTGTCTCCTCTTAACCTTCTGTTCTCCAGTTTAAGCATACCCAGCTGCCTAAGCCACCCTTATAGTGCTTGGTTTCCACACCTTTTACCATTTCAGTGTCCTTGGCTTAAAAACATGAGGTAATGGGGAGTTTATCACACAGAGAAAATTGGAAGTTTAAATGGGTCAGAATCCAGTTATCCAGCATATTAGGCACAATTGCGTGAATGGTTTTCATATGACGTTGTTCACAAACCACTTGGAATCCAACAGGAAAGTGACATGAACCAGCAAATAGGGATTTGGGGGAAAATACCATAAATTCATGTCTGTTTCATTCACAATTTATTTTATTTTATTTTATTTTATTTGTGTGTGCAATTGTTCTAGTGTGAAAGCCATTTGCGGGATTCTCCCCATTTCTGTATTTGTTGCCAGATTTCCCATGGTTCTTTGGGGTGAGTAGCCCCTGGGTTCTTAAAGGAACAGTTGCTAAGGCAAAGGCAGGGACACAGAGAAAAAGCTTTGTTCTTCCTCTGTGTGAATGTCTCTTCTCCCTCGCCCTTCCCCATTAGCCGAGGCACTTAAAGGAACAGCTGCTCAGGGAAGGCAGGGACACTTTTATGGGTTGCGGCTGCTTTAATTATTATCAGGATGGAAGTACATATGGTTCCCGTGCTGATTCACAGGGTCTTTGTGCAAAATGCTTTAGTGTCCCCATCCTCTAATTAGGCCTTTAAGGATTAATTGTTTAGGCAAGACAGGCCTTTACAACGTGCTGGATTTTATATTTTGGTTTCTATTATTTTAGTTGTTCAGTTTTTTTAATGGTTTATGGATTAAACTAGTTTGATTATTTGATAAGCATATTTGCTTTTAACTTTTATATTTTGTGAACTTTTAACTATATTTTTTTACTCTGTTGTGAGCCACCCTGAGTCCCAGACTGGGGAAAAGGGAGACTATAGATACAACAACAACAGTAATGATATCTCCTGTTTCAGAATCAGCACTTAAAGGATGAACAGATTGGCCACATCCGGGCACTCTTTACCAGCCTAAAAGAACAGGAGAAGGAACTAGAAAAAATTGAAATAGTCACCAGGGATGATGTAGAGAAAGCAATGAAGGACAAATGGCAGTATGTTAAAGACCAGGAGAAGCTTATTAAAGGTGAGTTGCACGATCTTTGTTAGATGTGGTTGGCCTATCATCTTCTCTAGACTTTGGCTTTCTAGTAGTATGACTTGCTTGGTAGTACAGTACTTGGAACATATTTCCTAGAGATGTTCCCTACTCACTACCTTGCTATTGTTTACCATGTTGTTTTCTTGTGCCTAAAAGTCTGATTAACCTTAAAGATTCTCTATCTCTTACTTTTTATCTTAACAACATTCCTGTGTTTTTGATGCTTTTCATTAATTTAATTCTTAAAATGGCATACATGTTTTTAGAAAAAATAATTATCCAGTAGTAAGCCTTTATTAAGCAAAAGTTATTATAGATTTTACTTCCCCAACCATCTTGTTTCTTCCAACCCTCATGTTTCTTCCAACAAGACATGCGCTGCCAGATACATTATGTTGAACAAAAGATTCTGCAGAAGCAGGCTGAAGTGGATTACTGGCAGGCATACAAAAATGTAGGAAGTACTGAACATGGCACACAAATCAAGTGCCTGGAAGAAGACATCAAGAAGCTGAAAGAAGATCTTGAGGAAATGATAGGTGAGTTGCTGTTATGTCTGTGGTTCAGCCAGGAACCAAATCAGAAGGCTAGGTCCTGAATTCCTTACTCAGCCCATGCCTTACCTTCTTGACCTGTCCCCTCTGTTTCCTTCTACCAGGATATGAATCAAGGGGAAAGAGCCTGAGCTCCTTCTTTGCAGCCCCACAAGGATTTCCCTGATTGAATAAAAATGCATTATAAATTGCCCCAGAGTCAGCAAAACTGCATATAAACGCAGAGTTTGAACTGCTTTGACTTCCCCCCACAACCTGTCAAATGGAAGAAAAACTGACTGAAAATCAGCCAAAATCAGACTCAGCTACAGGTTGAGTTTCTCTTATCCAGAATTCCAAAATCTGAAATCTTCCAAAATCCAAACGCCTTTCCATGGGTGGCTGAGATAGTGACACTTATCCTTTCTGATGGTTCACTGTACACTACTAAGTTGTTTCATGCACAGAATTATTAAAAATATTGTATAAAAGTTTGTTGTTGTGTGCCTTCAAGTAATTTCTAATTTATGGCGACCCTATCATGGGGATTTTCTTGGCAATGTTTGTTCAGAGGATGCTTGCCATTGCCTATCTATCTGTCTATCTAGATGACTTTGTCACACTCTCTCATCCTCTGAAGAAGGCAAAAGAAAACTCCTCCAAAAAATATTGCCAAGAAAACCCCACAGTCTCAACCTTTCTGGCCTTATGACTTATAGTTGTCATAAGTCAAAAACAACTTGACGTCACACAATAACAAATGCATACATTTCAGTATCTAGCAATTATTATCATCATTTATTTATATGGCACCATCAGTATATAGCACCATCAGTATATATGGCATTTCACAAATTTGTTTTATTCATTTATTGAATTCCAGAATGGAATACGAGGCAACTTACAGTAATTTCAAACAAGAATAATAAAGTAATACAACAACAAAACAGCTAGCCCTGCCAAAGGCATACAATACAAAAAAGTGAACTGTATTGTTGCAGAGCATTTTGTGGCCGTTGAACTCTCTTCTTTTATTCATTGTGGCTCTGTGCTGCATTTATGAGAAATCTAATTTCATTTTGAAAGATCTACACTCATTTGAATGACTACTTGTTATGCTAGTCTCTGATTTGTTTTTAAATGCCTTTAGGTTGCCTTTCCCCCTTTTCTTAAGAGCCTCCTAGTTCCCACAGACAGCAGCTGACAGTGCCAGGAAGTGGCATGGCTGTCAAGTGCCCATAGATTCACTGCCAAGTATTACGGAGTCTGGTGGGTACAGATAGGAGCCATTCAAACCTCCTCTTCATTTCCTCCTCTGAGTTTTCAGCTCTGAAACTCTGCTTGGCCTCGATCAATATCTTTTCTTTATTACCAACTGAATTATACAGATATAAGATGCAAGCAAGACAGACACATTTTGTTCTGTTTCCCTCCAAGTTATAAATAATTTGTGGACCAAATTGAAATACAAAGCAAAAATTTATTAACTTGTCCAAAAAAGAATAAAAACTTCCATTATATTGTTACGTTAAGACTGTATTTTCACTGCACATGCAAACTCCATAGAATGATGTAAGGCAAGTGCTTGAGAAACATCAGTGTTATTATCAAGCTCTATGAGTTAATATTTTCATTGACAGCATAAGAAGGCCCATATTTATATTCTGTTATAAAATACTCTTACATTTTCTGTTTTATTCTCTCCCTTTCCTGGCCACTTTTCCATGGCTTAAGAATATTTTAGAATTGCTCTGGAAGAAACAAAGGAAAAAATTGACAAATACACTCTGAGACAAATGGAACAAAAGAAGGAATGGGCCACTGAGGTAGTGGAATTTGCTTTGTCTTGGCTGTTTTTATGTTTTGTGAATCGGTATGATACAGCCAAAAATTAAACAACTTTCAGTTTCACTTCATTTTCAATGAAATGGTGCTTTATTGCACTATTCTAAATGGGTTGTTTTTTTTAAAAAAAGTAAGACGAGCAATGAATCCATTTTTGGCTTTTCAGACCTTCTTCCTGCAACTGCATTGTACAACACCTGGATGGCTTTTGCACATCCTGAAACAGCTGTGGGAGGAGAAGCCATGAAGCCAAAAGTGATTTCCACTGTTATGGTAGAGTCCACTGGCCTCCCCTACCAACATGTCTTACCCAGGGGCAATTTCAGAATTGCCTTTTTCTGGAGTAAGAAAGACTGACATCCAGGGAAATGTGAACAGAATGCATCCTTAAACATGTGGTTAATTTTCCAATTGGAATTAATGAGGTTTTAAAAGTGCTTAGTTTTGGCTGAATCATGCCCCATCTTTTTTTTTTTTTTTAAGGAAGAATATTCATGGTACCCCTTAGAAATAGGAACGTCTCTGTCATGTATTTATTTTTTTTAAAATTCTCTCCCCTATTTTCTTTCCTATCAATTAAATGTGCCTTGTTAAAAAAAACAGTGTAGTGCAATTGCTAGAGTGTTGGGATGGGGAGATCTAAGTGTCAGCCCAATTGCTGTTTCTCCACGTAATCTCACTTAAGGATCAAGATGAGATAAGAAGAGGCGTGTACGCTGTTTTGAGGTCATAGTTAGAAAGCTGATAGAGTGAATCCATCCACCAATAGAAGTTCAGTTCTGGGACCATCCATACCCCCGCAGATGGGAAAAAACATGAATGCTCAAGCGCCATATTATTCAGTGAGGAGCAACGTGCGCATGTCCATGTCAGGGCATCCCCATACATGCACCTCCATTGAATAATATGGAGCATGCACTGGAGAAAGAGGCTAGCCCACCAATGGGCTAGCTATATATGAATGTCAGATCCCTGTTTGCAGGTGGGTGAATTCATGGATCGCTAGCCCCTCAATATGGCGGATCCACTATATATGAATATAATCCATAAATAAAAAATTACATAACTGAGATGTGATTTAGCACCCCCACCTCCATATAGTCTAGGAAAAGGCAACCTTTATGACCTGACCGCCTCATCCAGCTTTCAGTGGTTCTCCACCCAGCCTAGAACTTCATCTGCTGTGATCTCTGAACAGAGATAACAAGACATTTCACATCTGGTAAATTTTTTACATGGAAGAGAAATTCTGCTTGGCTAACCTGGAAAGTTTTGTATAACTCAATGCTGTTGTACTGGAGTAAATGAGAAATATTTCCATCTATTCTACCTTATCCTGTGTTCTTGGCTTCACCCACTACAGGAATGCACCCTTCTCCACTCTTCTTAAACTAGAATTTGGCCCCCGGATTGAAGAGTTCCATACTCCTGCTGTAGATATTAATTCCCTAGACTGGGGTAGGCAACCTTTTTGAGCCGGGGGCCGGGTTGCTGTCCTTCAGACAATTGGGGGGCCGAAGCACCAAAAATAAACAAACAAATAAATAAATAACAAAATTAAAAAATTTAAAAAAAATATGCATGCACACTCTCTCAGCCCTAGAAAAGCCATGATGGCAAAACCCCTGTGGAGATTTTGCCAAGAAAACCCCAAGAACAAGTAATAACAACAATAATCAATATCATCATGGCGGGTGGCGGCGGCAGTGGCAGGACTGGCCTGGGGCCGGTTCAGAGGCCTCGGGGGGCCGCATCCGGCCCCCGGGCCTTAGGTTGCCTACCCCTGCCTTAGACAATATGACTTTGTTGACTTTAAACAGGCATTTGATATGGCTAAGATTGGTCACAATTTAGTCTCCCACTTAAAAAAATAGTGCCTCATGTGACATATAAGCAGTAGTACATAAGTATCTTCTGAGAACTTTTTAAAAAGTAAACAAAGGAAGAATGGAGCCTTTTGTTCCAATTTTCTGATGTTCCTCTGCGAGTATCCTGTCTAGACTCTCGCCTCTCACTTCCTTCAGTGAAATAGTTTGAATGTTAACTATCATTGTAATTTGGCTTTATTTCCTCAGAATGCCGTTAAGCACATCGACAAAATCAGTCGCAGGGAGATTAAGGAATATGAGTGGCTAAAGGAAGAGGTGAGTGCATCAGGATGGAAACCTAAGTTTCTTGGTCAGCAACCACCAGGACAGAAAAGTCACCTCATGCATCTGTTCTTCAGCAAATTCACAGATTCACAGAAAACAAGGACAGAACTCAATAGCACATTCAGCTGTGGTCAAAAAGGGGAGTAGAAAGTTTATTATTTATTTATTTAACATATTTCTGTATCAACTCCCAAGGCAATGATGAGGCTTTCCAGGGTAAAGCAGTGACCAGGGTAAAACAATGGGTATCTAAGTAAACAAATGCAGCCATGGAAGCACAGGGTTTAGGCTCAGTTCCATGCTGATGTGATAGCCAGTGTAGTATAGTAGTTCGTAGGACAGATTAGGATTCTGGGAAACCAGGGTTTAAATCCACACTCAGCCATGGAAGCCCACTGGATCACTTTGGCCAAATCACATACTCTCAACCTCAGAAAACAGCAATAGCAAACCTCCTCCAAAGCAATCTCACCAAGAAAACCCCTTGACAGGGTTGCCATAAATGAGTCAACCTGAACACACAAAAATAACAACTGTGCAAATCCATAGCTGTTGACTTGACAGTATTCCCATTTAGGTTGTTGAAATTGGGGGCTGCTGACACCCTGTGCGTTTGTAAATGCAATAAATTAGGGAAGCAAAAGTCCACTTCTGGGTTTGAAAAATCTGTAATTTAAATACTGAAAAGTGTAGAAGCTCTTGCAAACTATTTAAAAGATGGGTTGCCAAACTTTGAGGCTTCCAGGAACAGCAGTTCATGGGGTGGGTGAGATGTCCAGCATGGTCTGGCTCTTTCTTTGCCTGCTAGCTCAGTCACAGGCCTCTTCCAGCAGTATCTTCCTTGACACACTGGCAGAAAGCAAGTAAGCAAATGATAGAAAGGGAGGCTGCTGCAATTTCTGCTCTCTAGCATCAGCCATCTGAAGGGTCCTAATGGTATAACTGATCTTGGTTTCTCCAGAAAAGAGTTGTTGAGTAGCATAGTCAGGAAAGTAGTAGACAGTATATGACTAGATAGACCAATGGCTTGGTACAAGATTTCAGAGTTGAATTTTGTATTTCATGGTAGGTTGCAGTTTACCGAAGGGAAGTGAGTGATCTGGAAGCCTCCATCCATACACTGGAAAAGGAGAACATCTATCTCATCAACAGACTGTTTGACCGAAGACTACAGTTTCTTCAAGTACCCAGGTAAAGGAAGTCCCTTAAAGTTAAATGTCTCTGAGCATTTATATTTCAGCTTTCTATAAAAGCTGAAAAAAAGCTGTAAAAGCTGTGGAATCCTTCCTGCTGCAGCTTACTGTAGTTTCATTGTAGCTGTATATCATCAACTAGTAGATAATACAAAACAGACTAGTGATTGGATTAGTCCAACTGGGTATAGCTGGAGAAGAATCATGTTCTAAGATGTAGTGGACAGCCAGTAAATTGAGGCTTGAAACGGATAGATAGGAAAGAAGGGCGGGGCGTGCAGATGGAGGACATCCTGGAGAAACTGGAAGTTGTGCTGCAGTCGCCTAAGGCTGCCCAAAGCCAACCAAAAAAGGAGTGCTGAAAAAGCGCTCCTTGTTGGTGGCCCATTGAGGGTTGTGGCAGGGGCTGGTCACTGCGGTGCCAGGATGATCAGAGGCCAAGCTGCAGGTCTGCGTCACCCCTTAGTTTAAGAACTGGGGATTTGCTAGGATTTGAGAAAAATGCAAACTACAGCAAAGTATAAAGAAGTGAAGTTACCACCACACCACTCTGAACACAGAAATCTCATCTGATTTCAGAGGTTAAGCAGGGTGTGGTTTAGATAGCACCTGGGATGAGAAGGCCAAATAAAGTTGGAGATCTCCTTGCCTTTTAAGCAGAAGCAGATCAAAGTATACAGAATAATAAACACAGGAGGGGTGATAAATTGTGTAGTTTAAAAGGGTGAAAAAAGCCACCATGCAAATAGGACAGTATCATATGTGGGCTCAATCCATGTTCAAATGTTGTGTAGCTCAGCTTTAAAGTCACATATAACTGTTCTGCAGGCATCCAGCTAGCAATAGACCACTTGATGATTATGAAGGAGGTCATGTATTCTTCCACAGTGGCACATTGGCACAGAATGGGTGGAATTAGCAACATCAAGTTCTATTCTTTGCAATTAATATGGAATAAATGCTCCACTGATTCTGTTCTCATAATTACTAATTTGAATGAGAAGCTATCATGCTACACTGTTTAGAATGAGTACTAATTGCACTTGGCATGAAAATAAAAATTTAATCTTTTTAGCATTGTTTAGCCAGGTAGTTGTGGACCATGACGCATTTTAAGGAGCAAATCATTTGTTAAATTATTTTATAGGTTACAGCACTATCTTCTCTGCCTTTTAATCCAGAAGAAATGAAAAATTAGATCACACACAAACATTTTTCTCTACTACATTTAAAACAATGGAGGTGACAACTGTCCACAGCCAATTAAAAACAGTATTGTTTTCCCACACCTCTCTAAAGTGTATATGGCTCTAAGCAAATTAAATTCTTTGTCATTGTCTTCTCATTTTTTGCATTCCCGTGGCTACCTGCACTTTTCAAAGTGAGAAGTAACATGGAACATGTAAACATAAAAGTACTTAATTTTGGCCAGCTTTAGTACCGCTGTTGTCAACAGTTGCTCAACCCTCTGTCTTCCTTTCCTTCTAAATCAGTTTGATAGAAGTCAGTAAAATTGTGTACATAAGATTATAAGCTTCAGCACACGTTTAACTCTCCCCTTGTAGATTTTCAGCCACAGTACTGGACCATATTATAATTAAATTATAATTAGTAACTATAATTAAATTATAATTAGTAACTTTTCAAACAATAATGGTTTCATATTAGAAGTAAATGTAGGCATAAATACTTCCTGTTCGATAGTGGAACACACTCTCTCAGAGTGTGGTGGAGTTTCCTTCCTTGGAAGTCTTTAAGCAGAGGCTGGATCTGTCGGGGATGCTTTGATCGGGAGTTCCTGCATGGCAGAGGGTTGGACTGGATGGCCCTTGTGGTCTCTTCCAACTCTATGATTCTTCCTGTAGCTTTACACTAATATGGGAACAAGAGTAATACAGCCTTCCAAAGGGTGTTGGACTACAACTCCCAGCAGCCCTAACTAGCATAGCCAATGATGAGAAATGCTGAGGGGTGGAGATCAGCAGCATCTGGAGAACCAGTTGACTCCCATTACCATTTCACTGGACATTAAATGTCCACTGCTCCTTTGGTGCAGAAGTGACAGGTCAGTGGCAGAGCACTTGCTTAGCAAGTAGAGATTCATTTAAAAAGAATTTGAAACCCTCTATGAAAAGTCTCTTCCCAAGGACTACAACCCTGTGTGCAAGAACTACATATGTATGTTGGTTTGAGCCATGTGTGTCCTTCAGCCTAATTCCAAAAGCCCTCTCAAGTTTAGGCAAGAATGATTTGCCCCTTTCTCAAAAGGCTGTTTGCTGGTAAGTAAGGGGTGGTGGTAAATAGGATAGCAGAGAGACAGAAAAATGGGGTGGGCATTGGTCCTGACTTTCACTGTCTTCAAATCTTCTCTCTAGTGACATTGTTTCTGACAGATTACTTCTGCAGGCAGTGCTCAGCAAAATGAGCACCATTTCTAACTCTTGCTCTAACATCTATAACAAAAACAGAACACTCAAAACAAATTGTTGGGTTGAGAATAGCTAGTCTCTTATTTTTTCCAGCCATTTGCAGAAAAGAAAAAACCCCCACAAATTACACTGTTGTGATTTTCCTCAATGTGCCAGTGATCTTGCTAGAGGCAACTACAAGCCCTTTTATGCATTTTGCATGAGCACATGCTTTTCATTCAGAAGGTGCTAGGTGCAGATCTGCAGGTAACACTGTTGGGGGGGGGGATTTGTGTGAGACTCTGGAGAATTTCTGCCAGTCAATGTTAACAATACTGGGCTAGATGTTCTCAGGCAAGGAAACAGAAAAAATAGCCCTCTAATTTTCCTTGCTTTGAGTTAGAGAATGTGGAAGAAGTCACTTTTGAAACATTTCTGTCCTGGAGGAACATAATCCTTTGTTCAAGCACCCCAAGGGAAACAGTTTGCTACCACTGGGTGTGAGCCTAAGAGAAGAAAGAGTGCATGAAGGAATAATTCAAGCAATAGATCAATGGAACTTGCCAGGATGAACTTTTTTTTTTAATGATGCCACGATTCTGTTTAAATGGGAAACATTGCAAACTTTTGATGTTACTTTTTTCTGCCTTGTAACTTTCCAGAAAGTTATTTCTTACCCAGGGTGCTGGCCTACAGATTCCTGGAAATGAGTTGGAACACAGTGATTCCACAGGTAATGCACTTTGCACTGAGGACATAGTATTAGCATACAAGGGTTTCTCAATTGGGAAATTTTCACTGGTTCTGAGTCCTTTGATCATTGCCATTCTCTGAACCTAAGCTATATTTACCTGCCTAGGAAGTTTCACCACCTGTGAATAAAGTCTGAGAAGCTGTTATCTATATCAGGGGAGGAAGGGATTGGATCTATGGCAATGTGGTGTTGTACTACAGTTTTCATCATTCCTGACCATGCTGGTTGGGGTGCATGTGTGATGAGAGTCCAACATCTGAAAAGCCACATGCTCCCCCATCTTTTGCCTTCTCGGATCGGTTGCTAGTACCAACTAGAGTAATTCCACTTAGTCAAAAGGAATTACATAAGTGTTGGCATACCCATTCAGCAACTGTTTCAGTGGATATCTAGCTTGGACTAGTAGTAGAATTTAGACCTGAATATATTATGAGAGGCCATCATAGTGTAGTGGTTTTAATGTTGGGCTACGACCCTAGGAGATCACAGTTCAAATCCATGCTCAACCATGGAAATCCACTGGGTGACCTTGGGCAAGTCACACTCTCTCAGCCTCAAAGGAAAGCAGTGGCAAACCTCCTTTAAACAAATCTTGCTGAGAGAATACCCTACATCAGAAATGAAGACACACAACAACATATTAGCTTGTCTTCACTTTCTGAGGCATTCTGTTACAAGCATCCTGAGGCTTCAGGGTCCCTCTCTGCTGTGTCCTATTTCACACCATTGTTCTGAAGGTGAATGCAAGGACTACAAAGAAATGCATTTGCTTCAAACCCCCTGCCCCAGCTCAAGAATATAAATCTGTTGAAACCTTTTCATTCATCCTTTTTCTCTAAGTAGATCATGGTCTAAGCCCCTCCTAGGAAATAAATTATTTATTGATAAGCTTTCTGGGAGAGGAAGTGGTAGTCCAGATATAATTCCAATCTGTACCGCTTAATTTAAAATAGGTTAATTTTGAGTTATACTGAGGCCATGATGAAAGGGTAATACAGTCAGCCCTTTGTAACCACAGGAGTTCAGTTTCAGAACCGCCATCCCCGGGGGATGCCAAATACTGCAGGAACTCAAGTTCAGAGTATGGTGGAGTCTCCTTCTTTGGAGGTCTTTAAACAGAGGCTGGATGGCCATTTGTCAGGGATGCTTTGATTTTGAGTTCCTGCATGGCAGGAGGTTGGACTGGATGGCCCTTGTGATCTCTTCCAACTCTATGATTCTATGATAGTCGGTGGTGGTGAGGCCGCATGCACATGCTGCCAATGACAAGAATGGGGCAAGGATATCTGCAGATGCTGCAATCTGTGAGTGGCAAGCCCACAGAAGGGCCAACTGTACATTGTGCAAATAGGTTAGGCCAGGTAGTCTCTCCCTAGCAGGCTGTAGGAATGAACATTAGTAACTTAACCATGGTTACTAAAAGACTACAAACCACTTGGGCAGCTGATGGTCAATAATGTGGAATCTTAGTAACAGATAGTAAATGGCTAGCCTAAATGGCTAGCCTGTGGGTTTATGCTGATCTTTATGTGATGCCTATTGTCTGATTTATATTTTACCATAAATCAGCTTTATGCTTGATTAGAAGTGCCACAGAAGGAACATGGAAACCGCAATTTGATGATGCTGAGAAGTGAGAGATACCTGTAGCCAGAATGATGTGTATTTTGTGTAGATGCATTCCTGATTCATCACCTAAAAAACCAGTTTGGTTTCATTGCCAAAAATTATTCTTTGGAGGCAGAGGAGGAGATTTTTAAAATAATACACACAATCCTTGCAGTGCTAGCTATGCTAATGATGCTTTAGGACAGTGGTTGTGGTCCTCCCAGATATTCTGGGAGCTATAGTCCCAAACATCTGGAGGACCAGAATTCAGAACCACTGCTTTAGAAAATATTTAGCAAAACCTAAAATAGTAAGCAAAACCTAAAGTGGGGGAGAAGATAGGTCTGTTTTCACATGGAGATGGGTTACTGTTCTTTAAGTCATAATCAAAACTAAAGAAGCATTACTTCAATAAATAGTCAAACACACTGGGGAAAGATTTCTTCATACATCAGCACCTCCCTCCTTTAATTGTCATGTACTAGGAGAAGCTGATGCAAAGAAGAGTAAGACTAGAGACTTAGCAAAAGAAGGAATTTCAGAGTGAGTTAGTGCGTCAAGGAGCACCTGCCAGAATCCCATGTGTTGCCTGCAACAGACTAAATGCCTTCCCCCTCTTTCTGCAGAGGCAGAATTTATCAGCCTAGAATCAGTATCTGAACTTGTACTTGCTATGGAGAACAAAACAAGCAAGGACATAACTGTTTTAGAGGGAAAGAAAGATACACATGATGATGGTGATAATGTGGAAGAGAATGAGGTGTATCTGCGAGGAGATTCAGCCAGAAAGTTTCTTCCCCCCATCCTTTATGAAGACAGCAAAGATTTCAAGGTAAGGATCTATTTTGTCGGGAGGGGAGATAAATGAGTTATTTTTGCTACTAGATTTAAAATGTTGCCACGACCCCCCACCCCATTTGCTAGTGACTTATGTACAGAGCAACCTAACAATCACACATTAAGTAACCAAGTGTTTCCCAGAATTTTAAAAGAAGTCTGCTGCTCCTTTCATTCCCCCTCACTTCAGAATGGTGTGCATGCCTGACTTGAGTGACTGGCTGACTGGTTGTGAGTCTGTGGAAATGCAGGAGCTCGCTCTCAGCTAGGAGACTGTCCACATTTCTGCACTACTCTCACAGTGATGCTATTCTACTATTACTGTCCTGTCTGCCTGCTGTTGCATTCTTGTAGTTCAGTGAGGCCTAACAACTCCCTGGTTGAGAAATCTAAATACCCCTTCCTCAACTGCAAATCCCAGAATGCAACAGGAGCCAGAGCACTAAAAAGTGGAATAGCAACACTATAAGAGTGTAGTGCAGAAATATGGCCAGTCTGCTTAAGCTAAGCTGCTATACTCTGACATTTACATAGCTAAGGCAAAGCATTTATCCAATTTCAGCAATTGCCAACTTAGCCATCATGGTTATTTTTTAAAATTATATTTCAAGGATTTATATCCCACCTTTCTCCAACAATGGAATTCGAGACTATTTCTGTTCCTTGCTTGTACTTCCACTTCCATTCTTATACTGAAAGTTTAAAATAAAAATCTGCACTTTGGTATTTCATCCAAAAAATTCAAAGCATGATACAGTTGGCCTTTGGTACCTGCTGGGGTTTTATTCCAGGACCTCCCTTGGATACCAAAATCTTGGATGCATGTCCCACTATATAGAATGGTGTACTAGAAAGAATGGTGTACTAGAAAGCCCTTGTACACAGTGCCGTGTGTTGAGCATTGTTCTATGAATGGCTCAATTCTGTGTGATCTTGAGTGGATGACATTCTCAGCCATAGAAGACCCCATGATAGGGTGCCATAGTCAGAAAATACTTGGAGCCACCATAAGTAGGAAATGACTTAAAGGCACATCACAACGGTAAAATGTTGTCACTTAAGGCAAAATCAAGGCTTGCTTTTTGGGGAAAAAAATTCAAGCCACAGATTGTTGAATCTGTGGATATGGACGGCTGACTGTAGTTTCCTCTTTCTCCCACCCTGCACATTTATATATGCATTGACACTTGAAAGTAGATTAGTCTAAGGGCCAAACTAGGTGCTAAAGGGAACATGTATTCCCTGCAAGAAGCCTGTTTTTATTCCCTCAGTGAGAATTCCAGAGGCATGCCTGCCTCAATAATCAGAATTGTAAATTAAGCCATTTATTTTCCACAAAACAAAATGCAAAATATAGAACCTAGGAGAATCAAGTGCTGTGACCCAACAGAAACATTCACTACTTGATCACCTCTTTCTAAACACATTG
This sequence comes from Phrynosoma platyrhinos, assembly GCA_020142125.1. Lineage (NCBI taxonomy): Eukaryota > Metazoa > Chordata > Lepidosauria > Squamata > Phrynosomatidae > Phrynosoma > Phrynosoma platyrhinos. Next base: position 166,911,364 of record JAIPUX010001232.1, on the reverse strand, counting down.
CCGTATTGTCTGGTTTTAACTCTTAAGTTATCCAGTACCACTGAGTGAGCTTCATGAATGAGTGATCCAAATAAATTATTATTATTATTATTATTATTATTATTATTATTATTATTATTATTATTTATAGTTGTGTACTCTAGCTCTTAGAAGATAATAAAAAGATCAGGCCCACAGGGATTTGCTGGCTGATTTGATGCTTGTGAGAAAAGTGGTTCTATTTTTTAAAAAAGGAGGAGAGGAATGGCAGTGTTTCAAGAGTACTTGCTACTGAATAGCATAATTGTTTTTCTCCATTGAATTTCAGAGGTACAAGGATCTGGGATCTTTGGAAGTGAAGTTAATGAGTACAGTGGGCCAAGCCATGCCAATTCATGAAGATATCAAGGAAATGCCAAGCAAAACTCAGCTTGAACAGAAATATGACAGTGGTAGGTCAGCCCGCCGCATCACCTACCAGATGATCAAATCCATATTCCCTTAAAAAGAAAGGAATAAAAGGTAAACTAATTGTTAGCAGAAGAAAAAATATAGACTGTAGCTTGATGAGATGTTTTTGTTTTGTTTGTTTTTTTGGTGTGAGAGTGACTTTAGTAGTTGATTTAAATATTTAAAAGATCTAAACTGGATGTTTTAGCAAGAATATGTATATCGCATACAGTGTATACATACAAGAAGTGATTTTGCTGAGGACAAGTGGGGACAGTTTTGCATCTGTTTTTTATGCCTTTTCATGGCAAAGAGTTCCAAGAGCAACAGATTACTGCTAGACTAGTGTAAGGTTCACACATTGGATGTGTACCAGTCTCAATATTCAGTTCTGAAAAGTACCAAATTCCTCAACTGATTTGGAGGTTATTCAATTTAATGAGGGATAGGTGCATGAATCACTACTCTGAAGTTTTCGCCTTCTATTAACTATAGCTGAAATTCAGCCCTCTGATATTTTTGCTTTTGGGCAGAATAGGGTGGTTCTGTCATCAGAACTGCTTGTTCTGAAACAATGAAGCCCATCAATTTTTATATAAAGGCGCTAGCATTTGTGCAAAATGAACTGAATCCCCCCCCCCCGATTGCCTAGCAGAGGGGCGGGATATAAATAAAAATTATTATTATTATTATTATTATTATTATTATTATTATTATTATTATTATTATTAAAGAAAACCCCCTGTGTGTTTCCTTTCATGTTTTAGGGGCAGTCTATATGAAAATAATGTATCATAAAGGTGCATTTAAAAAAGGGTTGTAAATTTTCAGAATCAAGCTAGTGAGAAGGGGTTGGGCTAGGTGTCTTTAAGGGAGATTTGGGATGGGGACTAAAAGGTACTTGTTGCCAATCCTAATGGTTTCTTTATTACATTTATACCCTGTCTTCCCACTGAAAAAGGCATGCAGGATAGCTTAACAATACTGAAATATGTTAAAACCTTAACTGAAAGAGAAAAGACAGTACATTCAAAACACATTTAGAAAGGAAGAGGAAAGAGAAAGCCATCATCAAGTTGTTCTAACTTTCCACAGCAGACCAGCTTATGTGCCAGAGGCCTACCCAAGTAAGAAGTAGATATGTGGGCAATTTCTCTGCATACAACATCTATAAAATTTCAGCCAGTTACGTTCATTGAGAGCTGCCTTTAAAGTTTTTTCTCATGGTGATTTAATAAACTAAGCCACCCATGTTTGGGGCGCCATGTTTGTTGTATTTATTTATTTATTACAACCAACTGCAACTTTGGAAAGAAATTCTCAACAGACCTTGCCAGCAGAGTAAATGTTGAGGAATGTTAGGCATGCTCAGCAGTATCTGGAGGATCACAAAATAACACAGCAGCAGCAAAAATGTCTGGGAGTATAATCTAAATTAAAAAAAAATGTGTAGTCACTTTTGGTTTTGAAAAATGGAGGAAAGCACTGTTCTGGTGGTGTTGTGCTCCACAATGGAATGGGGGGGGGGGGGGAACTGACCCCAAGACCTGCTGAAGTTGCCTTCTCCCATGTTAAAACAAAGGGTGTTAGGCATGCACATGGTGAGGCAGAAGCACAGGAATCCTTTTATCATGGCCCTTCCATGTCTCTTGCTTCCGTGTCTCTGAAGTATGTCAGAGGTTCTTGGATCAAGTATTCAACACCTAAGAAACAAACATTCAGTGACTAGAAATAACTAAACACTGAGGTAATAGGCTTACTAATAATATCCAGGAACCAAAACTCCTGAACACTTCAGTGCTGCAGCTTTCGTGGTAATTGTGAGAGGCTTAGACATAACATATGTCAATGTTCCCTATAAAATATATGCTCCCATGAAAAAACATTATACAAAAAAGGGGGAATAGGAGAAAGATAAGAGAGCTTATATAACTTTCTATCTAGGGGAGCCTTGTATCTAGAAGAAGTCAGGGCACATGGCTAGCCCTACTCTTCTCCCTGATTTGCAGCTGGACATAAGACAGCCCAGGCTCATTTACAAGTACTGGGATGGCTCCCTTCATCATGTATAGCTCAATCAAAGAAAAGTTGGCACAAGACCAGTGGTATGAAAGTGATATAATTTTGCCATTATCCATGTAGAAGTAAATTCACTTAATCCTGCATGATTTATTTTGACTAGAGGATTTTGAGGGGTGTTGATTTTAAAAGATTAGCTGGCTGTGAGGCCTTACAAGCAGTTCCAGTGCACATGATCGCTACCTTGATGGGATACGTGGAAAAGCAGCTAGAATATCAATCTGCACTTGTTGATAAACACCAGCCTCCCAATATATGGGACTTCGTTTTAGTAACTAAAAACACATTTCGCCTCACAGTGAAAAACATCACCCACCAACAACTGCAGACCTTCATAATGTAGCAAAAGTTCTGTGGAAGCTGCATTTTATTTGAAAATCCACAATTATTATTTTTTTGCTAACGTACATTTTAAGATTTTAAACAAAAATAGAATCTGCGGAGACAATGCAGCAAGTATGCTTAATTCATGTACAGAATTGCTTTCATACCTTTGACTATCCTTCTTAAGGCCCCAGATGCCACCCAAACTGGTATGATGTATTTACACAAAGCACCGATCAACAGTGCTGCTTCAAATTATGCAGAAAATTAAAAGGACTCCTACACACCGAAAGGACAACGCACCTGGAAGTTCTCTGGCACAAACCCCCATGAAACTGGAGCTTCTGTTGGACAACTTCACGGTGGATTGTGCCCTTACTAAAGATGCTACTTCCCTTCTGAGATTTTTTATTCTATGTCATGGTACATGATCATGGAGATGGCACTAGCCAAATGAAAGGGCAGGGGGAGGTCAAGGCAGGGTTTCCCCCCACATAATACCTCAGAAGTTGCATGTGTCATGTGTGGGTATTTTTATACAGAGAAGAAGGAAAGTCTTTTAAAGTGAAAGCAATTCCTCACATTCATTTTGGAAAGGCCGTACGTCAAGTGTAAGATAAATGACATGCCAAGCACAAAGCTAGGAAAGTTCTTTCCAGAAGCACTGATGCCAGATTCGAAATATTGTGCTCCTCCCCATCAGTCAGCTGTCTCCCTGCCCCCTCCATCCTCCTTGCCACAGTCCTTAACAGAACTGACCATTTAATACATCGACTCTTAATTCCTGTAGAAATTTGACAACTGGTGTTTTCAGACCTTCTGAACATACTCAGTGCTCTGTGTGGTTTGGTGCATATTGAATGAGGATGCAGGTCTGAACCAGCATCGTTCTTGTGGATAAAAACAGGAAGGGGGGAAAAAGAACTCCAAAAGGGAGACATATTGTATACATCCACACTCATTTCCCCACAAAGGAGACTTTGTGATACATTGTTACTTAAACTGATAATCATAAATAAATACAAACAATAATACATAAAGGAATGTCTATGCAAACGGAATATATAATTCTTTTTCTTTTAAAGTTAAACTTTTCATTATTGAGTCTAACGTTTATGATGACTGAAGAGAGGAAACTGCAGAATTAGAGTTAGGATTTGATCCCCTAGAGAAAAGTCATTGGCATTAATGGTAAGAGGTTGCCCAGTTCATTGTTCCATAGGGCAGTTCCAGGTACACGTTTTACCCTTCATAGGAGAACAAGAGGCTTCCTTTTGTGTAGTATCAATTGAAGTTATGCAAGAGATGATGAAAGTTACTGACATGTTAAGTCATGGGGGGAAGGGGGGGAGAGAGAAAAAATCCCACACCAAAATTATGGCAAATTCTTGGCTTTATACCGAGTGTGGGAGGATGATGAGGCTTCTCTATACTGGTGCTCCCACTGCTTTTTTGTGCCTTGTGTGATTTTACTGGATGATTCCGGTGAACGAGAGTCTGAGACACCATCCGTTTTGATCTGGCTAAAAAGAAGGGTTTGTCGTTGAGCACGTGTCTTTCTGGAACTGTTCCCCTTCCTCTCTGCTCCATCTGGCATGGTCACATGAACTGTATCTGGAGAAGACAAGACAGCATCAGCATCGCACATCCAAAACATCACCTTCAGCCTCAACTGCCACCAAACTCTCCTTTGATTATCTATA
>JAIPUX010001232.1:166885601-166896230 GCA_020142125.1 Phrynosoma platyrhinos | reverse complement strand
GGAGCGTCTTATATGCCGAAAAATACGGTATATGGCAAATAGGCATGAAGAAGTTTGAAGGGGAGAAAGGCAAAAGATATAGTCCCTAATGAAAGACGCTGCTTAATGTTGAGTAGCGCTGATCATCAGAAGACAGCAACAGATCTGGTTTTCCGAAGGTTGCTTGCTCATCTGTAACTTCCTTCTCTCAAGGGGCAAGTACACTACACTACCCCATCACAATGCTTCATAACACTCTTAGAAACAGAAACTCCAAGGAAGAGGCAGTGACAGCAGTGCTCTTCCCTTTCCATCTAGAATTACTATTTCTGAGGGTGGGGGGAGTATTTGTCCTCTCCAAATCAGTTTCATCAAGGAACCCAAAAGCTTAAACTTCGCCATAAAATATAATGAAGATGTGCTGCGTTAATATTGGATTAAGAAATACTCACTTCTTAGTTGTTCCATTTCCAATGCCCAGATCTGTTACAAAACAAGAAAATAATTGGAAGCAAGCTGTTAATCTTTCTTTTCTTTCTTGGAAAAGAGTTTAACAAGATAGTACTGTAAAGCTTCTTAAAAAAAATACTTACTGCCCACAAGATTGGCTAAAGATGAATCCAGATCATCCAAGACTAACTTGTTTGGTGGTGTTTTGGAAGCTGGAAGACTCTGGTTTTGTGAAGTCACTGTTGGTTTTAAGAGTCCACCCAATTCATCAAATGCTTTCCAAAAAAAATAAATAAATAAATAAACAAATAAACAGCGTGTATTAAGTACCATTATCAGATATTTTAAAGTCCTTTAAGATCTAAAATTATTTTTATAAAAAAAGCTAGATATGATAAAACTTCAAAGTGCTTTAGAATAAATTGTGTTGCTATGTTTCTGGGTCAAAAAGTAGGCTGATATTGATTATTTTGCAGGAAAGAAACCTCACACCCATACACATGGCATCGAGGATCCAAAATGAGCAGTAGCAGTATTAGTCTGTTGCAGGGGAAAGTCATGTTGTAATGTACAGATTTACTGCAACATAAGCATTTTTGTGATCTAGGAACTACTAAATTTGGTGGGAAGGGGAAGGAGAGAGAAAGCGGCATCAATAAACATGGGTTCACCAGGCAGTGAAAAGTTTCAGGGATTCCATGAAAGCTTATTCAAAAATAAAAGCACTGCAGTTTTCTGGAAAACCCTGATGGTTCAGCATAACGCAGTGAGATTTCCCTCTTCTTTGCACAATATTAAGTAATTGCTATTTAAATGACCTACCACCAGAATCCACAGGTACATTTGAAGTTTTGTTTCCAAACACAGACTCAAAGTCAACGTTAAGGCTTGCAGGGGGCTGCGATGGACCAGGAGATGGAGTGAAGCCTACAAACAGACATTGAAAGAATGTTGTTTGTTTATATGCAGTCCATGAACTCTCACCTTACATACAAGCATCAGTTCAGTGGCCATAAGCAGATGATGGACAGACACTGAAAGAGAAGTCTGCAGGAACTGCATATGTGATCTAGAGGAAAGGTCTATGATGCAAGATGTGATACATCAAGACTGCTTGTTGCATACAAAACAGAGGTATTGAGTGGGAGTACACACAGGCCCAGCTTCTAAAACTAGAATTCTGCAGTGTTGAGAAATTTCTCATTCCCAGTTCTCCCATTAATGCAGAAAGAGTAGATTTTTTCAAAACCAGATGGCCTGTTGTCACTGTTATACTGTCAGAGTCATTTGCTGTGGAAGTCTCCTAAACTTCTGATTTCAGTTCATTTCCACCAAACCTGTCACCACTGTTCTTGAGAAGTGTTCAAAATTGCGCACTCTGGTTCTCCTGACTTTGTTGTGTCTTCTACCATTCCCCAATAGCTTTTCTGGCAGCCACACCACTAAGCCACAAACAGTTCACTGAGATTTAGAACCTACATCTCGATTATTTTAACCCTGAACTTCTGTGTCCATAAATATGGGTCAGTCGTGAGCCAAGCACTTGTCCTAAATTCTTTTTCCATCTGGCATCCATGTTACACATTCTATTTTCATTGTTTTTACAAAACAGGCTCTTGCTAAAAGTGTACAAATGTTTTAATGTACAATATATGTCAGTGTGGTATCATAACTGAATCAGAAGAAACGTCAATCATTTGAAAGACAATTACTACCAATTTCTTTACACAGAATAATAGGCACACATACACAGTATCACATAAATTAAGCTTCTTCCATTTTACTGAGAATCACTATGATGAATCCCAAGCATACTGAGTGCTACAGAAGAGCTTCCCTAATCAGATCAGCCTGATGCAGTACTGAAATGGTACATCTGGATTTACGAAATCTATGGCAAGGGACAGAAAGAGCTGCAAATACACTTATAGTATATAAGCACATGTATGCAGCAGCGTTGGCCCCTTCAGTCTATCATACAGTTGGAGACAGAATAGGAAAGGTTTTAGAATTCATGGTGGGTTTTTCCCTAGAAACAAATGCTTTATGGTTCAGAGAAAAAGAGGGGTATGATAGAAGTCCATAGTCATGAACAGTAAAAAAAACTGATAGAACACTGAAATGAAAATACATGAGCCTGGGATCATCTGATTAAATATTTTGGCAACAGATTCAGGACAGAAGGAAGTACTTAACACATAGAAAATGCTATTACAAGAGGGTTTAGTGTCCAGGAGAACAGACAGATGAGCCAAACTTGAACTGCATCAAACTTTATGCTGATCCCCAGGTGCCATATACAAAACAAGGAAAAGCATTTCTACTTTGTCCATTTGTTAGCTTTACATGGATTAGGGCTCTGAATGGTTATGTTCTTAAGACTAGTGCTGTTATATTAAGTGTAGAAAAATGCATGGACACCACTTCAAAATGACATACTTGTATCAATCAGGTTCCTACACCATTATTCTATTTCAGGTGAGATAATGCACATGTAGGAATGCCAACACAGAAAACCTGAACTGCAGTGGTATGGCACAAGTCACCCAAACCACACAGACTACTTCCCCAGGACTTCAGTTGTTTCAATAACCTAACACAATGCAGTTGGCCCCTTCGCATCTGTGGCTTTGCTTATTCACGGATTTGATTAAAACTTTCTCTTTAGGAATCTCTACGTCCTCAAGCACAACTCTGGTCAACATCCACCAGAAGTCACATTGGAGGACCTAGAGATTCCTAGAGAGAACTCTTCCATAGGTCCTCCAGAGCAATTTTATGGTTAACTTCTTGCAAGTGTTGACCACAGACTTGCCCTGGAGGACGTAGATTCCAAGAGAGGTGTTCTCTCAGGTAAAAAAGCAAAACAAACAAACAAACAAAAAACCCCAGTGTTTTTATATGTGGTTTTCTCACTTTCATAGGAGTCCTGTGAACCTAACCCCAGCAACTGTGGAGGGACCATTGTAAACGTTTTTCTTCACTGAATACTGAAAGTGTTTCCTTACGTGAGAAACCTAACACATTCTTAAAATGGGGCTAGGGTCACATTTCAATTTGTATTTAACATACATTTTCAGGATAAAGATAGGGTAGTGGCTTTAAGTTATTTATGAGAAAAGTTTAAGATCAAATAAGCATGCAATTCTAGGTGCTTTAGAAGACCATGGGTAGCATGATCAGTAGCTTTTAAAATCTGTGTTTTAACATAACCAAAAAAGTGAGACATTAACACTGGAGTATCTGATTTGCAGAAGTCATCTGCAACCTTTTAGGTACAACAGTAAGCTATTTTTGAAACATTTTGGACCTATGTTCAATATTGCAAGTTGGGAACGGTAAAAGAGTAGTCCTGCAAATTATGTTGGAACACAATGCCAATCATTCTGTCAGTCTAGCTATCAGGTCACAGGTCCTGTTTTGAACAGATTTTTTTTTTTAAAAAAAATTGTTAACCAGTGACAGAAAATCCCCACGATCTTGCAGTCTACTTGCAATCTGTTAATTACAATTAAGAGATTGGTGCATTTATTCTGGTCTAGGTTCCAATTTTCACCTGTACTCAACTGCTTTCAAAAGGTGGCAATAAGCCAATGACAATCCTGAAACTGACATAGCTGTTGTATTTTTACCCGTATCTGTGAAGTGAATCCAAGTTCCTGGGTTTTGAAAATGTTTACCTACCTCCAAATAGACCAGCTACAGTTGAGGGCTCACTGCAGAAATGGGAAGCATTAGGATAAGCTTGTGGACCACAAAAAGAATCTGATAAAGGCATATGAAGCAGAAGAGCAAAGAAGGAATGTTACAGAAAGAAAGAAATAATGAACAGGACATACTCTATTTGCTTACCCAAATATTTGGAAGCTAAGTTAAGACTACATCTACAGCACACACATACATACAGGCAATATAGTGACAACTTCTAAAAGGGAAAAAGGTTATACTACCTAAAGACAGAAAGGCTCAATGCCATGTTTTACACTTCTTGAAATGTAAGGAAGTGTAAAAACCTTAAGGTATTTGTATTATACCTGAAGTAAAGTGACAGAGCTGAACAGTGGATGCATATTTGGTGGTCACAAAGGGATTTGAGTCAGTAAATGGGTTGAAGTGATCTAGAGAACCAGAAAAAGTTAAATTGCAAGTCACATGTATGACATGTCAGTCTTGGAATTTATGCCTTTGAATTCAGACTGCCCCACATCTGCTTTAAATTCTGAACACTTAGGGCCTGTAGAGACCAGCCACAAGGGCCAGCCTGGGGGTGGAGTTGGGGCAGGGCGACCACACGCCATCTGTCCCAACACCACCGTCATGTCGTGTGCCCCACCACACGGTGCACAGTGTCAGGACGCTCCCTTGGCGCAGTGTGTAGACACACTACACCAAAGGGGTGCAGAAGAGCCACAGTGGCAAGGGAGGCTTTTTGCCACTCCAAAAATGGAGTGGCATTTGCCAGCTCTTTTTGGAGCGGCAAAAAGCCAGATCAGGGCCACAGCATGTGGTTGCCAATCTGGCTCTCCCAGGGGCGGCACAGAGCTGCCCCTTAGAGAAAACCAAAGGCACACATCTGTAAACTCTATGGGCACACGTGGTCCCTAATAGCCTATTCTGCAACTTGTCAAAACTTCCCTAATTGTACTTATTTGGGTGCTCAACATGGTTGATAGGGATGGGCAGCTGTGGAAGGCTAGAAGGCCTCAGTAGCCTCTAGGAGACCTTGGGGCACACACAACCCCACTGTAAAAGATCAAACATAAATTCCCTCTAGGGGCTATGGGGCATTTTGGCCATGTTTTAGCCTGTGTAGGCCATTTTAGGACCAGAAGAGGCCATTTTTTAAAACAGAAGTCACTTCACATTTTTTAAAAAGGACTTTCCTGGACTTAAAATGGCCGGGGAGGGGGAGGCCAAAATGTCCCCCTGCCCTGGGGGCTGCATGCAGTCCATGGCCTGTATTTTGCCTACCCAGCTGCTGGTGAAATGGTGACATGCTCGCCCTCTTTTTTTGGGGGGGGGGTCCTCAAGAGGTGTGATCACTGGGTTTCTCAGTAAATACTAGATAGATCTATAAGATTGGGATGAGAAAGAATATGAAGTGTGCCCACTTCCTCCACCCACCCCCTGCTGTGCCCTCTATCAATCAGACTATTTAACCTTCAAAAACTGAGGTGTCATTTAAATGACACCTTGCCAATCAGTGTTAAAGCTCATTACTTTTTAATCTTTTGGAAATCCTTAATTTGCCCAACACAGTCCAATTAAGCTAGAGAAAGGGAAAAGCCAGTCAGACAGTACTTTACCAACAAACATCTCATGAGTTGGTGTCCTAGAAGTGAAAGTGGGTAGTACATCAGAAGAGACAGAGAGGTGATCGCTAGATTTTGTGAGGAAAGGATTTAGGCTTGGAATGGCATCATCAACAGCATCAGCAGTAGAAGTGAATGGATCTGTGCAGCCCAGACAGAGCAGGAAGGAGAAGGAAGGGGAACCAAGTTAGCTGTGCATTAGTCATCAGGAACAGCATTAGTGTAACATGAAGTTACTTTTGCTCAAGAATATAAGCTGGCACTTCTGAATACACACAGTGTTTTCTTTTTAAGTCTTAGCAAAATGGACACCGACACTAAATGAATTCTTGGAAATAGCCAGCAGGCATTCCCTAGGTTACAAATGATTCCTGAAAAAGGCTCTCCTCTAAATTTTGTGTATTTAGAAAACCTGCATATGCACACTGCACACCACTTTTGATCCAGATCAGACCCTTGTTACAGTGCCTCTGACTTGAGAGCAACTTCTTTATGTGCATTTCTCTTGAGTCCTTACAACTCCCCTTTTAACAGCTCCCCTTCTCCCAAGTTGTGCATGGCTAAGCTTGGCAGAAAAAAACACAGAAGTCTAATTTCCTTGCTTCTGCTGTAAAAAGTGCTATATGAATTTACAGACATAATATTTAGAATACAGACAAAGAAGAGTCACTGCCAAAGGTTGATTAAATATCAGGGTACTAAATGAGCAGTGGGTAAAGGTATAAAGCAAGGATGAGGTACTATAATCCCAAGCGCTTTGGAAGGGAGTGGAAGTACTCCAGTCATTGTTTGGACTTGTGTACTGAACAAATTAGGCACTGTCTGCACTTGAATTAGAACCTGAAAACTTAGGGAATGGCATAGTTGGTGTATGTGTCAGGCAAACTGAATTAGAATCTCTTCACATTCTTCTATCTGGTAGTACACTTCAAATAATGGTAGGAGTTCAATTTTCTCATATACTTTGGAAGATTCTCTTCACAGCATCAGATGGCTAAAATGTTATGCAAAGTTGCTGACTTAAGGCATATGCAGCAGCAAATGAAACAGCCTCTCCCCTTCACATTCAGTCTGGTCTTTAAGAACTAACCACACTCAAATTACAATGTAGTTACCCTCACCCCTCACCTCCCTATCCCAACTCTTAATGCATTCAAGCAGACCACTAATTTTAGTTGCACATATAGCACCTAACAGAGAGCCCTGAAGCATTATAAATGGGTAGGAATGGACAAACAGAAGTTCCCTCTAACTCAGCCTTCATAAATGGATTCCCCCAAAACATATTATATCCCTGAACCATTTTTTCTCATACAAGTTTAAATTCAAGTAAATGGCTCCTTAGTTCCCCCTTGCCCATGTAAACAGCAATGAAGATTTTGGCAGAGCTTTTATAATGAATACCTCAACTCTTGATTTTTAAAACCACTACCATCAGAAGAAACAAGCCAATTGCACAAAGCTTCTTCTCGTTCACACTGGGGAAGATGGAAGCAGGAAACTCTCTACCTGAGTTCCAGCTCCCAAAGGGATTAGGGGATGGGGTATATGCTGCCTTGCTCATTCAGAGTATGTCCTATTAAAACAACAGTTATCAGGAAGTACATGTCAGTGGAACATGCGAGGAAAAGCCTGGATGTGGCTTACTCTCTTTCTAGAGGAAAAACAAGGAAGAGCAAGATTATTGATATGTGGCAGCTACATTGCATTGTGTTCATTTATTTTCTGCTAGGGTCTAAACAATTCCAGTATTAGCAACTTAAGGATGGACATCCCTTTGCTTAAAACAGCATAAAACAAACAAACAAACACCATAAAAACATGCTTTCCCTCTTACTAACCCAGAAGAGATTTTGTGGCATTAAAGACAGAAGATACAAGAATCTTATAACAACACAGAAGACAGACCAAATATTAAAGGCAAGTAGCCCAAATAACTGTATTGCATATACAGTGAGCCCTTTGTATCCACTGGGGTCTGGTTCTAGGACACACACACACACACACCGTGGATACCAAAATCCATGGATGTTCAAGTCCCACTAAATACAATGGTTAATAAAATGGTGTCCCTTATATAAAATGATAAAATTAGGTTTAGCATACACACACACACATTTTTCCCCCAAAAAAACAAAAACTAATTTTGTCATTTTATAATTTAAGCATCCATGGCTTCTATCTATCTATCTAGAACATTTTCAAGCCATGGATGCTTGAATCAGTAGACAAAAAATCCAAGGACACAGAGGGCTGACTGTACAAAGGGGGGGGGGGGGAGCCAAAATCCTCTATTGCAGCTATGAATGTATAACCTAGAGTTACACACTCGTGATTGTTACATATTCATGATCCTTACGTAGCCGCTAATTTAGGGTCTGCGTAGGGACTACGGAAGTTCTCCAATTTCCACTTAACAGGAGGCAGCAGCTGCGATCAACAGGGACCTTTTCCCCTGTCAATCTGGAAGCAGCCAGATCTACCACCTTATTCAAGTGATCTCCCAAGTGAAGTGGAATTGAGATAGGGTTCCTACTTCTGCCTGTGGCACCAGCTATCATTCACAGGTGAGAGTGGGACCATCAGTCAGCTGCTTCCTGATCAACATGGGAAAAGACCTCCATCAATCATAGAGCTTGCTTGGTAAATGGGTATTGGGGAGATCAGGATGGGATTTGGCTGGAATCCCATACAAGATTAGTCAAAAAGAGACAGTTGAAAAGGGGATAAGGCTGTAATGTGAGCAGCTTCCAGTATTATGTAAATGCCTGTCTCTAACCTGTTGCCAGACATTTTCCCACAATATTCAAACTGGAACCTTGTCACCTGCTACCATCGGCCTTACAGGTGTGTGGTATCTGTACAGTTGGAGTTTGCATATCTTATATAAAAATATGTGCATGTGAAAGCTCCACTGTGAACATGTGGGCAACACATGGAAATGAAAGCACCTAGTTTTTTCCCACCTTCAACTCCATCAATCAGAACTGTTTCTTAATACACTGAATATGCAGTGGCAGAATTCAAAGACATAACTCTGCTAGTCTGAAAAATCAGTATGCAGAGGGATCACATCTGAGGAAGTAGGCTCAAGTCTACAAAAGCTCATGCTACCAACTTCTATCTTTCAGTTATTCTCAAAAGTGCTGCAAGATCCCTTTGCATGCTGACTATACAGTGGCATTCATTTTAATCAGAGTGCAGAATACACAATACATTTTCGAAGTAAGATTCTGGATTCTGTTTAGAAGCAATTTTTCAGTATGCGACACCCTTCTGCCAATTACATCTGCGGAAAGAGTCATGGGTGAATTTACCTTTTTCTGCAGAACAGGGTTTGCAGAATGGCTAATGTAGCAGCTTAAGTGACTGAACAATATTAAAATAACAAATTGTAACACACAAGTTTTGTTTTGAAAAGTGCGATACAATTTTCAAGTACTCATTATGTGAAAGCAGTTTTGAAGTATGAATAAAATACAATATATTTTTGACCAAATGAATCAGAAACTAAATTCGTACTAGACTAGATTTTTAAAAATCAGGCTCAGACATGCTATTAATGGACTTTCAAAAATATGTCCCAATTAATAAGTCTCAAAACATTTGTTGTTAATTGCCTTCGCATCAATCTCGACCCATAGCAACCCTATGGATGAGACATCTCCAGCCCTCCCCTGTCCTCTATTTCTCTGCCCACCTCCTGCAAACTCACATTTGTGGTCTCTTTAATAAAGTCCATCCATCTAACATGTGGCCTTCCTCTCTTTCTACTTCCCTCCACCTTTCCTAACATTATTGTTATTTCCAACAATTCATGCCTTCTCATGATGTGTCCAAAGTACGACAGTTTAAGTCTTGTCATCTTGGCTTCTAGGGATATCTCTGGCTTGATCTGTTCTAGGACCCGTTTGTTTGTCCTTTTGGCTGTCCATGGAATCCTCAGCACTCTTCTCCAACACCGCATTATCTCAAATGCATTGATTTTCCTCCTATCTTCTTTCTTGACTGTCCAGCTCTCACATCCATACATGGTAATAGGGAATACAGGCTTGTATGATTCTGACTTTTGTGCTGAGTTGTATGTCTTTGCATTTTAGGATCTTTTTTAGTTCTTTCATAGTCGCCCTCCCTATTCTTAAACTTCGTCTGATTTCCTGGCTGCAGTCCCCATTCTGATCAATGTTTGATCCCAGATATGAGAACTCTTTTACTATTTCTATTTCCCCATTGTCTAGTTTGAAAGTGTGTAAGTTCTCTGTGGTCATTATATTTCTTTTCTTTATGTTCAACAAACAGTAAGCCTGCTTTTGCACTTTCTTCTTTCATCTTCCTTAAGAGTTGTTCCAGGTCTGTGAGGTTTTCTCCTAGTATTATGGTGTCATCAGCATATCTCAATATATTTCTTCCTCCTATTTTCACTACTTCTTCCATGTCAATGTGGGTTGCAACAGTTCTACTGAAGTATCATCTGCTCCTGGAGTCTTGATTTTTGCATTTCCTTTATTGCAGCTTCCACTTGTTTTTAGAATTTGGGGTTCACCTTCATATGGCTCTTTGTTCCATGTGTCCTTCATGTTGTCTTCTCTTTTATATAACTATTCTGTGTATTGCATCCACTGTCTTTTTATTTCTTCCTGGTCTTGAATCATGTTCTTTTTATTGTCGTAGAGCATCCCGGTCCTTGGTTTGAACTTTCCCTTGATTTCCCGAACCTTGTGGAATAGGAATAGGTTCCCTTTTTGTTGTTGTCTTCTATTTCTCTACATTTGTCATTGTACTATTTTTTGTTATCTTTGCACGCTAGCCGTTGCATTCATGGTTCTTAGTCTATTTCTTGCTCTTCTTTCCTTTATTACTTGTAGTGTTTTATCTGTCATCCATGGTT
>JAIPUX010001232.1:166858761-166885501 GCA_020142125.1 Phrynosoma platyrhinos | reverse complement strand
ATTACTTATTTTCATTTTAAAGAATTATCTGCAAATGTTTTATTGAATGTTTGTGATGCTAGGAGGGGATGCTGCTGCTCTTTATTAGCAGAGGGAAAGAAAGGGAAGGGGAAGGCAGTTCCAGCTTCTCTGAGGTCCTATGGGAAGGAAGATGTGGGGGCATTCCATTCGAGACTCATTTCCTTCCCCTGATGGACGTGAAGCCAACTGCATCTCTATGGCTTCAAATCGCCTCCCCACTCCTTCCCTCCCTGTAGTTGGCAGTGGAACGGCGGCGGCGGCGGCAGCAGCAGCGGGGCCGGGAGGCTCAAGCGTAGTCTTTAGGGCCTGTCAGACACCACCACTACCCAGTAGTGAGGCAGCTGCGGCAGCTATGGGGCTGGGGAGGCCCAGGCAGACCCTTTAAAAACCCGCCTATTTCCACCACCGCCTTGACAGCGGAGCAGCTGCGGCGGTGACAGGGCCGGGAAGTCTCAGGTGGAGCTTCTAAGAGTGGCAATTGCGATGAGCCTGACAGTTGGGTCTGGGCGGGGACTCTCCATTTAGCCCGCCCAGCCCCCCCTTAACACCTGGAATGCTGTGAGAGCCGTGCAGAGATTGGGGGAAACATCTAGCCCACTCCAATTTAATTGTTTCATATAGCCTTGGAGTGAACTTGATCTCCATGAGCACTGTCATCTGGCTCTTTCTCCCTGTACTGCTGTGAAATAAGGGGAGGGAGGTCATAAGGCTGTAATAACACTTGTTTCCAATTTGGGCCGGGAATGATCTGGGAGCGGGAATTGAAGTTGTATGGGGGAAAGGGAGGTATGGCAGGAACAGAGTGAGGCGATATCACAAAAGAAGGTGGGATTGATGTTTGAAAGCTATTCCCACCTTCTGTTTCTCGAAATGGTTTGGAGAGCCTACCAGCTGTTCCACAGAACCTTACCTTGCTCCTGTGCAATGCCAGGTCAGTCAAGAATAAGACTCACATTATCCATGATCTCCTCCTAGACGAGGATGCCAACCTGGACTGCTTTACGGAGACCTGGCTGGGAGAGGATAGCGCCGTAACGTGGAGACAGGCCTTCCCGGCCGGTACTCTGTCAGTGAGCAGGTATGGAGAAGTGGGCGGGGGGGGGGGGGGCGGAGTGGCTCTGGTTCATAAAAACAACTTGAGCTTGACCAGGATACCTGTCCGGAACACAGTCCACTTCGAGTGCATGTACCTAAGTCTGTGGACCAAGGATAATCTGGTGATACTGCTAGTATACCGACTACCCCGTTGTCTAGCAGAGTCCCTAACCAAGCTGACACAACTGGACTCAGAGTGGCTGCTGGAGACTTTTAGTCTTGGGCAACTTCAGCATCCTTCTGGAGACCAGTCTGTCAACTCTCACAGGCGTGGCTCAGGAGTTCATGGAATCCATGACCAACATGGGCCGATCCCAATTGGTCGCCAGGCCTACTCATTGTGCAGGTCATACTCTCAATGTGGTCTTTAGTAGGGAATGGGAATATCAGTGGGCGGAGCTTATTAGAGAAGGCTCAATGTCTCTGAAAAAAATACAATTCCCATGATTTCCTAGCACTGAGCCAGGGCAGTTAAAGTGGACTCAATTTGCACTATTTCTAGCAGTCTGCAAAGGCCCTAAATCAGAATTTACACGGCCTCAAAAGAGTCATTTAGGGGGGGATGCAGACAGGCAGCCCTGGGCTGCCCCAGGAAGTAGAGGATCGGCACACACAGTGGCCCCGATTCTCCTGTTTGCTGCCTCTTAAAATGCTGCTCCTATTAGTGGCAAAAGGCCGCCCCAAGAGCTGCCACGTGGCTCTTCTCTGCCTCTTCCGGCATAGCGCGTGAGGACGCTATGCCGGGAGAACGTCCTGACGCCACACACTGTGAGTAAGGGCACGTGGAGTCAGGACGTCTTCGGGGAGGGGTTGGGGCGGCCAGCGTGCGGCTGCCCCTCCCCTTCTCTGCCTCCAACATGCCACAAAGGGCCCGTCTGCAGAGGCCCATAGTTTGATCTCCTACTAATGCAAGAAATTAAACAGAACAGAAATTCTGATGGATGGCCAGTCAGTCTTTGTTTAAAAACCTCTGAAAAAAATGAAGGCTCATCATCTTCCAGGAAGTCTGGAATATCTAACCTAGTTCAGTTTATTCTCCAAAAAGCATGATTCTGGAGGACTAGAAATATACTGCTGTCTCCTCCTGTTTCCTCCAATAGGGCTTTGTTTTCAGTTTTCTATTTAATACAAATCATGTACTTTGCTATCAAGCTGCAATTCTATTCCATATTGTTTGGACAGTCAACAGAAATTGTAGCTTGATGATCTGGGTATCACTCCAGACTTACCTTACAATATTTTTCTGCCACAGGGCAGTAATTTACAAGAAAATAAAACTGTTACAACAAAACTACAATAGTGGTTCAAACTGAACAGGAAATCAATGTGAAGCTACATGCAAAGACGCTGCTTAGTTCCAGATCGTCCAAACTGAAGTTGGAAGAATTAACCAACTGGGACATTTTAAAAAATCTAGTTAATTAAATTTGCAAGGAAACAGAGCCTAGACTCAAACCTTACTAATGATAGAAGCAGCAACACAATAATCACTAATGGCATTTAACTGAATTTCTTACCTCCCCAGGTCCCTCCTACTTGTGATGCAGAAGATATGGGATGTACAGAGGGATGAAAGGCTGGCTGCAAATCAAGCAGGTCATTTGGCAGCTTTGATGTGCTACAGAAACAAAGTGAGGCAACTATCAGAGATCTGGACAACCATGTCATTCTTTCAATAAACTTACCAAGCTGTTTCTAATAACAATCGTGGATAGACACATACAGACTGTTTCTTTTTCTTTTCTTTTTTTTACAGAATTCAGCTTCCTTGGAATCCAAGGTCAGGATCCAAAGATGCACTTTAGGTATACCTAAGATCAACATGCCCAGAGGGACTGAGATTTCCCACTACCAATCTATACAAAATCTCTTTAGAAATCCCTCTGGATGCAAAGCAGCTTTCTGTATTGTTTTGGAAAAGGAGCAGGAGATGTATTGTCTGAGAAACAGACCCTTTGGGCTCATAGTTCTCATGGTTGCTTGGTTCCTGATTTTCATAGCATTTTGTATTATTTTATATAAAAAGTTCTCATTCTCACAGCTGTATGCCAGAAAGTGTACATGCAATGTATATGGTAATCTTCAAAGAGAGAACAGTGAAGATGTTGAGTAATGAGAGACAGAGTTACAGTGTTAAAGAGTTGCTTTTTTTGGACTGCACCTCCTAGCCAGAATGATCAGCTGGGAGAGTCTGAGAGTTGTAGTCCAAACAAATGGCTTTCTGAAGCATAGGGCAGGGTCTCTTTATCCTGTATCACTTTGGCTACTCATGTCCCAAATAAATTATAACTGCAAAAAGCACATTACATTCTAAAGCAGGGATAGCAAGAAGATAACTTGGGGCACACATTTGTAGATAACTAGGTGATGTGTAGATCAGTACAGTTTTGACATACAATAATGTAGCAGCAGCAGTTTAAAAATTTGCCTCGCTGAAATACAGTGGTCGCTCCACATTCGCTGGGGTTGGGGTGAAGGACCCCCATGAATGTGGGGGGAAAATGCAAATAAAAGAATGTAATTCTTTTTACCTCTCTAGGAATCTCCAGGTCCTCCAGTGCAACTCTATGGTCAACATCTGCCAGAAGTTGAATCATGCTGGAGAACCTACAAATGCCTAGAGAACTGTTTTCTCTAGGAATGTCTAGGTTCTCCAGCACAAATCTATGGTCATGTTCTGGCAGAGTTGCGCTGGAGGATCTAGAGATTCCTAGAGAGAACATATTAATCAAAACTGCAAATAGTCAGATCCACAAAAGTCAAAGCTGCAAATGTCTTCCACATTTGCGGCTTTGACTGTACAAAGCAACTGTACCAACAACAACTGGAAAAGATTGTGGGTGAAAATGACTTTAAAGATTGGTTTTGGTATTTACTGCAACATGCTCAGAGGCACCTTCCTTCTTCTTGGCATGTGTGTGTTGTGTGCTGTTTGCCTTCAAGTCCTTTCCGACTTATGGTGACTCTAAAGGTAAAGGTAAGGTATTCCCCGTTGACAAGGTTATCGTGTTGTGTCCGACTGTAGGGGGAGGCACTCATCTCCATTACTAAGCCAAAGACCCAGCGTTGTCAGAGACTACTCTGTGATCATGTGGCCAGCATGATTGCATAGATTATCTTCCCACCAAAGTGGTACCTATTTATCTACTTACATTTGCATGCTATCGAACTGCTAGGTTGGCAGAAGCTGGGACTAATGATGAGAGCTCACCCCATCATGCAGCACCCAGGCCTTTAAAGTGACTCTATAGTGAACCTATCATGGGGTTTTCTTGACAAGATTTGTTCAGATGAGGTTTTGCTATAGGAGCCCTAGTGGCGCAGTGATTAAATGCCTGTACTGCAGCCACTCACTCACAAACCACAATGTTGCGAGTTCAATACCAGCCAGGGTTAGGCTTGACTCAGGCATGCATCCTTCTGAGGTCACTAAAATGTGAACCCAGCTTGTTAGGTGCAATTAGCTTACAGTTGCAAACCGCTTAGAGACTGCATAACACAGTATGAAGTGGTATCTAAATGAAGCTGCTAAGCGGCTATTGCCTTCCCCTGAGGCTGAGGGCATGTGATCTGCCCAAGGTCACTCAGCGGATTTCATGACCAAGCAGGAATCAAACCCATAGTTGTAGTCCAGCATTCACTATGCCACACTGGCTCTCATATATGAATCCAAATGAGCCACTATTTTATATTGGCTCCAAAGGCTGGACAAACAAATGAAAAAAAGTACATCCTGCAGTCTTGACATTTGACATATAACATATTCCAAAAAGTATGCACCTATTTTGCAGCAAATTCTTGCATTTTAAAAGACTACATGCATATTCTGCACTTTACAGCAGGTAGTCAAGAGGTAAAAAATAAAGCAGTCAACTAGCCTAGTCTCAGTGATACAGCAGTATAGGCTGGAGGGGGACTTGGGAGATGTGGATGGAGTCTTCACTGAACCATGGAACTCACTGAATGATTTTTAACCAGTCACAGTCTCTCATCCTGAACAATGTGACATAATTGTTATGAGAATAAAATGTGGAGGAGATGAGACATGTATCCTACTTTGAACTCAAGGCAAGAAAATACACAGATATATAATTCATGCTAAACTATTCCCAAACAAGCCCAAGAACAAACGGAGTAATTTTACTGGCTTGCTTAGCAAGTGACTGATGTTTCTGAACCACAAATCCTGATTTATATGTAAACAAATCAGGAATCTGCAAAAGCAAAACTCAGTCTTGGCTTGTATCTCTTCCTAGTCATGTGATAGAAGGGCAGAGAGAAAGCATATGAGTCTAAGATGTCACACTGAATCCTTTTTTCTTGAGAATGTAATGATCAATCATGGTTTAAGTCAGGGTTAGGCAACCTTTCCCCTTTAAGGGCCGAGGGACTTCAGCTCCCAGAAGCCTCAGCCATGTTGGCCAATAGTCCCATGTTGGCCAATAGCTCCTGGAATTCTGGGAGCTGAAGTCCCTCGGCCCTTAAAGGGGAAAGGTTGCCTACCCCTGGTTTAAGTATTGCGGTGAAATGCAGCCCATACAATCTGAAGCAAATTAAATTTCAGTTTCTACATTTTCTTGAAAAGTTTTAGGGATTCTTGAAATATAAGGTATCGTTAGCCTCCCAACACAAGCATACCAGTTCAGGACAAAACAGGTTCTTAATTGCTCAAGACATTTATATATTTGTATACATAAGTATAACACAGAAATTTTAGTAATCTTTTGTACTATGAAAAATGTCCTAAATGATCCGATCCAGTGATGATGCCTGGGCTACTTTGTCTTGAAGCTAACCTTATTGATAAGTCATACCAAAGTCAAAGAATTATCCACTAAAAACACTCTACAGCGCTGTCTCATATTGAGGAGCCACTTTGGTGAGAAGCAATCTCTTCCAACTAGCAGCAGCACTGAAAGACAGCAAGCTACTGGCCTGTCACATGCACTGGCTTCCTGTCTGCTTCCAAGCTTAACTCAAAGTTGGTATTAATCGTTCAAAATGTAAATGGTTCTGGACCAGGTTAACTCACCAGTAGCACTTTCCCCACATTTTGCTGTTGTTGTGTACCTTCAAGTCATTTCTGACTTATGGTGACCCTAAGATCATGGTGTTTCTTTTTCCTGTGTGTAAGATTCATTCAGAGGGGGTTTGCCTTTGCCATCCTTTGAAGCTGAGAGAGTAAGACTTGCCAAAGGTCACCTAGTGGGTTTCCATTGCCGAGCAGGGCCATGTCTCCAGAGTCCATTGCTTAAACCACACCATGCAGGCTCTCTTTCTCACATATACCTCAGATCATATCTTCTAATCAATCTACAGGCATCTCTAACAAATTAGGTATAGCATGTGGCAACTCGAAACAGGGCCTTTTCAATATTAGCATCCAAGCTTATGGAACAGCTCCTCAGAGAGGTGTGATTAATACTTACATTTTAGTGTTTTAAGTGCCAGGTGAACTTTTTTTTCTCCTAGGCTTTTCATCTTAAATATTTTAGGGATTTGTATGATTTATTATACTTGTATTATTCTTTATGCTAGTATTCTGTTGCTATTTTATTCTACTTCAAATATTTTCATTCAGAGTTTTATGTTATTTATTTTTTTTACTTGTAAATTCCCTTGATATCTTGTTACTGGGCAATTATAAATCTTTTCAATAAACAAGGAAAACAGTACCTGTTAGAAGAACTAGGTGTAGAGAAAATGTCAATGGCTGGTGTAGTCATTATACTTCCTGCTGTATTAGACACTGGGGAGGAGGCTGTAGTTAAGGAGGTATGAGGTTTCTTTGCAAGTTCTTTTAGACGCTGTTCCTATTGGAAATGAAACCATCATAAGAAACCCAGAAACAAGGTAGCAAAGATTACTGTAAGCAGAGAAAACCATCAGGCAGTTGTCTTCCTATTCAACGAACTATTTTAAACAAGAGATTTATCACCATTGAGCAATACAAGACAGCTTTACCAAGTATTTTCCACATCATAATGGTAAAGGAAAAGGAATGCAGTCAGAGGTGGGAAATGCAGGAGAATAGGATAATGTCTATTTATTCTTTTAGTTCATTGGTACATTTAGCTCAGTATTATTTACTATGACTGGCAAGGCTTCTCAGTCAACAATGTATCAATTCTCTACTGCCTTTAGATCCGAAATCAACAATCTCTCAATACTTCTCATAGTGTTACTGTGATTCCTTGTAAGCTAACAGAAGTTACTAAGTAATCTGGCTGCTGATACAATTATAACGTCTTGTAATAGACCCCCACCTGTCTATATCAAACCGATTTCGACTCTCCTTTAACCATCTGCTGGAAGGATCCCTCCCCCCTTCCTTTCTTCGGCTTAGTTGTTCTTTGGACTGATTTTAGGTATAAAGATTATAATGGTCACAAGTGGAATTTATTGCAGGAGGTAAAACTCCAGTTAAGATAAGTCTCCAAATTGGGTGTTATCTTATTGTATTGGCTTTATTGGAAGTGGAGGTGGCTACTGTCCATGATCATGGCCAGCTCAAACCTCCATGCCTCGATCTCTTACCCTCTCCTGGGTATTCATCTTATTCTTCCTCCGATCTAGTTTTCCAGAGAGATACAAAGGCACTTTAGTCTCCAATGAGCCCCTCTGCTTCTCCCCTGTTTGAGGAGACTTCTTTTATCCTCCAGCATTCACACCTGGGGGATCTTGAGCTTGCAGTTAGTAATCTCCCCTTTCCAGACAAGGTTTTAGGGGGATTCTCGCACTGCCATGCCACCGGAAGGTCTCAAAGATCTCAGGCAGACGCTTCCCATCACCTGAACAACTTTTAAATTAGCAATGCCAGGAGTTGAACTTAGCACTTACTATGTACAAATCTGTGCTATGTCACAGAGCAGGACCCATTTAAAAAGAAAAATCTGGAGAGGCTATGTCAAATTCTGGTAAAATAACATGCTATTTTACAGTAACATGGCCTTTTACGGAAGTTGCCAAGGGGGGGCTAGGGCTGGGGGCTGATGAAAAACAAAATGGCAGCCGTCGCCCCCCGCATCACACATGCACGACAGTGGAGCCCCCCCAGGAGGGCTCCCTCGACCACGCCGGGCCTCTGAGAGGCCGAGCACCGCCATGGGGGTCCTCCAGGGCACCATTTTTTATTCCAAAATGGTGCCCCGAGGCCCCCTGAGGCCGCGAAAGGTGGCGGCAGGACTGGGCAGGGGGCAGTTTGAAGGCCTCTGCAGCCCGCATGCGGCCCGCAGCCTGCAGGTTACCGGCCCCTGGCATACACTGTTGGTGTTTGGTGCTGTGTAACCTTAAAGTCCAATACTACGAGCAGGTTTGGGCTGTGACTCTTGAACACACAAATGCTGCAGTGCACATCACTCACAAAATTCACACAGACCTCAAGTCTTGGCTTTCAGAAGACCTATTTCCCACCCCACCAAAATTATTTATGAGTATTGTTTTGTATGCCCAGGACCTATTTTTCATACTAGAAGACACCAGAGAAAATTCAGGCTGAAGGAAGAAAATCATGCTCACCTTCAAAGCTTTTAAACGGGCTTGCTCTTCCTCTAGTGCAGCTTGTTTTTCCCTTTCATCTACTTTGGTGAGGGACAGGCCAGTGCTTGCCAGGGAGGAGACTGCATTGGAAAGAGTGGTAGCCCTAGGAAAAGTTGTCAGTAGGAAACCTGGTAGTTATATAGATGACATGACAGGAAAAGATGCCCAAGAATGTACTGTTTCACATTATTAAAAAAAAAAATTACCTTACAATATGCTTCCTTTCTCAGGGGGATGCTATGGTGGGCATAAATTAGGATGTAGAGTCTCTTTTCTACTTCTGAATAGCCAATAAAATTTAACCACCCTGTTCAAATGCCTAAAGGTGATCTAGATTAGAGTAGGATTTATTTTTAACCCACGAGACAAGCAGGGGAAGTATTTATTGCAAAATATATGCTCCAGCCCAAAACTTTTAATTATGATTTATTACCATTTGGAAGACACAGCATGGAGATACTAAGAAATTGGGCGATGCTGCACACGTTTCTGTGGATTTATGTTCAAGATTGAGGTTCCTAACAACAAAATTTGCCCCACCTTTATGACTATCTCAGAGGAACACCATCTCCTGGACTTCAAGGGAATTAAATGGAATAATTCTGTTAGGGCTGGATCCAGATGCCAGTATACTTAAAGCAGACCCACTGATGAAATAATTAAGCCTAATGGATTTCAAGGGGGGTTGAAGTGAGCTTCTCCAAGTCAAAATTACAGATGGACAGCTCCCCAAATAAAAGGAAACACCATGTGGAATTTGCAGCTTTCATATATTCAAACAAGCAGGTTCTTCTAGAACCGTGCCACTTTTGCCATGAAGCTTTATATTGAAATAATTTCCCAGAACATTTGTTGATACGAAGTTAGACTTCTTTTTATTATGTGCAGGGGTTCTGCTCCACAAGGAAATATGAGGAAATGTACAGTCCAGAAAAGTGAGCAATGCCTACTTCTACCAGACTGGCTTTAACCGCTGTCTGAAGTCCCTTATTCCAATGAAAACAAGCAAAGCAGATTCAAGGAAATTTCAAGCACTGCCCAACAACCATTACAAGAAGGAATGAATACATGCCTGCTTGCAGCAGTAGAGTCTTTGATTTTCTTTCCTTCCAAGGAGGCTAAGTGCTGTTCCAATGCATCAAGAAGGCTGCTTGGTGCCTACAAAACAAATCAGCAGCCTTTCAGGAATTCAGGCCAAATAACATCAGCTCCCTGCCACCAGTTTCTTTGACACAAGAGCTCAAGATTCAATGACAGAAAGCAGTTCTTAATTGCAGTAACATCAAAAATGTATTAAGCATCACATATACTAATATGGGTTCATGGCTCATTAGTCAAGACTGCTCATTGAAACATCCATCCATGAAGTCAAAAGCACAAAGGAAAATGGCACACTGAATGGAGGTGAGGTTAGTACATTCCAAGGGATAGAACTTGAGAAGAGTTACTGTGCTGTGCTACCTCAAATCATATAAACATGTTAATGCACTATAAATCTTTGCCATGCTGACTGGGCTTTTGCATTTATCTGATTAGTTGTAATAGCTTACTAAAAATCAGTAAGATACAAAGGTTTATACTACAGATGCACTTGTCCAAAGAACTTAAGTTAATTTAAAATGCAAGAATCTACTGCTTTAAAGTATAATCCTTTACTAAGGATCCTCAACCGTGAAACAAAGCAGAAGAAAATGTTCTATATTGAGGATGGGTGGAACAGTAGACTCAAGCCCATTTTTAAAAAACCTATATACACAAATATGGTGACAACCAATTAAAGCATTAGCAATTTAGCCAAGCTCTTCCAATTATGAAATCCCAAACAAACATGCATAAAATTATCTACCTGAGAAAGATCTGGTATGTCTCCTCTGTCTATCCCCACTTGCTGTAATAACAAATAAATTCAGTAAGATACAGGCCTTAAGCATGTTTGGCTAAACATGTGATGAAAAAAAGCACATTGATGGTAACAAAGAGAAAGAATGTTTACACACTATGAAGATTCACAGAATTCAGGGTCTGTACAAGGGTGGGCAAGTTAAGGATGGTCTGGGGCTGCTTTTCTGTCCTGAGAACTTCTGGGGGCCACCTGGACTAACAAAAATTCCTTACAAATGATGAAGAAGTGAATTGAAGCCCACTTACAGTTTTGCAAACAGGGTTTTGAGGGGAGTATTGAAAAGGCTTTTTCATCAGATGCAAATGAGGCTCTGCTGTCTTAAATTTGTACTTGAATACAATAACAGACTAGATGAAGGTAACAAGCTGAAACTCAATGGCTGATGATTTGTCCCCTAAGTGAATGGGGACCAGCCTCTTCTAGATGGAGTTATGTTCTCCCCTAAAAGATTAAGTTTGCAGTCTGGACATGCTTACTTATCTAGCATTCTCATTAGAGGTTGAAAAGGCCACCAAGTCCTTTTTATAATTTTTTAGCCCATAAGCCAATGACAACCTTCTTTGGAATGAAGTGGTTTGGCCACAATGACCCATATTCTGAGAACCTCCATTTACAGACTACTATTATATATAGGACAGCCTTTAAACATGGATAGAAAGTTGCAACTGGTCCAGGATTGGGCTTCCAGATTATTAATGTGTGACTAGATTATCTAATGTCATAATGCCTGTGTCTGGTCAATTGCACTAGCTCCCTAGCACTTTCTATACCCAGCTGAAAGCCTTGTTTTTAACTTTTTAAATTCTACACTCAAAAGACTAATTTCTTCTATATGTACCTACCCAAAACTTCACAACTTCTTCCAACTCCCTATTTCCCTGTCAAATGAGATAGACAACCAGTAGGCTGAGAGGTTTTCTAGCAGTATAATCTCATCTGTGAACAGCCTCCCCAGAGATGACCACAGCACAATCTGAAGCAATGTTTTCTTCATTTAAACCATTAAAATATTTTTATCCTGCTCTTTTATCTTTGTATCTCAGGGCAGCAAACAGAACAGTATAATCACTTAAATCACTACACCAAATTACAATTTAAATGTGATAAAAATATTAAAACATTTAAATAAGTGGAACCAGCTTTAAAAGGCTAAAAGAGTGAAAACCATGTGCATGTTTAAAAGTAAATTAAGTCCTAAGAGTTTTAATTAAAAGCCATGCCTTTACCTGATGCCAAAAAGAAACCATCAGCCCTAGTTGAACCTCCAAAGGGAGAGTATTCCACAGGTGGAACAACACATCCAAGAAGGCCCTCTCCTGTGCTTAACTAGGCCTTTTTAAATTACTTTGGGATTGGTTTATTTGTTTAGACTGGGCTTTTCAATTTGAAATTCTATGCTTGTAATGGTCTATTTCTAAATTTTTATACTGTATTTTAAAGTTCTTTTTGTGAACTATCCAGAGAATTTGTCATGAAGAGCCTTCATAAATAAGGAAATAATTCAAAAAACACTATCATATTAACTCCTCCACTATTTTTGTCAGAGAGGCTGGTAAGCTGTTGCCTTGAGCAAACCATTTATACAAGCTGCATTCTGTACCTGTATTACCTCAGCCTGGTATAAATGGTGCTTGGCACATATTAAGGTAAAATATGGTTTCATGATTTTAATTCCTATCCTTGGTAATGTTTTCACTGACAGTATTCTATCAGCATGACTAATTACAGAATTCTTGACAGGACCAGCATTTATTACCTCTGCAACTTTGAGAAACTCAGAAATCCTTGTCATTCTGGTCAGAAACTTCTTATATATGTCAAGGCCTTCTTTGCATTGGTTTTTTTTCATGTCAAAGTATTTTTCTATGAAAAAGAATTTAAAAATGAGAGTTGTCAAGATACCTTCCTTCCTGTTTACAGTATAGAACTATGTGTATTACAGAAATCAGAGATGTTTGCCAAAGAATGAATGGATAATTTTTGTAAGTTCTTCTTTTCACTGTGTCATTTGTTCAGGTTCAAAAACACAGAGGGCTGGTTGTGGACATAATTCAGAAATTTGGTGCAAGAACAATTCCAAATTACTAATATGCGGGAAGCCTTAAAGTCATAGAAGAAATGTATTTTGAAGCTTAAAATATGTTTTTAGTCCTTAAGCAATGAGAAATCAAGAAATTAACAAAGGCTATATTTAAATCACAGTAAAAATGTCACTGGAGCTGTCCTTAAATACAAAAATAGCACTATAAATCATTCCTTCTTATTCAAGCCTCATTTTTAAAACTGCCAATTTTCCCTGATGAATACAGAAAAACCAGAAGCTAAACAAGTATCTACAAGGAAAATACTTCAGTTTAGCAATCTGTTTTATAAAACATCCAAAATACAGTGTCAGGAGTCAGGAAGGAATATTCTTCCAATTCTTGTAGATTTCTTGAATGCCAAATTGGGGGGAGGGGAATAAATTATTAGTGTAAATAATCATCTAGCTGTCATTTTCAATGTTCACTAATCTCACTGATGTTCTGAATTTGTTTTGGTTTTCTTCTCATTCACCCAACAGGCAGATTATCATCAACATTTGTCATAATGTATTACTGTCTTGCATAGGTAAAATAAACAGTTCAACATGGAATGGAATAATAGGTATAATAAACACTTTTCTCAAAAACATATCGGTCCAAACACATTAAAATATGTTTAATGCAGTTATTTGGGAAAGTCTGTTAATTTTGTCAAGAATAGGTCAGAAAACATGCTTTGCTGAAAACAATTTCCATTTTATTTTAGAGAAATCATTCATGCTGAGAGCTGTCCTAGAGAATTACAGGCTGGATCCTCACTGCAGAAACAATCCAGTTTGACAATTCTTTAACTGCCATGGTTAAATGCCATGGAATCCTGGGATTTGTAGTTTGTTGTGGCACCAGAGCTCTGTGACAGAGAAAGCTAAACGTCTCACAAAACTGCAGTTCCCAGTATTCCATAGCACTGAGCCACGGGAGTTAGAGCAGTGTCAAACTGGATTATTTCTGCAGTCCAGATACAGCCCTAGCGATGTACCCAGCAATAGTAGGGAGACATGGCTTTGGTTTCTAGAATCGCAATCTGACATCCAAACATGTACCAAATTGGGTAGTTATGTTCATTCATTCACTTTATTTATACCACCTCCTTTCCCAGAACCAGAACTCAAACATGCTATATTAATGACACAATGGGAACTGACCTATACTGCATAAATCTTGCATAGATTTAATAAATGAAGAACTTAAAGAACCCCAGCTACATCAAAACAACTCTGTTTTCCCCAACAGCCTCTGGGAAGCCTGCAAGCAGAGCATACTGCTGCTTTTGTGCCTTCAGTAATACGCCTGACAACAGAAATACTACAAATGAAATTGAGCATTATGCTCTCACAAACCACAAGTGCTACCCATTTTCCTCCTTTGTACGGAGACAGATCCAAATTTAACCATGCTTAGAGCAGGCATACTGAAATGAGACCACAGACATGGATAATTTCACTGAGTCTTCTCTAACCACCACTAAGTCTGGATCCAACCTAATGGGTATGGGACAGACTTTATTCAAAGAATAAGGAATGGCTGGCCTACTGCACTCTCCTGTTGGGGTGTGGCAGCTATCCAAAATCAAATGCAGAGTCTCAGTCCCACAAACTTAATTTATGACAACTATCCTGAAGACACAGAGTTGATTAAAGACAGGCTGAAAGTTTAAAATCTTCACAAAATTGTCACTTTCCCAAAATAGGATGCAAAGACCAAACTGTGAGCTTTGGAATCTGGTGATGTGGTAGTTGGACATGAACAAAATTATAGTTCAAGGAAGTCACTGTTCTTGCCAAAAATATTCTAGAAAAGCTTGCATTTAGGTATATTTTTGTTTACATATAAAGAGAAAGAGCCCTGCAAAGGCAGCCTAAAACTGTCTTTAAGGAAGTCAAGTCACATAGATGACTATCTTGCTTATTAAGTACAAGGAAGAGATGTAACAGAGGTAGTATTTACCCAACAGATTAATAATCCCTTCATTATATGCTGCAAAGAGTCTAATGGCATCTTTGAAGAGGAGCATGAAGGCAGCATTAATTACACCATTTGTAAGCTCATTGCTGTTGACCTGCCAAGAACAAGAAAGACATTTAGTTCAACTGGAGACACTTCCGCAGCTTTCTTTTGTCAGTACTCAGGACGAAGACTCTTCGTTGCCATTTAACACAGAGTACTACAAGCCTGTGAAACCAAAGCCTGTCAAAATTAAATCATATATTTGGCTTTGAGAACTCTGCAGCAATGGACCAGGCTGAAACAAAATGCATGCACTCTCTGTAAGATGCCAAGGAAGACTTCCCAGTGAGCAGCAATGTATTTGAACTTCAAACTGCCATACAGGAACTTGAAAAATGTACTACTGTAGCTCATGCTTTCGATATTCAGGTAGATCTCCCACACAGTTACAGAACTTTGCAACACATCATTTATCACCTCTAAGAGAACACATGAATTGTTTACAGAGCAAGGTAAACTTGGCACAAGGTAAACTAACTCAATGCTAGTGTTCTACAATCCTGCTTCTAATGGTAAATATTCTGTTGCCCTCTGGTAAATAATGAAAGGAGCCCTCTTCTCCTGCCCAGCTTGGAGTCAAAGAAGAAACTAAGACTGTCCCTCATGCAAGTGCTAAGATACTAAGGGCACAAAGCAACTATGGGTAATGTTTTTGGTCACCTTCTTTTGTTAAATTCCAAGCCTAAGAAGAAGGCTAAGACTTGCTTGTGGGGATTCCAAAAAAAGTAAAACTTTTTTTAAAAAGTTCTACTACATTTCCAAAAAGTAGATTTTTTTCCCAGCATTCTAAATAACGTTACCTTGTTTAGCATGTTTGGCTTAATATTATATTCAAACATATTTAACACTGCGTGGAAATTAATTTACCCATATATTTGTAATAATGCAAAGGGACTGGTATACACTTCTGATGCTTAACAAAAATGACCACATCAGAAAGAATACTACTTTTTAGGACACATACCGAAAGAGAGCCATACCTGATATATCTTACATCAACAGCTTAACCTTCTTATGATGAGGCATAACTGTAGTACTTTCAGCTTCAGTCACTCTGCATTACTTAGTTGCATTTCAGCTTGAGAGAAACATCTGATTCAGTGCAACTAGCTGAACATTCTTTTGCACTAAAAATTTGGCTGTAGCACAGCTGCCCACATAACTACAGATAAATTGGGGAAGGAGGGTAATTTTTCATGAGAAAATACAGCACTGGAAGATTTTCTGGAAAATTTTCTATGGGAAATTTCCACCCCACATCTCCGCTTGCCATTTTAGTACTTGGTGGCAGAAATACATCGAATACTCTGATGCTTAGCATCAAATGGACCCAGCATTTACCTGTAGGTCTTGAGGGAGTAAAACAGGTATTCAAGAATTCCTCATCTGCCAAGTGCTAAATCAGGTTCCAGCTCCAAATTTAGAGCTGGAGAGAGATGGGTGGGATCATTCACACGTGCTCCATACACTTCTAATGCCCTGGGTAAATTAGGGACCTAATATACTGTATCCTGCTATGCCCGATGACAATGCTATGTATACTTAATAAGTATGCATATTAGTTAATACTTACATAAGCATATTACTTAATAAGGAATATGCTTAAGGAACTCTACACTGTGGTTTCCCTGTATATATGAAAGCTTAACCATGCTTGGGTTCTGAATAATGATAGCTCAAACTATAGTTTTAATGTGATATCTGAATTTAATTACTGGCTTGATTTTATAAAAAGTCTTTATTCTTTAAGCCTTTATACATGCAGCAACTCTAAAAAACTTACATTGAAATCAAGAAGTGCATCCATTTGGTTTTGTATAATTGGTACAGTTTTTAGGAGTTTCTCTGTATTCATTGTCCTCATGACTCCATCAGACCTAAGAGAAATAAGAAATTTTAAAAATATAAACAAAACAAACCCATTTCATATGATTCACCTTTTTAAAATGCCCAGTGCACATACACTGATGACTCCCATACAGAACAGTCAAGTTCTAGTTTTTCCTTCCCTAGCAGTCTATAGGCACATTATCAGTGAGTCAAACTACTAAGGATAACAGAACCTGACAGTGAGCTCTTCTTTTTTGGATAGTGTAAGCAACTTGGCAAATTAAATTGCCTCAATAAATCCTAAATCCGCCCTGTACAATGTATGCTTTCCATAGCTTTATAATTACCTTTCACACTGCTCATGAAAAGCAGGAAAACTGAAGGAACAGAGATAATTATAAATGCATCAAGTTGAAGGGATGGACCTCAGCGGTCAAACAAAGTCTTTGCATGCAGATGCAGAAGGACCCATGCTGAATGTTTGCTATCTCCAAAAAGGGCTGGGAAAACATTACATCTGAAACCATGGGTTTAGGCCCATCAATATACATAATATTGAACTACACAGACAATTAGCTAACTCAGTATATAGTATCTATGTTCCAAGTGTGGAAGCATCATGCCCTATTATGAGTTCCATGAATTACAAACAAACAAACATACAACTCATGAACCAAACAAGCCTAAATTCAAATTATCAGTTAGCAGTTCCAAAGCATAAAGGAAAAACAAAGAAACAGGTTTGGACTGTACTATCTGTAGAAAAGAGTACTATTAAAAGGTACAAGTTGATCAAGCCATATTTCTACAACCCTTGACAAGGAGTCTATTCTTGCAGAAACATAATTGAGTTAAACTATGTCCTAGATAACACCTACAAGGTTATTATTAACTGGTGAAGATCTTAGTATATTTATTCAAGCTCTTAATTTAGAACTGAAACATAACTGCACAACCTTGTTGTCACTTTAGGCACATGTAGAAAAAAAATGGGAAAGGAGATTTTTATTGTTAATTCAATTTTTCTGCATACTTAAGACCGTAATGTCACATGTCTACTTCTGAGAACTCCAGAGTTAAGAGACCTATGAATTATTTCCA
This sequence comes from Phrynosoma platyrhinos, assembly GCA_020142125.1. Lineage (NCBI taxonomy): Eukaryota > Metazoa > Chordata > Lepidosauria > Squamata > Phrynosomatidae > Phrynosoma > Phrynosoma platyrhinos. Next base: position 166,867,921 of record JAIPUX010001232.1, on the reverse strand, counting down.
GCAGAAGATGCATCATATCCCAGTCATATCACACAGAGATCTTTCCTCTAAGGATGAATACACCAGTAAACACACTCATCAATCAGTATTTTCTTCAGTATATACCCTGCCTTTATACCAGAGGTGGCCTACAAGCCAGTTTGTAAACTGTCTGGTAATAAAAAGAACTTTTAAGACAACAGCACTTCTTCAGCTAAATGTCTTTAAAGCATGTAACACCATGTTCCTATATCACTATGTATTTTTAAAACTTAAATTTTGTATATACTAAGTTCCTAGGCCTCCACACCGTTCCTAGGCCTCCACACCATCTCCATCTGTATTTTACCATATGAACAATCGCTACTTTGATTCTTCCAACTACAAAGCAGCGTCTTCAGATCAATACTGAGTCAAAATAAAAAAACAAAGTAAAGGAGACCTTGGCCACAATTCACTTGGAGACTTAAGTTTTTATAAGTGGATTTGTTTCTGCGGGAAATAAATTTTAGCAGTTTCACAACATCCATATTCAGCAAGAGGTTGCTGTTACATTATTATGTAGGAGAGTAAGCAACGTGACCACTGCACATTGGGACTGATGCACAATGAACAGTGGCTATGGACTTCCAATGCACGTCAGGCCACTCTTCCTAGTGTCCCATTACATATCTTTGAAAATCACTAACAAGATTCCTTAGCACCTCTGCAACTTTGCTAACTATACATAACACTATGCAATGCAGAACACAATAATTTCAGCCCATTTCTTTAAGTCAAGTGTGCAAAGGAGACTGCCTAAAGCCCCAAAGGCAGCTGGAGAGGAAAGACCTCCCCAAAACTAACAATGCATGTTGGCTTCCTCTTTAATTCCTAATTGGAAAAAAAGGCCCCTCCCAAGTCTAAACGGTGGCACAACTTCAAATCTTACAATGAGGGAATGTCACTTAGCAACCTTTTCCCCTAAAAGTGTTTTTTTTTAAGGTCAGGAGATCCTACAGGGTGCCAATGCCCCAACCCCACCCCAGGCTGTTGTCTATTCTTGCTTCAGGAGCCCTGGTGGTGCAGTGGTTAAATGCCTGTACTGCAGCCACTCACTCATAGACCACAAGGTTGCGAGTTCAATACTAGCCAGGGCTCAGGCTAGACTCAGGCCTGCATCCTTCTGAGGTCACTAAAATGAGTACCCAACTGTTGGGGGGCAATGAGCTTACAGTTGTAAACCATTTAGACACCCCATAGTGCGATATGAAGCGGTATATAAATGAAACTGCTTTGCTTTTGCTTTGCTTTAAGCAGTGGTGTTCTCAGCTATCAAAGCTAGAATCCAAAAGCTGCTTCATATCACAAGTATTTTTTAATTAAACAAACATTAAAAGTTAACAATTAAACAAGTTAAACTATTAAAAGTACATAGTTAAAACAGTCTAAATAGATTTAAAACATAATTAAAATACACAAGAAACATACAGCACACCATTTTCAAACACTGTTGTGACACGTGATTAAAAATCAAAGGCCTGCCTAAATATAAAGGTCTTCTTCACTTGCCAGAGAAAACAGAGCAGGAAGCTAACTGACTTGACCCCCCATGGAAGAGAGTTCCACACTCTGGAGCAGCCACTGAGAAGGATCTCCCCTGTACCATCACCAAATATGCCTATATGCAAAGGGATTGGTAATGGGACCAAAGAAAAAACCTTCCCTGATAATCTTAAAACTCAGACCAGCTTGTAAGTTTTTAATTAATAATCGAAATGTTGGCTTCATCATATCCCAAGGACACAGACATACTTTTTGAGTGGCAGAGTTAACAAGTGTAGTGGTTTGAGTGTTGGACTATGAGTCTGGGAGACCAGGGTTCAAATCCATGGAAACCTAATGGTGACCTTGGGCAACTCACACTCTCTGAGCTTCAGAAGAAGGCAAAAACAAATACCCTCAGAACAAATCTTGCCAAAAAAAAAACCCGTGACAGGTTTACTTTAGGGTCATCATGAGTCAGAAATGAGAAGCTGGGCTTACTGTGAATGTTCATTCTGGGATGGCAGAAGGATCAATCCACCATGATTTGATTATCATGTGCCAACCGGACTGGCAGGAGCTCACATTCTTTTTCAGTTACAACTATTCAGCTCTCCCCTTCTCTAACAGTTGTGATTATCTAGCCTTATCCCACCTAATGACTCCAATCTTGTCCCCTAACGCCTACATTAATGAAAGAACAATCCACTATGAGTGGGATTTATGCAAGCCCCTCAATTCTGGGTGGGGAAAATTATGTAGCTACCACTGACTGTAGCACAGTTCTACTGAATGCTACCTGTGCTGACTTATAGTTATCCAACTTATATCTGACAAAAATTGATGGCTCAGACCAAACTGCAGCATCACCAGACACCACATAAGCCTTACTCATTGCTTTGTGGACCTTGTGGAAGGTAACCACACATTACTTGGTTTTGGCTCCCAATCACAACAAAGGAAAATACATGCCCTTAAACATCTTCCAATCACAGTCTTCAAGGTCTATGTGTTACTATGGAACAACTATGAGAAGGGGCGACTGCTTTCAACCCACCTTGTGGACTTTAAAGGAGCATCAGGTTGGTGAGTTTACTAGTTACATTTACATCTTGCCTCTCTTTCAGTATGCTCAAGAGGGCATACATGGCTCTTTTCCCTGGTTTATCTTCCCCACAGCCCTCTGAAAAAACACTTATCCAAGGCCACTCAGTGCATTTTATGACTCAGGACAGAATAGAATCTGGATCCCCCAAGTGCAGTTCAGCACTAAGCACTTGCTCCAGTGGAAGCAGTGGACTAGAATGAGCCAGCAAAGCTCTTCTTATGTTTGTAATCACATCCTGCTTTTCAAGCTTTCTATGACTTCAATAGAAGTTTGTCAGGCATTATATAGGACTATTGTTGAAGCAACACAAGTCCAAACATTCTTTGTGCTGCAGAGCTGTTTGTGCAGAGTCTCCGGTGATTACAGAAACAAGACTGGTTGTAACTCCAGATGGATGCCTGATAACACTATAGCACAGTGATGGCGAACGTTTTAGGGACTGAGTGCCCAAACTAAAAGACCTTCCGGCACGGTGTGTTACTTGGTGCCGGGGGCAGAACTTCCGCACTCTGAGGGCAGGACTTCTTTCCCCCGCCCTCCCAGGCCTTCAAGCTGCCTCTCCAGAGACATCTGGAGGTCTGGGGGGTGTGAGGTGTGAGGTCTGGGGGGTGTGAGGAAGAAAGAAGAGGAACAAGTGTGCACCTCTTCCTCCTCCTCCCCTCGCACTGTCCCCGGCCTTCAGCTGCCTCCGGAGAGGCAGCTGAAGGCTTGGGACAGTGCGAGGGGAGGAGTAGGAAGAGACACATACCTCTTTCTCCTGCTCCCTGCCATCTGCGTGCTGGGGAAAATGGCTTCACATGCCATCTATGGCACACATCTCATAGGTTCACCATCATGGCTATAGCATCAGGGGTCTGAGTTAAACTTCAATAGAAATGCATGTGACAGGTTGCTACTAGTTAAAGAGATTTTCGGGGTACTTCCTGCTCTCATGTTATCCAATAGAGACAAAATTTTAAAAGAACACACCACTTGGATACATGACATCTTCAGGTACAAGAATATGGAATTAATTTCAAGAACTGTGTATGCCAGGGGTAGGCAACCTAAGGCCCGGGGGCCGGATGTGGCCCCCTGAGGCCTTTGGACTGGCCCCGGGCCGGTCCTGTTGCCACAGCTGCCGCCCACCATGATGATATTGATTATTGTTGTTATTACTTGTTCTTGGGGTTTTCTTGGCAAAATCTCCACAGGGCTTTTGCCATGGCTTTTCTGGGGCTGAGAGTATGTGCATGCATATTTATATATATATATATATGGTGCTTCAGCCCCCCAATTATCTGAGGGACAGCAACCCAGCCCCCGGCTCAAAAAGGTTACCTACCCCTGGTGTATGCCAATGCCTTTTCAAGGGATGCTTTTGCTGATCCACCTGCATAAACCACATGTTTCCAGCCTTCAACTGACTTTTTTCTGAATGCAGAATTTGCACATACATGTTTACACACACACAATTGCTGAAGCCCCACAATTTAAGAATGAATATGGAAGATATTAAAATCAGCACTACATCAATCCACTGGCAAGTAAGGTTTTTGCTTTCTTGAAAGGAAACTTAGTTATCTTCTTAAAATAAAGTACAAGGGGAACAAACTGTTATTTACCAGAAAATAAAGCACAATGGCGAATATTTTATTTATTTAAGGGTATTTCTAGGCTGCTTTTCAGAATATGTCCTCTCAGATTCTGGGTGCATGTAGCCTTACACAGGTTAGAACTTGTAACAGATACACAAGCTACATCTTCAAAGTGATTCAAGCTAAGCAGTACAATCCTTACCCTCTTTTTACTTTTGTGAAGTCAAAAGCTACTTGTCTGTAGGAAACTGCTTTTTCATTCAAATACCTGCTATACCGCCTGATAAATGTGGACATATCATACCCTAAAGAAAGGAAAGACAAAACAAGTTAACTTCCTCTTTGGAAGTATGAAAGTATATCAGTATTAAAGGGTACATTATTAAAGTCAAAGAACTAGCAAGTAATTATTTTGCATATGTTAAATGAGTTATTGTGAGAACCAGTGGGCAATTAAAAACCCAGAAAACTTCTATATGATCAGTTTCAGACGATCACGCTGTGCCTTGAGTATTCTGTTTTAGTTTTCCAATATTTCTTTTGTCCACCCCTACTATAGGCACAAAATCAGACTAGCAATATCAGTTCTCGTGGCTGGCTTAGCTGTACTGAACATGAACAGAAATAACAACACTGCCCTTTCCATATGAATGTTAGTTCTGCTGCACTCTAGAGTTGGTCAAATGGAGACCTAAAGGACCACAATCCTTGGAATGATAACTTAGCTTTGATGAAAATGTTGTTGTTGTTAGAGACTTCCTAAGATGTTATGACTTGTTTGAAACAACCCTAGTAATTTACCTTGCAATCCGCTTTTGTCCAAGAAATTGCTCAAGTTAAATAATGTGTTTCTGGAAGCCAGATACTGGATAAAACGCTAGAAGAAATAAAATGACAGTTATCTAACTGGAGTTGCTCATAATTCAATGTGTATTTTTCTCAAAGAATTACAATAAAAGTGTCCTACGTCAGCACTCCTCTATATCAAGCCTGCCACTGAATAGCTGGTGAAAACCCTTGTTTAGGTCTGTTCATGAAGAGCTCTTTTTAAAACCTTCCTTGAAAGGGCAGTGAGTAGATGACAACATGTAATACTCCACTGTGTATCACCCCACACACCAGTTTCAATCATCTAATCTTTATGTTCCAACTCAGCAGGAAGTAAGAACGATTGTGGCTAAACATGTGGACTCTGTACAGTTGCTCAAGGCTGTGGAATGATCTACCTGACAACTGAACACTACCAGCTCCTTACTGGCTGCTAGGAGGATCAGTGCAGCATTCATTTCACCTTGCATTTCATTTGGCACTTTTCTTCCTTGTTTTAATGTAGCTTCCTTGTTTTAAAAAGTTACTATACATCAATTTTGCCCATGGAAGGGCAATCAAAAATTTTCTAAATGAAACTGAGACATTGCGTCCTAGTTAAGAAAACATAAATCATGATTTGACATGATCTTTGAATGTAGATCTGAATAAACAGGAGCCCATAAATTCCAAACGGCTTCCATGTTTTATATGTAGAGTATTATTTGTACCCCTTTTAAGGGAGCATCTACACTGACCGCTTAATCTGGGACCAGTCCGGAGCATCTTTCCTGGACTAGCCCCTGACCGACCACAATGGCAACCACATGCACCCAGGTGAATCTGTTACAATGTTATGACACTGTGCACATGGATCAGCTGGCCCGACACCACATTGGCCTCACTGTCCCCCCCCCCCCATGCCACTGCTGCTGTTGCCACTGCCTCACAAGCCAAGCAGCTCCCTACACCCCATTCTGATATCAGCAGAAACGACAACAACGGCCAGGCTCTTGCAGGAAGATGCTTGTCCAGTTGGCAGTGGCAGAAGTGACTCTGAAAAGGATCCATCCCCTTCCTTGTACTACCCAGTGCAGGGTAAGGGAGATGATGCTGTGTCTGTTGTCTTGACAATTGGATCAGGTCAAATCGGACCTGATCCAGCTGTTTAGACAGCCAGGAGAATCGGAGTCACTCTGGAATTTCCTGGAAACTCCAGAATAAACTGCAGGTTCTTTTAAGTGAGATTAACTGCTTAAAACAGTGGCTTTGCTGCTGATGTGGCCCTACATTGTCTGGACAGATTGCACCAAGACTGGGATGAGTCCAGTGTATATCTTTAGTGTATGAAAGCCTTAAATCTGTTGCATATGAAACATTTCAATGCTCAATTTAATCAATACAAACTGTGGTTTGATGTGATGACTTAACTGAGACTGTGCAGTCAGCTATTTATTTAAATAATCTTCACACTTAAAGTCTGTGTGTAAGTGTATATACATAGAACCAATGAGGCAGTTAAGGTCTACCATTCATTTCTTTCTACCCTTTTACAGAGCCACAGGGATGGAGGACTGATTAGATTCCATGTCTGAGAAATTCTCCATACCTGAGAGACTCTTCTTGGCAGGCTTCCTAAGAACACTTCCAAGATCTGATAAGATCTGAAGTTTTTGAAAAGCAAAAACTCTTGAAGGCTCAACTAAGCAATAATAGATGAACTTGATGTTGAATAGCTAACATTTTTTTAAAGTGGGGAAAGTTCACAGATTAAAGGCTTCTATTTTGTTTACTTGGTCTAGAAAATTTGAGAATAGTTGCCATTTTTCCCCCAAAAGTTTATTCATGTATAAAAGTTTATTCTTTTATACAAGAATAGTTGCCATTTTGACCTGAGCAGATGATAAGTCTCAACAAAGATTATCTTCCAGTTCACTTTGAATCTCATTCTAACAATGAAACCTCTTCCTTGCAAAACTGATCTACCCAAATGATTGGATGGGATTATATTTACTGAAGGCGAGCCTTTTTGGACATTTAATAAGTCAATAATTCAGCCATGTGGTGACAGTTCAGATGACTCACATCAGTCCAATTCATTCCACAGCCTTCAGGCAGCCCACAACTTCCTTTTCACTGATCAAGCCCCATCAATGCCAAAGACATGAAGTACTCAGTATAAATAAAACTTTGTATAGAATGAGGTAACAGTTTTAAGAATACAGTCCTAGATATATTGCAGATAGTGATGTGGCACCATTGTTCTGCAAACATACTCAACAGCCCCTCCTTTCCAACAGGGAAGACCATAGTCTATGAGCTAAATTAGCACAGGCAACATCAGGCCAGCAAAATAAAAATTCTTCTTGTACATATAAGATAATTCCCTGGATTCTTCCAAGCTATGGTCATGCCTGCGATGATGTAAAACTGAATGAATATGGTAGATCCATGGCCTTTCTTTCTGTGTTACATTTTTATTGCCCCCTTCCCCAGTTATTGGGCTGCTGTAAATTGTTCTGGAACCAATTTTTGTCTAACTCTACGTACACAAATATTTCATAAAGAAAACATTACTTTCTAGGATCTGGAAGCCAAATTAGATGGAACAAAAGCATAAGTCACATTAGGCATAAAAAGAGATTATTTTCTGCACTATCACCATTCATGAAGCATGGAATTTAAATCATTGTATTAAAGACAGGTTATAGCATGTATGCCATCATGTAGAGTTGGCCCTTCATATCCGTGGGGGTTCCATTCCAGCTCCCATGTAGATGCCAAAAACCATGGGACCTCAAATCCCATTGGTTTTAATGGAGGCATACCACTGCGCTTCCACAGCAGTGCAGCCACATGCATGCGTTGCCATTGAGGTGAATGGGACTGGGCCATCTGCGGATGCTTAAATGCAAAGATGGCAAGTCCACACTTGGAGTTGAAAGACTATATGTGGAAACTGATTCAAATACAAGGTGGATTACTGCTGTATTAACAAAGCTATCACCTTTCTCTAGTCTGACTTCTCAGAATTTAAAGATAAGATAACAAATGTTCCCCGAGATTTAAGAGCATACACAAAGTACCTCTTAGTCTAGAACTACAAGGGCATTGGTATCTATAGCCTACATACACATGTGCAGTGTCTACCTACATTATCGCTCTGTTTCAGGAAGAATCTTTGGTAAGACTCTGGAGAGAAGTTGCCACCAATCACAATATGTTAACAGTGGGTTAGAGGGATACGGTCTGACTTGTTATAAGGCTACTTCAAGTGTACATGCATTTAAGTAAAGGAAATGTCACTAAACAATTAGCAGTCACTAAAACTACATGAGCTATGACCGAACAGGAAAATAAGAGAAGTGCTAGTGTTCACCAGAACTTACGGGCTATACATGCAAGATTCTATAGATCTAACTACTGATTTCTTCTCCCAGTTGAAAGGCATGGTCCAGGAAGGGAGAGGAAAATAGCAGATGTGAATAACTGGCTGCGTAAATGGTGCCGCCAAGAACAATTTGGATTCCTGGATCATGGGCTGTGGTTCCATGAGGGTGGACTTCTAGCAAGAGATGGACTGCATCTCACATCAGTTGGCAGAAGCGTATTTGCCAATAGTCTCAAACATTTGATCAGGAGGGCTTTAAACTGAGTCATGTTGGGAAGGGAGACAGTATCTTGGAAGGTATCTTTGAAGGCAGGAGTACATCATGGGCCGGACATAATAGTAAAAGTGTTATAGAGGGAACAAGGCAAATGATGCAAGGGCCCAACAGTGGGAGGAAAAAAACCTCACACAGGCATTAAGTAGGAAGGACACATGCTCTTAGATATCTCTACACTAATGCACAGAGCATGGGAAATAAACAAGATGAACTTGAACTCCTAGCACAACAAAGCAAATATGATATAATAGCCATCACTGAAACCTGGTGGGATGAGTCTCATGATTGGAAAGTAGGAATAGAAGGGTATAAACTTTTTAAGAGAAATAGGCCAAACAGGAAAAGAGGAAGAATAACATTATATGTCAGGGATGTTTACACCTGTGAAGGACTTAAACCCTGGAAATTAGATGGAGAGCATCTGGATAAAAATTAAACTGGAAGGAAATAACAGGGATGTTATTGTGGGAGACTATTACAGACCCCCAAGTCAGACT
>JAIPUX010001232.1:166832324-166846157 GCA_020142125.1 Phrynosoma platyrhinos | reverse complement strand
CTATGATTCTATGATGGAGAGTAAATTAGATTAAATTAAAAAACCCACCCCATTCAGTTTCTAAAAGCCTGGTAGCATAAAAATGTTTTCACTTGCTGATAAGGACAGCAAGGATGGAGCCATCCTGATTTCTCTAAGGAGAGAGTTCCAAAGTCTAGGAGCAAGTGTCGAGCAACCCCACTCCCTTGTTCCCACCAAACAAGCCCAAGAAGGTGGTGAAACAGAGATAAGGCGCTCTACAAATTATCTTAAGAGCTCTAATGGGCTCATAAAGGGAGATATGATTTCCTGCATGGCAGGGGGTTGGACTGGATGGCCCTTGTGGTCTATTCCAATTCTATGATTCTAACAAACCTCATGACAGGTTCACCTTAAGGTCACCATAAGTCAGAAATGACTTGAAGGCATAAAACAACAACCCCATGTAACATAGGCTGAATCCCTATTCCTATTATCTGTCTTTTAACTGACCAGGAGTTACTTGTTTAGATCGAGCTTCAATTTGCTGAACCTCATCCCATCCATTACAGCTGCCAGGCACCAGTTTAGCAAAGGAACAGCCTCCTTGGAATTAGGTGGAAAGGTGTAACACAGCTAAGTATCACTGGCATAATGGTGACACCTGAAGCCTAAACTCTGGACAAATTCTCCCAGAGCTGCCATGCATGTTAAAAAGCATAGGAGGAAAGATAGAACCATGAAGGACTCCACAGACCAATGGCCAGGGAGCCCAGCAGGACCCTCCTAGCACCACCATCTGAAAGCACCCTCCAAGAAAGAATTAAGCCACTGCAGAACAATACTTTCAGTTCCCATGCTAGGGAGGTGACTCAGATGGATACCATACTTGATGATATCAAAAGCTGCTAGGAACTCCAGCAGAACCAACAGAGATACACTCTCTTGTCCAGTTCCTGCATAGAATGAGCACCACCAAGGTGGCCAAAAGCTGTCTGTATTCCATACCAAGCATGAAAACAGACTGAGATGAATCTAGATAATCTACCTCATCCAGGAACTCCTGGCGTTGAGAAACCACTACAAGCTTTAGTATCCAAAAGTGGAATTATGAACATGATCATGCAGCATGTCACCTAGCCATAAGCTTTTCGAGTAAAATTATTCAATCATCACAAATATGATTATTAGTCCATCCTCTAATCTCTTCACGCATGTTCTTCCTCCTCATGCAGTAGACAAACTTTGTCAAAACATGCATATGCTATTCTAGAAGTTGTTGGACAACATCAAATGGGAACCAAACACTATTTCATTTGACAACATGCTCACTTTTAATTTATTTCTTGAAGCAGAAGTTGCTTAACAAGATATCAAATGGTATCTTACCAACCCCAAATTAGCAACACCTAACAGATGACTTTGACTAGCTTTATTATTCTTCACTTTTGTAGGAACATATAAAAATGCATACCCTTGGTTTTCCAACTACTGTGTAGAGGACCCACTAGATAAATATTGAAGTACAAGTTCAACAAGGCAATATCACTTAAAGATTTCCTTCACCTTGTCTTAATTACACAGAACAAGGTTTGTAATGTGATGTCAAAACTTGGCAAAGTTATCCAAGGATGGGCAAGTTACTAATAGTATCTTTTGATCAGGTGCACCAAGGATATTTATCTGCCTAGCTTCCTGTGTGGTTGAAAAATGTGTCAGAAACAAAAATAAAGTTTAGGGAATCTTCATCAATCTTATCTTAAATCTTAAATATATTTTACTATTATCCTTTACTTGTAATTTACATAACAGCTACAAGTTTAAGAATAATTTAGTCCTCATAGCCACATGGGTTTACTTGCTAGCTCAGTTTATAAATTCATTCACACATGGCTATAAACACTGGCTGCTTTATCCAGAGGTCAACTAAACCTGTGTATTTAAACAGAATTATTTGATTAACATACCATACCAAAATTTCAAGGATGCAATACTCTGTCTTTCAAATTTCTCATTTATATTGTTCAAGGTGAAAGTCAGACATGAAGTGTTAACTGAAAGCAGGTTAGTACAGGCAATATTTAGCGTGGCAAAAAGGTGGAGTATAATGAATGGGTTGGGTGAAGTTGTGGGTGGCACACAAAGATTTGGGTTTCATGATGTGGGTGTATGCGTAACATTCTATGAAAGATATCAAGAGCTTTTAAGGACAACTCAAAACTGACACAATCATTGCGTATTACTGCTTGTACAACATATTAATTAGAATAATGCATAAGCACAGTAAAATCAACAGTGAAAACTCAGCTGCCTTACACAAAAGATAGGGAAAACGTGTTTTAACTACTGATACCATTACACTCCCTCATGCTAGACCATAGACCAGGAAGATTCAATCACAAGAAATTCAAAAATTATCTTTGTCTAGGCATTGTTTCTCAGTAGTTGTTCATGGGAGAGCAAACACTAGTGACACTCTGAAATTCTGAGTACACTGGTATCCAAGAGCAAATGCAATTTTTACATGATAGAGAAGTATGACAATTCAATGACAGACAAGATTTGAATTGTATTCAGTTGTAAATACTCAGGATAGTACTACAGATTGCAACAAGTGAAGATGATCTCCACCCATTCTGAAGGCAGTGAAAATGGATGACATACAATTTTTCAACAGTACAGTGAAACAGGGGGTGCAAAACCTACCACAAACAATGGCAGCAACATTCCTCCTAATTGCCAGTAGTCAGCAAGCAAGATTAAAAGTAGCTGTCCCCTCCTGCACACACTTCTAACCCTGAAGCTGCCCAGAAAGTTGTATGAGAACCTTTGGTTCAATTATGGATTTTAGATAGAACTCGTTGCTATTAACAACAGAAATCAAGTTTCTGATATCATACCAACTGTTCTTCTAACTCTGATGTATTTGTTTTTATTCAAGATGGGACATCTGTTAGTAAATGAAGTTTGTTCGCTTAATTAATATGAGGATAAACAGAAGCTATAAAATTAATATGAGGCTAGAGGCTATAAAAATGTCCCATTAGAGCTATAATTCACTAACTAGCTTTGAACAAATGTCATTTTTACTAATAATAAACACGCTTTTCTAAATAAAACAACAACAACAAAAAAACCAACACAACCTATATAGGCTTCCATTTCTGTTGCTGTGGTGATCAAGCTGAGGCTCTTCCACTCTTATTATTTTCCTAGTTTACTTGCTCCCAGTATTTTAAAGAACCATGAACACCGCTGTACCTTTTACAAAACTATTTTTGGTTTGCCTATGGAAAAGACACACACTTTAGATGGATTCATGGTATCGGCTGCCTACTGAATTCACCAGGTTGAGATGCGTGGCCACATTTCAAGGAGTTAATTATAATTACAGTTAGCCAATGAAGTATCACAGAAACTTAAGTGAAGAAAAATTTTTTATAGCCAGGATATTTCTTATAACCAGAGATTACTGGTAAGGTTTTCTTCAGCTTGTTGCCAAGTACATTATAGTTTATGCCCATCTATTCAACACTGGCATCTTTTTTGATGAAATATGCTTGTAGTATGGTTGTGCACACTACAAGAATATATCAAAATATTAGCCAATTAATAGTACTTGACAAAGACACTTCCAAGCCATCAGTATCAATCAGATCATCTCTTCAAAGATTATTTATATTAGGAAATCTAATTATACCCAAGTAATGATAAAAACTGTGCTAAGCCCAAAATGCTTGTTGTTTCATGGAAATGAATAGCCAGAAATCCATAGCAAGCATAAGAATTCATGGCACGGAACACTGTGGTTATGAAACTGCTTTTCTAAGAAATGAACCCAAGTCCCAGCCATTTGGAAAAGCTTGTATTAGTTCTTAACGCATAGTAGCTTGGCATGTTATATATTGGTTTTTAAAGGTAGGAGAACTGCTGTTTTTTAGTCTTAGGACAAGAAAGAATGGCTTTCACTGAGTGACACAAACCAAGAACACTGTTCTGTTAGATCCAAAGTAACGTATCTAGCCCAAAGTTCATAAGATTTAGTCTAAAATGTCAGGTATCCATGCACTCAGGATAGAGAACATTTAACTTTAATTTATGTAATCCCAAGGCAAAGGAACCAAGCTGTTCAATAGGGAAATGACAAAATTACACACTAGTGGCAACCTCTCTTTAGGAATATGCACCTTACAACACAATTTATTGCTAATGTACAACAGACTAGTATTATTTTGAATTTATGTCAGACAAACATTTATGCTAACTTAAATGAAAAGACACACACAACAAATTTGATGTTAACTGCTTTGATCCTGAAATTCTTGTTCATTAAACCATAGTAATTAGGCATGCAAAGTTAAGAGTAGGGAATGGAACTGTGGCTCTCCAGTAGTTGCTAGCTTCTGACTCCCAACACACCCAAACATTAACTATTCTTCATGGTGGGGAGATGTGGAAGCTGCAGCCCATATTCAGTCGGACAGCCACAAGTTACCACCTCTGGTTTAAGAACTTTTCAATATTGTCTGCTAGAGATAGTTTATTCAAGATTTACCAGCAACAAACAGAATAGAGGTAGTACCTCCCAAAATGCTTGGGAACAGAAGTGTTTGAATTCTAGAGTTTTGAAATTAATTTTGGAATACCCATACTTGCATATACATACATAATGCGATATCTTGGAGATGGGATCCAAGTCTAAACACAAAATTCATTAATTCTTTATACACCTTACACACATAACACACATAGCCTGAAAATAATTTTATAGAATGCTTTGAATAATTTTGTGCACAAAATAATGTTTGTGTAATTTGAACTATCAGGCAATGTAGGTGACACTATCTCAGCCACACTTGAAAAAAGTTTTAATTTTACTGAGTATTCTGGATTCCATTATCTGTGGATAAGGTAGTCACAACCTGTAATTTCAATCTGTTGGAATCTCTGTGCAAAACCCTAAAACAAGGATTTCATCATTTGCAAAGGCAGAACTTCTACCTAAGTTTTCATATGTCACCATGTACTTTAAATTCTAGAATTAAATTTCATCTTCATCTACAAATGTTTTGATAAAATTATCTTTTAACAGTCACCATTCCAGTACACAAGTTTTGTCCATTATTTCATATTTCACATGAGCATATACCCAACATTTTAAATGACACTACAATGTAGTCTGGAAGTGTTCATTGCATTCACCTTCAACACTGAGCTACAATGAGATTACTTCCCTTTATTTGACTTGCAATGACCTGAATATGCACAAGTCTAGTTTCATAGCTGAAAACAATTTAAGTGTTCCTTGTCCCTTGAGCCCCATTCCAAATATATACACACACGTCTCAAATTAGAACTTTAACACTACAGTTCTGTCTCAAATTTCTGAAAGCTCAGAAATAAGCATCTTTTTATTGAAAAGAGATGGTATGATTTAGTAACATGGGCAACCCTGCAAATGTTACAATCCTGAAGAACTGCAAGTTGCATCCTAAAATCTAAGTTCCTCCTCTGGTTTCCAGTCCCACCCAGTTGCTCCTTCCTTTTTCTTACCCTGCTAATTTAACCACCACCAGGTGAAAGGGGTACACAGCTAGATGGGTTCATCCTTTGCTAGGTCATCTTGACATGGAATGGAACAAGGGCAAGCAAGGAATGGAACAAAGGCATGCAACGTTACACAATAGCCTAATGAACTCCTATGGTTATGGTGCAAAAGATGGCCTTCTCCATTGTGACACTCCTCTCCATAACAATCTTGCTAGTGAGATCAGGCAATTCCCAGTGTATTTCTTTCCTCAAAAGAATAGTTATTCGCATATCATGGCATGTCCATCTTTACCATCTTTCCTCACAACTGCTATTCATTTATCTCACCTTTATGGTAAATTGTTTAAATGAAAAGTGGTATTACAATGTTCTACAATAAATATATACTTTGTTCTAAGACAAGAGATGTAAAAGATGCACAATCAGCTATTGAAAGATTGGTGCCCACTAGAATAATGTGTGATCTCTTATCCATACACTCATAGATCACCTGGCATGTTCCAATTCTTAGCCTTTTCTAATGCACTGTAGTTTAAAAAGGGAGAAAACTGACAATCCTTTTTAGATGACACACACCTCTGAACTCTGAGACTTATACAGTTGGCCTACTGTATCCATGGATTATTGATCCACAGATTCAACTATCCATAGTTTGAAAATATCTATCTATCTATCTATAGTATCTATAGTATCTATCTATCTAGATGTTATCTAGATAGATCTATCTAGATGATCTATCTAGATTCTAGATGAAAGTATCTATCTATCTATAGATGTTAGATAGATATTTCAAAAAACAAACCTTGATTTTGCCATTTTATATAGAGGGCACCATTTTACTTACATTGTATTTAATGGGACTTGAGCATCCACGAATTTTGGCATCCACAGGTGGTCCTGGAACCAAATCTCAGTGGATACCAAGGGCCCAATATATAAGCAATTTAATCTAATTTAGATTCGAAATTAATAGGACAGGTATTTTCTTTATGGCGATCAGAATCTCCATATAAAAACAAGAAAATGTCATACAAATAGATACTGGATACTTTTAAGTTGTACACAAACATTTCGGAAAGATTCTTAAATGCAATTGTTGGCCTCTAATTAGCAAAAATGGTAATATTCTTGTGTAATCGATAAAGGTACAGCAAAAAACAAACACTCCAAACATGAATTTATAGTGTTTATTTTAAATAAGCAATTATACACTCAGAAGGTTATGAGATCACTATAAAAATATAATAATCTAGAAATCTCTAAATTATTTATCTAATTTAAGTTGGATAAGACAACTACCGTACACAAGTGAAGAAGCAAAACATCTGGAACTGACAGGCTTTTCAGTGGCTTACAGCAGTTAACCCAGCAGTAAAAGAACATAGATATACTTTGTATTCTCAATTCCTTAAAAATGTGAAAAACTTTTTAACAGTAACAGAAGATGAGAACTAAGGGCTGAATCATTATCACCTTGTCATTGTAAAATGTTTATTGGGTTTTAGTAAGCACATGGAAAAGTTACTGGCCTTGTTAGCTGGGTAGGTGCTGCCATCCTAAAATAAATTTGGGTATCCACATAACAAATAAACAAATGTTGGAAATACTGATGCCAAAGGACAACTTCCGAATGTTAGTAAGGCCTTTGACATGCTTGACCGGCCCTATGTTAAGGCTCAGGAAGCATTCAATAAGGGAACTAATTTCATTAACACAATGTACATACATTCTAATCTGAAAATGCTAGCAAATTCTGAACTAAAATACAGTAACATTAATACAGTATGTGGAGCAAAGCACAATACCCTCCACCCTGGCTAGCTTAGAAATTACAGTGGGCCCTTGGTATCTGCTGAGGTGTGGTTGCAGGATCCCCCATGGATGTCAAAATCTATGGATGATCAAGCCCCATTATATAACAATGGATAGTAAAATAGTGTCCCTTGTATAAAATGGCAATCAATGTTTTCTCTTGCCTCCAACTGTTGGTAATATTTCTTACTATACATTTTTAGCTGACAAAAACATCCAGCAGGTGATGGGACAATTACACAATGTTAGTGGGGGTCTGATCTGTTTTAGGCAAAGGAGGGGCTTTTTCCCAAACTGGAAGTGACAGGGCTAAAGGAGGAAGCAATTTACTGTATATACTCATGTATAAGTCTAGAAATGTATGTTAAAAAATTGACCCCAAAATTCAGAAAGAGAGAGAGAGAGAGAGATTCTCAAGACATTCTCTTGTCCAGCTTCCCTTGCCTCCTCCTGGGAGGACACATTCTCTTGACCACTGGAAGCCATTTGGCCTTCTAACTAACAAAAAGGCAGGGCTGAAGGGGGAAAAGTGATATATATATATAATTAAAAAACTTGCTATCATACAGTATAACATAAAATACCATTTACTAAATAAGTTAATTGGCATAGGGAAGACAATGATAAAGACAAATTTAAAATTTTAATTGGCCATTTTTAAAAAGAATAAATGAATTCCAATGCCCCCCTTTATTAATATCACAGATCAACATGCTAATATAAAATAGCATGAATTAAAAGTTATAAAAACAGCATTAAAATAGATACATTTTAATCATTAGATATATCCATTTATTAGTCATGTCTGTGAGTCACAATCTTACAGGTTTTAGCAGAAGAAAAAACATTTTTGCAGCTGCTTCTATTATGCTTGAATTAGAATCACCTAGCAAGTATTTAATAATATAAGAACTTCCTGACAGTAAGACCTGTTCAACCTTGGAATACGCTGCCTTGAAGTATGGTGGGGTTTCCTTCTTTGGAGGTTTTTAAACAGAGACTGGATCTGCCCAGACTGCTTTCATTTTGTGTTCCTGCATGGCAGGGGATTGGACTGGATGGCCCTTACGGTCTCTTCCAACTCTATGATCCCATGACTCAATATGGAATGTATGGGGAAAGTGCATGTGTTACTACAGAAGTCTTAAGTCCAAGAAAATGGAAAAATTCTCAAGCAGGCTTCAGCTATAGACATGCAATTTGATTTCTGACACAATTTACAGAAGTGATCTGGAACTGTCTTTCCTATTGAAAGACTAATTGTGATTTTAGATAAGATTAACAGGTTTGAGACATGATTAACAAAGTATTTTGACATTTTATAGCAAGATAAAGCTGTACTCCCCAAACCAATGTAGAGTCACAAAACAGTAAAGCAAGCAATATAATTAATAAGAAATTTAATTCACCAGTCAATGAGGTACTTCTGCACAAACATGACTCTCAACCGGGACCATGTCCATTCTGACTTCAAGCTTCCCAATTAATGGGAATGACTGATAGATACAAACATCCTATAGGCCCTTGAACCTCCTTACCCTCCACAAATGATGTGTCCTGCCATGATATTACCATTTATACTTGACTATAAGTCAACTTCTTGCATAAGTCAAGGGCAGGTTTTGGGGACAAAATTATGGATTCTGATATGACCCATGGATAAGTTGAGGGAAAAACTTAGGTGCAGGTAACAAAGAATGTAAAGGATGAAGCAAAGGAAAACAATGTGAAAGAACTTCCAAAATTCCAGCAGGTGTAACTGTTTTTGCTCACCCTAAAGGCTAGATGGATGAGAGAATAGAGCCGAGTCAGTGCTTTCAGGACAGATTACACTCTTGTCTTTCACCAGGGGATGGTTCCTTTTTTTAAGTAAGAGTTAAAGTAAAGTATTTACAATGACCCGTGGATAAGCTGATCCAGGTTTTTGGGGTCAATTTGACTAAAATTTCTAGACTTATGTATTAGTATATACAGTACTTCAAAACTCACACCATACCAAGAAATATGGCAAACAAAGTGGCTCAAGTAATGGCTTTGTCTTTAAAAAAAAAAAAAAGAGTATTGCTTCAAGGATTACCCAATGTATTAGTACAATTTATAACAAATACACCAGATAATGCTATCAAGAACATGTATCATACAGGTAAAAAACACTTAATAACAAAATATACTAGAAACCAGAAACTATAAATCAACATGATGATAAACAATCTACAGATTAAGTATCACTTGGAACAAAGAATACCAATCAAAAGACAAGTAGTACAGTTGCCCCCCATATCCACAAATTCAACCATCCACAGCTTGAAAATATTTTTAAAAACAATACATTCCAAAAAGTAAATCTCAATTTTGCCATTTTATACAAGGGACACCATTTTATTATGCTATTGTATTTAATGTGATTTGAGTATCTACAGATTTTGGTATCCACGGGGGTTCTAAAATCAAAACTCAGAGGATACCAAGGACCCACTGTATATAAGGTAAAGAGAATGGAAAATGCCATGTGAATGACAGAAATACAAATGTTCAAACATGCACAAAAAACAAAACCCTCGAGCTCTTGAGCCCATACAGATTGATCCTCTAACATAGGGGTAGGCAACCTTTTTGCTCCGAGGGCTGGGTTGCTGTCCCTCAGACAATTGGGGGGCTGAAGCACCAAAAATAAATAAATAAATAATAATATGCAGGCACACTCTCTCAGCCCCAGAAAAGCCAAGGCAAACCCCCTGTGGAGATTTTGCCAAGAAACCCCCAAGAACAAGTAATAACAATAATCAATATCATCATGGCAGGTGGGGTCGGTCCAAAGGCCTCAGGGGGCCGCATTCCCCCCCCCCCGGGCCTTAGGTTGCCTACCCCTGCTCTAACATATACTGTCATGCCAAGTATCAAGCACACATATCTCTAACAAACTTGCATATGATTTAAGAACTACCTAAAACTAGAACTTAAACTAGAGCATTTACTTTTTAAGTATTTATGTCTTTTGGGATGTATCAGAATCAGCACATGAAAAAATGTTCTCCAAAAGCTTCAGAGTGATTCTACACACTTCAATTTAAGTGGTAGAGTATGTGAGGTCTCAATGTTATACAATCCATCTAGACTTCAGCAACAGCATCCAAATTACACAATTCAGGTCTGGCTGCAGTTTGTTGTAATCCTGTGAAAGCAGCAGTCCAATCCCACTAGGATGATTGTATCTGCCAAATCCATCTCCCAGAAAGATTCTCTTCACTCCACAGCGAGATCCTCTATTGTACTGCAATCCACAAAGCAATTATAACTGAGACAAAGACAAACGAAACACATACTGTGCATGCATAGCATACTTTTATTCCACTATCTAATGACAACATGTTGAACTGGAGAGAAAGACAAATGAAGCACTTGGTATTATAAAACGCTGCAATAGAGGAATTTTTCAATCCGATGATTCCAGAGGCAGCAGAGCATATGGTAAAAAGCATTACTGGGAAACCAGAGTACTCGTAGTACCCAATGAATGTTGTCAGTTAAGGGATTAGCCATTCAATATTCACATGCTGCTCACAGAATGCAAGTAGATCAATCACAAAAATCACACTGTACATTCAGGCTTTTGAAGTATGTAGCAATCATAAGCCCAGATGTTTCTCCTTGAAACTTATGATCCCAGTTTTGAATGGCATCATCAAGTTTACTCTCTCATTGCAGGACAACCTTGCAAGGTACAATTTGCCCATCTGAATCCATGGGCCTTTTGTTTAATGCTAAAGATCTAAGCTGCTCCTGAGTGATAGTTATATAGGTATGGACTGAAGGCAGAGCACATAACTCAGTCCAAACTTTTTTTATATTGGATCTCAAGTTATTCTTATGACCTTACAAGCACTATTCTGGATCAACTGCTAGATCGAAAGAATACATAAATTAAAGTTGTAAGCAAACAAAAGTTTATTCAGAATCTAGCTTACTCAGAATCTTTATGTGTGCAATGTTTACACTAACACAGCAGCTTCATTTCTACCACTGCTATTTACAGAACTCAAAAAGCTTTTTTAGATGGAAGCTGCAAGGAGTCCAAAAGGCCACCTACTTCAGCTCCCAGTTAAACATCAGAATGCTAGAGATCCCCACATACTACTCTAATCCCTACCAAATCCCCATACTACTCTAAACAATTCAAGCCACAGTGTAGCAGAATCAAAGTTCAACAGCATCATACTCATGAGTCAGCAACACAAACAGCTCCCAATTATTCAACCCATTCCAGACACCTGCCAAAGGCAAAAACATCTTTCTCCAACCAGCTCATTCAATAACTCATCCTGGGCTAAGAACCCCTTTCTGGTATCAAATATATTATCATTTATTATTATGAAGTATTTATACCCCGCTCTTCAGCCAAAAGGCTATCAGAGAGGCTTACAAATGGTTAATTAGACATTTTCCTGCCCTCAAGCTTACAATCTAAAATATATAAATAAAAATATAATGGTCAGGCTTTACAAACAGGATACATCTATCAAGCCTTTCCAATAAGAATATTGTGAATAAAATACCTTTTAATTTTGATTTTTTTAAAAAATATTCCAATTGAGTTTTACTACTTGATGTAGAATTTCCAAATACAGATAGCTCAACAATTTGTCATCTACTACTAAATTCTTTAGAGATCAACTTGATCTATCCCCCTAAAATAGAGATCAGCTCTGAAGTAGAGACCAGATTATGCAACATTTGTAGGCTGAGATGAAAGAAACCAATCGGAAACTTAGGGCCTTTGCAGACTGCCAGAAATAGTGCAAATTGAGTCCACTTTGAGGGTTAGGGTTAGTGCTAGGAAATCATGGGAACTGTTTTTTCCCCCCTGAGATATTGAGCCTTCTCTGTCAGAGAGCTCTGGTGCCACAATAAAATACAGTTCCCATGCTTCCCTAACCCTAACCCTTAAAGGGGACTCAATTTGCACTATTTCTGGCAGTCTGCAAAGGCCCTTAGCTTCGGTACACTAAACTTCAAAACTGATGGAAAGGATGTTTTCTTCTCCTACAATCAGAGAAAAGATTCCTACAGGAAATTTTCAAAACACATCTCATGCACCTGCAGCTCACCTGCACATGAAACAAGTGTTCTTAAGCTCAGCAAATAGCCTTGTTGTAAATGGCTACCTCAACTGTGTGTATACTATAAATATTACAGAAAAGTGCTAAGAAAACCTAAATATTGTAGCCAGAATACGTGAACACAAGCATTCTTCTAATAACAATCTTTTATATTATCTTGGAAGAAAGGGGGAACCAAAATGAAGGAAGGAACTAGGGTTAAAGGTGGAATGTAAGGAATATAAAGAGGGAACAAAAAATCACAGCAAAAAAAGATCCTTTCCTAGGTTGCTGGCCCTTCACCAAACATTATATATACACATTTGAGCTTTCTTCTGCAACCTGAATGCTAAAGCTAGATGTTTGTCTTTGACAACTAATACTGAGGATCTCAGAACAGCAAGGACTTTACCTAGTATCAGAACATACATAAATATGTAGACTATCAGACCTCACCATATAACAACATTAAAGGTTACTCCTCTTCTTCAGGGCTGCCAAAGTCATTTGTTATGAAGCAATAGCTTATCATTCCAGACTATTTAGAGCTTTCTAATGTTAAAATATCCAGTCATGTGCATGCAACCCATTTACTTTGAAACTGATCCCAGAAGCAGAAACCTTCAAAACTATTTTTACAATGTAAACTGGTTACTTGAGTATTCACCTTTCTGTGCACTGTCTTACAATCCAGTTAAATAAAAAAGTGCAAGGACCCTTAGAATAGAAACAAAGTACCTTAAAGTAGCAGTCACATATTGTTTTATGAAATGGCAAGGAAAAACATATGTACTGGCTGTTTGCTCTAAGATGTTTCAAAGTAACTTTTTGCTCCAGACACACCAAACAGTATACACTTCACAGAATATTAACACTGATGCAGTCAATGGAAAGTAAGCATCTTCCCAAGGTGGGCTGCTAAGACCCAAGGTGAACTTTCACTGCCAGCAATGGATGGCAGATCAGGAACAGATACATCCCTGGATATCCAAAATATGTATGGCCCGTGTGATCTCCAAGCTACAGAATAATAAATCCATATTTCAGATTTCAACAGGACATCATAAGATGAGTAAAGATAACGTCCCAAGTTTGTGTAAGTTCCTCAAAAAGATCATAACCAAATTAGACTTGCATAAATGCTTTCATATAGCTGCAGATGTGAACAGAAAATGTGGGGTCAGGTTCAAACATACACACTACACAAAATAAAGAGGAATTGTGAACAGTTATTCTAAGGATGGGGAAGGGCAGAAGAGAATGGTTATTTCCTGCTTAATGTTCTCTGTTATACAACTGTTTCATTACTGTGAGACTCAAAAGATACAACTGCTAAATAAATCTTAACATTTCATATTCTTTTTCAAAGTAATAATAATAATAGTTTTTATTTATATTTTCCCGCCTCTCCCTGCGG
>JAIPUX010001232.1:166780460-166795245 GCA_020142125.1 Phrynosoma platyrhinos | reverse complement strand
GAAGTATAGTATCTAGATCAAGTGAAGTAATAGTGTCACTGTATTCTGTATTCAGGCCTCACTTGGAATACTGTGTCCAGTTCTGGGCACCACAATTCAAAAAGGATGTTGAAAAACTGGAATGTGTCCAGAGCAAGGCATTTTTTTTTATTGGAGTGAAAATACTCCTCTGCACATAGAGAGTAAGGAAATCAATAAAAGACTAGCCTTAAACCTCTTAATAATTGTTGAGTTGATTAGAAGTCAGATAACAATAACAGCCCTCTTAAAAACTCTGAAAATGTATTGTGGCACCACCTACTATGCCTCTTGTCAGATGCCTGAACTGTGTCTTCATCTTGGTGGCATGAATACAAAGAAAGGGGGAAAGTTTTATATGCTAAGGCCAACCTAGGAGTTAGCAATAGTGTGAGTCACATTTCTGTACCGAGTACAAAAAATACAAGATCTTATCAGAATAGAAGTGACATACTTCAGAGGTGGGATCCCTGGTACATGAGAGAGACTATAAATGCCTAATTGCAGGAAATGTGATTTCTTCATTAAGAATATCACAGTTAGTGGTTGATGCTATTTCTGCTCTGTATAGATATTACATGGTATCTGCAGGGTGTCTCTTTATCCACAGAATTCAGGAGGTTGCAATTCTTTTGCTGCCTCACTGTTTTGCTAGCTCAATTACTGACAGCTCATTTCTAGCCCAATCGTGAGGATTGGGGACTTTTTAGAACAGTGTAGGAACTTATACAGGACCTTGAAGGAAAGGTAGAATAATAGAGAGTGCTCCCCTCCCCATTTTACTGATGAATGCTTTCCGTCAGTGGAAGCACTTCTGTTGGACACTACCCATAATCTTCACATTTCTTGGGGGGGGGGTGTTGGTGACCTTTAGCAAATCTCTTAATTTGCAGCAGAAGACAACTTAACGGAAAGTCGTGCTCCCATGGGCATATTAGTTTTTGTTATGGAGTTCTCAGTTTTTGTAAATTTCCAAAATCATGAAAAGGAAACATAAATATTGGCCTTAGTATGGTAATATGAAATGTCTAGTGGGAAGAGTTTGTTCTCCTAGTTGGGATGGGTCTTCCTGTTTCCCACCATTCTTCAGTAGATTGAGGATAGTTCTGTACCAGTAAATTAGTTTCCTGTTAATCTCACTCTTGATTTCTTCTTTTGAAACCAGCTTGTTTTATATTTTCAGGATGATGCTGTTAGCATAGAGAGTGGTACTAATACAGAACGTCCTGATACTCCCACAAACACACCCAATGCCCCAGGAAGAAAAAGCTGGGGAAAAGGCAAATGGAAGTCAAAGAAATGCAAATATTCCTTCAAATGTGTAAACAGCCTAAAGGTACCTAACAATTTAGATATCTCTTGGAGTTTGGATAAAAAGGCAGCTTTAGAATGAAAACTTTTTATTTATCGTAGTTATTGTGGGTTTTTCAGGCTGTGTGCCCATGTTCTAGAAGAGTTTCTGACATTTCACCAGCATCTGTGGCTGGCATCTTCAGAGAAATTTTATTTATCGTTACCAGTGTTAGCAATCTACAAAGGAATCTTGTAGCACCTTTGAGACTAACTGGGAGAAAGATGTTTGTAGTGTAAACTTTCATAGGCTCAGTCTGCATCATCAGTTGCAGTAAAAAACAGTTGTCAGCAGTAGTAAAGGAATTCTGTTCTTAAGATGTGATCAGGGGTAGGCATCTTTTTCTCTTTCTCTGCAGATGTGGGACTGGAACTCCCCAACATCCCTATCTATTGGCGATGCTATCTAGGACTGTTGAGAGTTGTGGGCCAACAACCTCTGATGGGACACAGGTTGCCTGTCTTGACTAGATTCTAAGAACAGCTTTATTGGATCAAACTAGGGCCTATATAATCTGGCTTTTTGTTTCAAGACAGGGAGTTTTATTATTTACCAAGATGACAGTGATGGAGCTAGTAGTCACCAGCTTTTGTATTTAGGAAGCATGGAGGCTTGAATGTTAGGAGTTGCCTTGAACAGAGCTATATCATTAAGTCTATTTTCTATGGCCAAGTTTGGGCAAACTGCAGCCCTCCAGATGTTGTTGGTTTTCAATTCCCACCAGTTTTAGCCAGCTTAAGAAGAGCTGGTAACTACATGGAAGCTAAAATGAATTGAGAAACAAACCTAAACATAGTACAGGTTGAGTATCCCTTTTCCAAAGATCTGAAATACTCCAAAAAAACATGGGTGGCTAAGATAGTGATACTCTAATTTCTGATAGTTCAGTGAACACAAATTTTGTTTCATGCTTCTGGGCAAAGCAGGCATTAATATGGAAACGGGACACTTAACCATAGTTCAAATGAGTGTTTAAGTAATTTATAGATAATTTGATACTGCATATACATGGTTGTTCTTCGTGTATTGCTATAACAATGTTTGATTTGGGGGATTGGGTGTTAAGGATTGATACATTTATCAATCTCAGAGTTTACAAAAGAATAAAGAGAAAATAGAAAAGAGAAAAATGTATAGGTTTTGTGATGTGACTCTCAGTTATGTCTCTTTCCTTTTTAGGAAGATCATGGTCAGCCATTGTTTGGGGTACAATTCAACTGGCACAGCAAGGAAGGTGATCCCCTGGTATTTGCCACTGTTGGCAGCAACAGAGTGAGTGGTATAATTGAGTTAATCTTTCTTGTCATTCCCTCTTAATTTGCTTTCTGTTTCTCAAACTTTAGACCCCGGATACTGTTGGACGAACCCCAGAGGCCCCAGCCAACATGACCAGTGCAGGGTTTCTGGGAGTCAGCCAACATTTGGAGCCCCGAGATTGAGAACTACTACAGCATCTTGTGTGTGTGTTTCCAACTGCCAAACAATATTTCTGATTATAGGAGCTCAAACATATATGAGGGAATAGTATAGGGCAAACAAGGCTTTAGCACAGGGGTAGGCAACCTTTCCCCTTTAAGGGCCGAAGGACTTCAGCTCCCAGAATCCCAGGAGCTGTTGGCCAACATGGGACTATTGGCCAACATGGCTGAGGCTTCTGGGATCTGAAGTCCCTCGGCCCTTAAAGGGGAAAGGTTGCCTACCCCTGCTTTAGCAGCTTGCCAGAATTGTATGTGGGATTTCTAATGGAGCCCAGTGATTCAGCTGAGCATTCACTAGAGTCTGGACTACTTTGGACTAGAAAGTACTACATCTATTACACTGGATATGCAGCAATAGCAAACCTTTCTTGGGCTGCTTTTAAAAAATGCCCTTTCTGACCCTGGTTTTGAAGCTGCTCAAATAGCAGGACATCTTTGTAGCTAGATGTCCATGAACTTCTTGGGAGCCAGAGCTGCCCTGTAAGTATGTTCCTTGAATAGGAGCATTGTAATAAAGCCAAATTAACAGGGCATAAGACTAGGGTAGGCAACCTTTCCCCTTTAAGGGCCGAGGGACTTCAGCTCTCAGAAGCCTCAGCCATGTTGGCCAATAGTCCCATGTTGGCCAATAGCTCCTGGGATTCTGGGAGCTGAAGTCCCTCGGCCCTTAAAGGGGAAAGGTTGCCTACCCCTGGCATAAGAAGTGGATAGGGATGAGGACAGTAAAGTTTGAGCAAGTTACTGGCTTCGTAATACATTGTGAATGCAAGTAGGTCATTGAAACCTATGAGAGCCAGTGCACTTTAATGGTTTGAGTGTTCGAGTAAGACTAGGAGCCTAGGGTCTGAATGTTCACTTGGCCATGGATGCTCACTGGGGGAACTTGGGCAAGTCATACCTTCTCAGCCTCATAGGAAAGCAATGGCAAGCCACTTCTGAATAAATCTTGTCAGGAAAGTGCTGTGATAGGTTCAGAAATGATTTGAAGACGCACAATAACAATAAAACCAGAGTCAAGACAGATAAAGCAAGTTACTAACTCGATAATATAGTGTGCTGTTTTTATTCTCCCAATGTGACTTGGGATTTTGGTTCAACACTTCACCAATATGTAAGAATTTGCCTGTTTTAATGTTTTGCCTTTTCTCCATCTCCAGGTTACACTGTATGAATGCCACTCCCAAGGAGAAATACGGTTATTACAATCCTATGTGGATGCTGATGTATCTTTTCTTAAATTTCTGGGACTGTTTTCAGAGAGGCTTCATTATTAGCTGAAATTATTAATTCAGTATGTAGATGCTCTAAGATAAAAGGGAAGGGAGGACGAATACAATGCTGGGCACAATTAGGAAAGGTATTAAAATAAAACTGCCAGGAACATACTGTCCTTATACAAATTAATGGTGTGACCACATTTGGAATACTGTAAACTGTTCTGGTCTCCATGCTGAAAAGTGATATTATGGAGTTGGAAAAAATGCAGGAAAGGGCAACTGAAAGGCTAGGAGCAACATCTCTGAGTAATACCTAACAGTGCTTGGAACTCTTTACTTTAAAAAAACAAAAACAATTAGATGGAGACGGGGAAAGAAACAGGCCAGAAGGCTATACAATTAGTGTGGAGAAAATGGATAGAGAGATAATTTTTCTTCTGTCTCACTAAAGAACCCAAGATGGTCCAATGCAGTTTAGTAGATGGAGATTCAGGACAAATAAAAGCCAGTACTTGTTGCATTTAAACTGTGGCATTCACCTTTCCTAACTGTAATGATGACTATAACAAAGTTTCCTTGTGTGCCACTGTGCCCTTCAGACCTCTAACATTTACCCAGACTTATCATAAGCATATGGTTAGCTGTTATGGGGAAAAAATGATAAACCAACTAGGCCATTGGTCTGATCCAGTATAACTCCTCTTGTGTTCTTAGAGATGTTCCTATTTAATAGGACCCCATTGGAAGATGTTCTGAACAAGAATAAGTGCACTAAATAAACACTGATCTGCTGCATTGCATCTGGGATCTCCTTGCTCAGTGTCCCTACTCCAGGTCCAGTGTTCTATATATTTCCTTTCCCTACTGAGTAGTTTCTTCATCCCTTTTTCCTTGCTTAAATATAACCACAGCAGGGAGCAGCATGTGCCTGTCTGTTTACTACTCAGTGAACTCTGACCACTTGTTTCCCAAGAGTTAATGCACTGTTGTTTTGACACATGAACTGTTAAGAAGGCCTTGAGCAAAGCGTACTCTCTCAGCCCAAGTGTAAAATTGGTCTAGTTCGTAAAGTCAACGGTGAGCCTTTTCGTACACTTCAGAAGTAATAAGAAGTTGTAAATAATCAATTATAACAACATCCTTATTTAAGCTAACACTTCTCAGTAACATTAATGTTCTAAATGCCTTAGTGAAACCACTTTAGTAGTCAGGGTTCTAAAGTGAGAACCTTATCAGGGCTGTTTTCATGAATGATTTAAATGTGGCTTTCATCACTTTATAACAGGGATAGGCAACCTTTCCCCTTTAAGGGCCGAGGGACTTCAGCTCCCAGAATCCCAGGAGCTATTGGCCAACATGGGACTATTGGCCAACATGGCCGAGGCTTCTGGGAGCTGAAGTCCCTCGGCCCTTAAAGGGGAAAGGTTGCCTACCCCTGCTTTATACTTTCACTGTATTATCACCATTATATTTTTTTAAAATTATAAGTCAGTGTATTTTTTTAATTAACATGTTTTAAGTTACTTTCCAATATTTGATAGGCAATATAATTATTAAACAGCTGCATGTATAGACTTAACTACTTTACAGGCAGATGAAAACTTTTATACTTGTGCGTGGACCTATGATAGCAACACAAGCCATCCCCTTCTGGCTGTTGCTGGATCTAGAGGCATTATTAGGATAATTAATCCTATTACAATGCAATGCATAAAGGTAAGTTGCCAAAAGAGATATACTATGTTCTAAACCATTCCTCTGAATTTAAATGAGATATATTGAGGTCTGTTGAAGGTAATAACCTGATCTATGAATTCTGTTGTAGCACTACGTGGGCCATGGCAATGCAATCAATGAATTGAAATTTCACCCCAGGGATCCAAATCTTCTTTTGTCTGTAAGCAAAGGTATGAGCAATAGTCTGTTTTTGGGCTACTACTTTTTCACAAAGAGAGAGAAGGGGAGAGAGAAGAAGGGTAGCATCAAAAATGGTCAGAAGCCTTCCACTAATGCTAAATGAAGACCATGTTACAAAAAGTAGTAATTTCTCACATATTTTGTCAACATGTTTTGACAAATTAACACTGAGAACACATATTGCCCTTGTACTTTCCTCCATTACCTGTTCATTCACTACTATTTGGGTGATTTTAGACATAAACACTGAAAGCAGTTTGCTGATACAATTCTGTAAGGTACGACACGGATGGTAGATAAATAAATGGATATATACATTTATCTTTGGCAGATCATTTTTACTTTTTCAGGTTGTAAAAAGCATAACTCCAGATGAGAACAAAATAGGCTAAATATATAAACCATACCTCTAACCAGAATCCTTTGCTCCAAATGTGTTTGTATATAGATTGTAGTCACATTTAGGGCTCCAAGAGTTTTCTTGAGAGTCATACAAAAGGGATTTAAGTTCACAATGGTTTTCTGAATACAACATGTTATATTATGTTACAACTGTGGTCTGTTTCATGTGCCATTGCTGTGAGACAAGATGCTACCCAAAGACAATAAAATGTCTATCTGGGTTCTGTTTTTGAACTCCATCCTGTCTCATAAAAGACAGCATCAAGAGTGAAGATTTGTTTAAATGTAATGTTTCATTGCTCTTTCTTGAACAAGAAAGTGTATCAAGATTACACTGAAAAATAAGAAATCGCAAACATAGACAAGTTATGGTATGAAAATAGTTTCTCAGTCACAATTGAAGTTGCTGCTATCACCTTTATTTTTATGTATGCACTTTATAAAATGAAACATGTAGTTAATCAGTATGTGATTTTCTATTAGATGGTTGCTGAAACTAATTATAAGATGTGCTGATGCCATGGTATACCTTGTCAATTTATGTTCTACTAGATCATGCACTAAGATTATGGAATATTCAGACAGACACTTTGGTGGCAATATTTGGAGGTGTGGAAGGGCACAGAGATGAAGTTTTAAGTGCAGTAAGTTCTATGCTTTGCTTCTCAGTTTCTTTGTGTTTCACACTTTCTTTGACAAACAAATTGAGAATTGTTTGTTAGAATGGACTATGGAAGCAAGATTAGTGCTTCAGATCTCAATGCATATATGCCTAGTAGTACAATGTAATTGATTTTGGGTACTTCCAGATGAGGCCTTTATTGTGCAATCATGCTGTTCCATTCACATCATTTTATATGGAGTCCAAATTATTTTGTCTTCTGTTAAAGATGGAATAGCTGCCTAATAACATTTGATTGGTAATGTTAAGAGCCTACTTCTGGAAGCACACTGTGCAGCCTTCCGTGGTTGTTGTTTTTGCTTCTATTTTGATTTAATTTTAATGTTTGGTGCAAAACCTAAAAAGCTATTACATTTTGTGCATGTAGGATTATGACCTTCTTGGTGAAAAAATAATGTCTTGTGGTATGGATCACTCGCTGAAACTCTGGCGAATCAATTCAAAGAGAATGATAAATGCCATCAAGGAATCCTATGAATACAATCCTAACAAAACTAACAGGTAAGGGCAGTCTTGAACCAAATGTGTTTTCTTCATGCTAGTATATTCTTAAGCTCTTCACTGATATTTTATCAATACTTTCAAAAGCTGATAAAGGTCTGGATCAAAAAAAGGGATTAGCTTCTAAATTGTCCTTTGACTTCTTTTCTCTGTAGGTATAGACACTTGGCAGCACTGTTCCCTGTATTTTAGATAGAAATACATCTACCAAATATACTTGTCTATAAATAAGTAAAAAAATTATGCCCCAAAATTGATCCCAAAATCCCAGGTTGACTTATTTACGGGTCAGTATGGTAATATGATAGCAGATTTTTCAGATTTCCATATGCAGTCAGGAGAGCAGTTTCTTTCTCTCTTGAGCCAAGCAGAAAGAATCATGAGTGACTGATTGCTGTTAAACAAACAAACAGAGTCCCTCTCCCACCAACGCTGGCCGCCACTGGGGAGTAAAGGCTGAAAGGAAGGCTGAAATGCTGAAGCAAAGAGCCTCGATTAGAGTCTCTCTTGCCACGCACATACATCCACACCACACTGAAGGAGCCTCCAGTTTTTACCCTCAACCTATGCATGGGTTATGGCAAAATCCATTATTTTGGCCCCAAAACCTGCCCTCGACTTATACATGACGTTGACTTATATTTGAATATATATGGTTATTCAGTTCAGATGGGCTCATGCTCAATATAATGGTCATAGGATGGCAGCATAAACACTGACATTCCACTTTCTCTTTTTATACAGGACAGGCTTTACAGTGTTATCAGTGGATTTTATTAGGTTTTTTTTAATGCTTTGTAAGCATGAGGGATTCATGGAGATGCATTACCATAAAAGTCCCCAAAAGATACTGATTTCATACCTTGGGGGAATCTTTAAACCACAGGGTTCTGGTTTAGATGTCACAGGAGACTGAGTATTTTTTATTTATTTATTTTTTATTTTTACAAAAAATATGTTCACTGAAACTGGGTAGACATGAGGAGGATCAAGCTGGTGGACACGCACCATTTCTGGACAGAAAAGCCATAGATTGTTATTGAATCTACAGAATACCCCACCTTTCTCCCAAGATGGGATTCAAGGTGGCTTAAACTGATTTTTAAAAGATTATCTGAACTGTGCCAGTATCTCTGGTGGCACAGTGGTTAAATGCCTGTACTGCAGCCACTCACTCATAGACCACAAGGTTGCGAGTTCAATACTAGCCCGGGCTCAGACTAGTCTCAGGCCTGCATCCTTCCGAGGTCGCTAAAATGAGTACCCAGCTGTTGGGGGGCAATGAGCTTATAGTTGTAAACCATTTAGACACCCCATAGCGCGGTATGAAGTGGTATATAAATGAAGCTGCTTTGCTTTGCTTTGCTCTCGGTTGAGCTTGTATATTGTTGACTATTATTGCATCCCAGTCCAGTCCAATTGTCCATCTTCTCAAGTTTTTCCTTGTTGCTGATTGGCTGTGTTCACTCTTTCTTCTTCAGACCATTTGTTTCTCAAAAAATCCATTTTCCTGACTTCTCTACCAGAGACATACATAGGAATTATGTAGACTGTGTACGATGGCTTGGAGATCTGATACTTTCCAAGGTTTGCTACTTTTTGTTTTATAAATAATATGTTCATAGTTTTATATTTTGTTTTTGGGAAGACCTAAAAGCTCTTTAACTGATGGAATAGGAATGTACAAAATGCAATAGATTAGCATCTTCCTGTGTTTTTAATAATAATTCTACTCCGTACAATAAAGTGATTAGATGTATTAAATGAGACACATTCTGCAAAAGTTAGGCTGAAAAAGTGGGACTGTTATCTGGTTTATATTGGAACTTTTTTCATTCCCTTCACAGTCCTGTGAAAATGCCATTGTATGCTGGAAGCCTGGCAAAATGGAAGATGACATAGATAAAATTAAGGCCAGCGAGTCTAATGTGACCATTCTAGGACGGTTTGACTACAGTCAGTGTGATATTTGGTATATGAGGTTTTCAATGGATTTCTGGCAAAAGGTAAGTGTCAAAATGGAGGATACAAGGGCAATAGTTCATAAAATCTGCACAGTTGCATGTGTGGAGTTCAGACTGGCAGGAAAACCATGGGGTATGTAGAGATTAATCAGGGTTTTAATGGAGAATGTATAACATTGATGGATGTTAACTCTCATAATCCCTGGCTATTGATCATACTGGCAGGGACTCATGAAAGTTGCAGTGAGTTAACTTACAGCAGGTTGTGTGCTTTCGATCTTGATTTGTTGGATGTTCCCTGTGTAATTGTGTATCGTATGTTCAATATTGAAATGATGGGAGAAGATAGGATAATTTCTGACTGTTGGCTAAGTTGGTTGAGACTTCTGGGAGCTGAAGTCCAAAGCAAATGGAGGACTAAAGTTTGGAAACCACTGTGTGTGACCATAACACATTGACTTAATATATCTTTTTTTCCCCAGATGCTGGCACTGGGCAATCAAGTTGGCAAACTCTATGTTTGGGATTTAGAAGTAGAAGACCCTCATAAGGCCAAGTGAGTATTGGTTCTTGCTTGTTGGCACTATGGAACAAGGACTTAAATTTCAATTAATGTACTTTAATTTGGAAGTTACAATAGGCAAGTATACAATTCATAAGCATTTTGGAGCCCTTAAAGGTGCCAGACCCTGTCTGACTTTGGAGGCTAAGCAGGGCAGCCCTGGTTAGTAAGTGGATGGGAGACTCAGTGAATACCAGGTGCTATATAGGAAGTGGCAAAATATAGGTGGAATCTCTTTTCTTGTATTGTACCCATTGGTTTGTGTTTTGATATCTGGAGCATCAGAAAACGATCTTGCTGCATCTTACATGTCATCCCTTCAGATATTCCTTATTTCTACTTCTTCACACCTAATATGTCCTCTGTATGTCACTTGTTTCACCTCTTTCTGCCAGTGACTTTTGTCCTCTGAATCCAATCTTTTATTTCTGCACCAAGAAAACTTTGACCCTTGCTCTGTTCTTACATCCCTTAACCAAAAGAATTACATATTTTGCTTGATTACAAGAATTACACAGCCCTGATTATTTTTATTTCTCTCAATTTTTCTTTCTTTCTATTTTGCTGCTGATAGTATGCCAGTACACTTTCCCAATTTTGTGACAGATGCAGCCTCTGCAGGACTTCTGTTCCTGCTAACATATTGCCAGCTCTAACCTATGGCTTAGTTCCACACTTACACTAAGTTTTTGCTACCCGGTATGACTGATATGTAGGTGCACACTTCTATATATTTCATATACTGTTTTCTCATCTGAACATGGAAAGTAAGTATATCAACAAGATATAATATTTGCCTTTCACATACTAGTTTTCCATGCGAATCCCTTTTCCTTTGGGAGTATGTAGGTGGATCATTCATATGGGTCCCCACCTTTAGTCTGAAGTGATGCAAACACACACTAACATCTTCCTTTAGATCTTGACCGTTTTTAGAAATTAATGAAAGAAAAACTAGGGTGTTGGTAGGAAAGTAAGTTCTTGCATTCAGGGAATTAAAAAATAGTGTAAGGGAGATGTCGTAGACCTTTATTGCTGTTTTATGTGCTCATCCTTGTGGTAATCATACTCTTATTCATATGAGAGTGAATGAAGGGAAATTAATGTAACACTGAATCTTTTTTTAAAATAGGTGTACAACTCTTACACATCCAAAGTGTGCTGCTGCCATTCGACAAACCAGCTTTAGCAGGGACAGTAGTATCCTTATAGCTGTATGTGATGATGCGAGTATCTGGCGCTGGGACAGGCTCCGATAAGTGACTTTCATCTGAGAATGATACTGCTTTTTGTGCCAAGATATTTAACTAGCTATCATTGTAACTGCTTTGAGAGTAGTCTTTCCCTGCTTCTGTGAACAGTTGAGCTTAGTGTTTACATTTGCTTTTGGTATTGTTGTCCTGTTCTAAAACACCTGTTTTTTAATAAAAATATTTTTGTAAGTTTGGTTTATTGTCTGTTTATATTTGATGCTTGCTCTCTGTAGCATTCCACCACACTGCATATATATTTGCAACTTGCAAGTGCTTTGATTTTTGAATTTTGTACATATATGTTAAACTACCATATAAGCAGAGCAGGGCAAAGGTGCAGGCATGCTTCTGTGGATGCAGAAAGAGTGTAACTTGTTGCAATACTCTACTACCTGAGAAAGTTGGCTTTGATTGTGAACATATCTAGTCCTTATGTCTCTGAAAACATGCTTAGAAATGGCATAGATGTTCACACTTGAAAGCTCATCAACTGGGGTCTAACTTAATTTATATGCAATAGGTGAGGCAGACTTCCACTTCCCCTTACAGCTTCTTGTCCATCCCTTTCACTAGCAAAAGCAAGCTAAATTATGCAAAATGAAAATATTTACATGTGAATAGTTTATATTGACTTAATACTAGTTCTATAGCTCAGCTTACTTTCTTATTCCAGATCTGAATCTCCTGGCTGGAATCTGTTTATATAAAGGCTGTTCATGTGGTGTCAGTGTGATGTAGTGATTTGCATGTTGGACTATGACTGGAGACCAGAGTTTGAATCTCTTGTCAGCCATGGAAACCCCCTGAGTGACCTTAGGCAAGTCACACTCTCTCAGCCTCAAAAAATGTAAAAGGCAAAACCCTGCTGAACAAATCTTGCCTAGAAAACCCAGTGATAGGGTTGCCATAAGTTGGAAATGACTTGAAGGCATGCAATAACAAAGAAGTGTAGTGTAGTTTCTGTTAAGGGCCATAAGTGTGGTGTGTAGTGCAGCTCAAAAGAAGTGGTCCAAGGATAGTTACCTGAGCCATTGGCTACCAGTCTATAGTGAGTTTGCATTATGAAGAACAACAGCCACCTCTTTTAATGCCCTGTCCTTGGCAGCTGGGTTAATTGGCAAAACCTTGCAGGAATAGGAAAAACTTGATGAACAAGAGCCAGAATAGTGTGGTTTGAGTTTGACTGTGACTGGAGACCAGGGTTTGATTCTCTGCTCAGCCATGAAGCCCACTGGGTGACATTGGCTGAGTCACACGCTCTCAGCCTCAGGGAAAGAATGGCAAATCTCTGAAAAAAATCTTGCCAAGAAAAAATTGTGATACATTTGCCTTGTTGTTGTGTCCTTCAAGTCAATTCTGACTTATGGCAACTCTAAGGCTCATGGAGTTTTGTTGGCAAGAGGAGGTTTACTATTGCCTTCCTCTGAGGCTGAGAGAGTGTGACTTGCCCAAGGTCATCCACTGGGTTTCATAACTGAGATGGGAATCAAACCTGGATCTCCAGAGTCATAGCCTTATTATTATTGTTATTATTATTATTCCCAAAACAGAATCAGAGCAGCTTACAAGATTAAGAACTATTTGAAAAAGTGTTACATTAAACAGAATTAAATTATTACAATATTAAAAGAACAAAATATAGTCAAAAAGATAAAAGTGATTAAAATATTTTAAAAGAATATAACATCCAGCCCGTTCTTTATAAACCTTCAGCTTTAAAAGCCTATCTAGTTTAATGAATGAGGTAGCATACTTACTTTGGAAGAACTATGGAAGTTTTTATTTGTTAATATTTTGTATAGATTGAGTATATAGTTATGATCAAGGAATGTATATAATGTATATATATATATAAAATCAATAATAAAAAAGCCTATCTAAACAGGTAGGTTTTAACCTGCCGGTGGAAGGCCAACAAGGAAGGGGCTTTGTCCCAGTCCAGTGCTCAGACCAGGCCACGCTGGCCCTTAGGTTCATTTTAGGGTTGCCATAAGTAGGAAACGATTTGAAAGCACACAGCAACACCATGAACAAGAGGGAGGGAGCCAATCTATCTTTGCCACTCTTGAAAAGCCTGAAAAGCACCACCACCAGGAAGGCCCTGCCTCATGTCCTCACCAGGCATGCAAGATTGTAAGAAGGGCTGTTCCCCCTGTTTGTTATGTGTTTAAATTATTTCTCTAATTTGGGCGCGAATATCACTTATTTTGTGGAAACTGAAAGCTGTTAATTGGATTTATATCCAGCTTTTGTCCCAAAATAGGATTCATGTTACAAAGTGGAATGAGGATCTGTGGTATTAATTTTTTGTCCTTGGTATAGGATACTGTAGGCTGCATCCACACTGCAGAAATAATCCAGTTTGATACTGCTTTAACAGCCATGGCTCAGTGCTATGGAATCCTGGGAACTAGTTTGGTGAGACATTTGGTCTTCTCTGCCAGAGAGTTCTGGTGCCCCAACAAACTACAATTCCCAGAATTCCCCAGCACAGCCTGGGCAGGTAAAGCGGTCTCAAACTGGGTTAATTCTGCAGTGTGGATGCAGTCTGAGAGTACCTCTCCAGTACTTTACATTGGAACCGAGGAAACCCAGGCCCAAAGCACACTGCAGAAATAATCCAGTTTGAGACCGCTTTAACTGCTCTTGCTCAGTGCTAGGGAATCCTGGGAGCTATAGTTTATTGTGGCACCAGAGCTCTCTGAGAAGGCTAAACGTCTCATAAAATTACAGTTCCCAGGATTCCCTAGCACTGAGCCAGGGCAGTTAAAGCGCTCTCAAACTGGGTTATTTCTGCAGTGTGGATGCATTCAGTGCAGTAGGCTAGTACTTGCCCAGCCACACTGGATTTTGAACCTTAGTTCACTTTTAAAGTTGTAATGAGAGCAAACTCCCTATTTTCTTCTCTACTCTCTATTACTAGTTTCCCCAAACTCCTCCTCCTCTTTCAATAACAGTCAAAAAGACTACATATCCCAAGAGCCCCTTCGACAAAGCGTATACGCCGCTTCGCTTGGTTCCCTGCGCGCTGCATTCTGGGACACGTAGTTCTCTTTCCGAACGCAGGGACCTACCTGGAGGAATGAGTGGGAATATTTTGCTTCCGCTTGCCCCGGATGTAATATGTTTTGGGGGGCGGGGCAGGGGGGTTGTCACAGAGGGGCACAGGGGGTGTATGTCTGGACGGGCTGGAGGTTTATAGAGAGGCCCACCTCGGAAGAGCCGGACCGAGGTGTCGCCGCAGCCGCCGCCGCCGCCATGTTTGGCTGTTTGGTTGCGGGGAGGCTGGTGAGTGAGTGAGTGACTTGGCCGCGAGCAGGCCGGAGTGGGCGGGGCCCTTGGCCGTGGGTCGCCATGGAAGCGCCATGGAGGGAGGGGGAGAAGAGGGGGTCACCATGGAAACGAGAGGGCACGGGTTTCCCAGAAGAGCGATGCGGGGG
>JAIPUX010001232.1:166635988-166648275 GCA_020142125.1 Phrynosoma platyrhinos | reverse complement strand
GTTTCCACTTTATTTTCAGTTTTCTGGACCACGTGTGATAAGGTCCTTGGAATATCCAGATCCTCCAGTGTAACTCTATGGTCAACTTCTGGCAGAGTTGTGCTGGAGGACCTAGAGATTCCTGGAGAGAACATATTAATCAAAACTGTAAATAATCAAATCCACAAAAGTCAAAGCTGAAAATGTGGAGGGCCAACTATATAACTAAATAGCTGATCTAGTAGCTGATCTAGATTCTCAGCCATAGTCTTTAGAAAGATACGCTATACAAACATGAGCATCCATAGACGAAACCAACTTAAAAACTACTGGTGGAGAAACCAAATGATTAACTGGTGGAGAAACCAGATGATTAACAGGGAGTCATAAAAATACCCATTTTTCATATATTCTTAAGAGGCCTCAAGACAAAAGTTGTTTTTAATCTACATACAGCAAGGAAAAAGTTATATAGCCCAGAGCATACAGTGCTTGATACATTTATACATTGACATTCAATTTTGTTTACAATTACACAGTGACTGTAAAATAAAAAGATGTGGGAAAAATATGTTAGTGTATCAAACACATGTAATACGCAGCTTAGAAGCAACGTTGAAATTTGCTTCTGGAATGTAAAATGAATTATTCAGCATATTGAAAAGGAATGCCATTCTTTCCATTCTTCACGCACATACACATGCACTCTGAAATAATTGAGCCAGGCATGTGTGTTAAACTGATTGACATATCCAAGCACTGTTAGCCATCCATGCTTCATAGGAAGTTTGAATTGGCTTAGAATGAGAAACAGTGATTCGGAAACTTGGTTTTGCAAACACTGCTTCTATGGAACTAGAGAGAATTCCTTCTGCTCCAAGCCATGTGATTGGGGTATTCAAGTATGGCTCTTAGTTTACAATCTTACTGATCAACTTTCCTTTTACTGGCCATATTTTACATTATTGAAGCAGCTTCCTACAAAGAAATAGTGGACCCTTGATATCCACTGGGGGTTTGGTTCTAGGACCCTCCTGTGTATCCCAAAATCCATGGATGCTCAAGTCCAATCAAATACAGTGGCATAGAAATGCTGTCACTTATATAAAATGACAAAATCCAGGTTTTCTGGAATATCTTCAAACTGTTAAATATATATAATATTTTCAAACTGTGTATAGTTGAATCCGTGGATAAGGAGTTTGTGGATACAGAGGGCTGACTCTATTTGAGGGTTCTAAGGCAGGCAACCATTTCTCTTACATATGAGAACATCAAGTTCATTATTAATGGCTGGAATCCTGTTGGGAAATTAATTTTTCATGAACCAATTTATGATTGCATAAAGATGACCTGCACAATGTATGTATTTTCCAGAGGTGAGAGAAGATGTAGCTATGCCATTGGGACCACTGTGCAAGTGGAGCCAACAGCATGGCTGCTGCATAACAGTTTCCTTGCACTACTTATCCCATTGAGTAATGGGACATCATGTGTAATGTGCCAATGCACACAGTCACAATTTACTAAAAACCTTGAGTATCAGAGATGCAGCTACGTCATTGTAAAGTTATCTACTGTAGCCTCTGATGCAGATCTTGGCCAATATTTTTTATTATTGAAATATCAATTAACCTGCTAGAGCAGATATCAATACAGTATCTAGATCAAAAAAATAGTGAATTTCTCAAACAAATTTTAGTCTAGAATTCAAAGATATAGCCGTGTTAGTCTGTAGAATCAGTACGCAGAGAGATCTTGTAGCACCTTTCAGACTAATTGGCAGCATGAGCTTTCAGAGACCTCAGTCTACTTCCTCAGATGCTCAGATGAAGTTATCTGAGGAAGTAGACTGAAGTCTATGAAAGCTCATGCTGCCAATATTTTTTCTTTCAGTTAGGGCCTTTGTAGACTGCCAGAAATAATGCGACTTGAGGCCACTTTAACTGTCCTGGTTCAGTGCTAGGGAATCATGGGAATGACATTGAGCCTTCTCTGTCAGAGAGCTCTGATGCCACAAGAAATTACATTTCCCATGATTCCCTAGCACTGAACCAGGGCAGTTAGTAGCCTCAAGCTGCATTATTTCTGGCAGTCTGCAAAGGCCTTGAGTAGTCTCAAAGGTGCTACAAGAGTCTCAAAGGTGCTACAAGATCTATGTACAAATTTTAGTCTAGATTTAGAAACACCATTTTACAAGAAAGGTACTGAGCACCTAATTAAGGGTACAACAGCAAAAGCTGTTGTGTTGTTATGTGCCTCCAAGTCAACTTTGACCTATGGACAACCTTAACACAGGGCTTTCTTGGCAATATTTTTTTTCAGAGGAGGTTTGCCATTGGCTTTATTTAAGGCTGAGAGAATGTGGCTTGACCAAGGTCACTGATCTATTTATAGCCAACAAGTGCCCTGATGAATGCACCTATAATCTGCAAGAACTGGAGAGGAAGTCAGTCTGGTTCCAAGGCTTACATGATGTTAAAAACAGAAATGTGATCCTGATAATCCAGGATTCCAAAGGACAAAGCAGTCCTGAGCAGAGTACAAAACTGAGAGGGGAGTTCCTGGAAAGATTATACCAAAGGTTAGAGAGCCAGAGATGTCAGATAGGATTGCTAGGAAGTTTGGAAGCTGTTCTCTACAGCAATGGAAAACCTGGACTGAGTTAATCTATAGCCAGCACTTGAACAGTCCTGTTGACCTCTTTAGCTAAGTGTATTTTATTTAAAGTGGATCAGAGTGTTGCCTGACCTTTTGCTTCTGACATTTTTATTTACATCACTTGACAAGGTGACGTGCCTCTGTTTTCTTCTCCTAATATGTAGCTGCTGCCTAGGATGGATCAAGGCAGAACTGCCAGCTTCCTCTAGTCCCAACGGCAGCCTTTGATTTTGGGTCTACTCTTTCCTTCTTTATCCAAGGAGGCCTCCTTCAGATGCGAGATTACAGTCACTCCGTGGGTTTCCGTGGCTGAGTGGTACAGTCTTAAAGCTCTTTAGCTGGGAATTTTTAATACCCCTCCCTAAACTACAGCCAACCCTAAATATTCTGAAGGAACCAGATCCTCTCTGATCTTGGAAGCTAAGCAGAGGCAGCTCTGGTTATTGCTTGGATGGGAGATTACCACTGAATACCAGGTGTTGTAGGGCATACTTTGGAGGAAAGAACTGGCAAAACTACCTCTGAGTATTCCTTGCCTAAGAAAAACCCTATGAAATTCATGGGATCACCATAAGTTGGCAGCTGACTTGAAGGCACATACACACATATACTAAACTACAAATTCCAGGATTCCAAAATATGTTGCCATGATAGTTAAAGTAAAAACACAGTACTGTAATTGTGTAGTGGCAAAGAGCCCTAGGGAGCTCAGGCTAGTCAATCTCACTAAGCTTCACAGGGTTGTTGTGAAGCTAAAGTTTGAGTAGGAGGATAGCCATGTACACCACCTTTGACCCACTGAAGAAAATATAAGATATGAAAGTTACAAGTAAGTTAGGGGGAGAGGTGTCTTCTGATGGGACCAAAATTTTCACTATGGTTTAATATAAATTCCAAATGCTTTTCAGATCTTCTTCCTGGGTGGACAAGTGAACTCAGAAGTCCACAACATCATCTTCTCATGCCCTCAAAGAAGCGTGAAGGGTATTACTCAGAAGTGTGCCTTAGCCTCATTGGAAATGATTTGTAAAAGGTTACGGTGACAAAATGGGAAAAGTATGGCAAATAGCTCTCTAACTGAATGATTTGAACCAGAATGAAGTTCTTTCAGGATCAGTGAACAATCAAGTCAGCTGTACTCAGCCCACAAGGGCATGTCATCAAATACCCAAGACTGTAAACTGATACTCCAAAAAGAAAAGCAGCAGCAGAAGGAGGGAAGGAAGGGAAAAAAGGAAAGTACAGTTGGTCCTTCTTATCCATGGATTCTTCATCCATGGATTCAGCTATGCAGGGCTTAAAATATTTTTAAAAATAAAATCCAAAAAGCAAACCTTGATTTTCCTATTTTATATAAATGACACTATTTTACTATGCCATTGTATTTAATGGGACTTGAGCATCCATGGACTTTGGTATCTGCTAGGGGAGTGATCCTGGAACCAAACCCCAGCATATACTAAGGGCTCACTGTAAGAAGAAAAAAAGCAAGGTTTCATTCAGAAATCATTCCTTCTGCTAGTGAGTACATATCCTTGTGTAACTATACCTGCAATTTCCAAATGCTCAAGACAGCCCCAACATTTGTATAAATACCGCTTCACAAATCTTAAGGTGGAAAAAGCCTAAAGGCACAAAAGTGCTGCCACAACAGCCCAATGAGGACTGACCATTGTCAGGGGTCACAAAATGCTGAGTAGCTGTTGGATGGGGAATATGAGCATCCCAGAAGACGCTAGGGTTGGATGTAGGAATTGTCCACACCAAATAAAAACA
Organism: Phrynosoma platyrhinos; assembly: GCA_020142125.1. Lineage (NCBI taxonomy): Eukaryota > Metazoa > Chordata > Lepidosauria > Squamata > Phrynosomatidae > Phrynosoma > Phrynosoma platyrhinos. The sequence continues at coordinate 166,643,859 of JAIPUX010001232.1, read as the reverse complement.
CTTCCCCCATATGAAATTTCCCTTCAATCTTCAAATTTCTAGCACTGCAGAGAACGAGATGTTGAAAATTGTTTACACCTAGAACTGATATACTGGTGTAAAAGTAAAGTTGTTCTTATTTGGTTTCGTACCATTCTTTTTGAATCACCCTGTAATTGTTATCATCACATTCCCTTTGTAATTCTTTCCCTTTTCTTTAGAGGCCTAAGACATATTTCTAAATACTCGATTGAAATTTTAAGTTATCACAATGCTAGAAATTTGAAGGCTGAAGGAAAATTTCACAGGAGCAAGAGTTCATATTGCCCTCCTTGTAGCTATACACCTGGTTGGTTGGCTGGAAAGCAGGGATGCATGGAACAGGGACAGTCCCCACTTGTTAAATTTAAGTCTCATTAACACCTGGATGTGTAGTCCAACAAGCAAAAAATGTACAACTACATGTGTAGGGGAATTTACACAGGTGAACAACAGGAGTGCGATCAATGCGTCTTTTGGGCACAAGTGTTCGTTTTCTTACATGAATCAGAAATTTGCATCTTGTATCTAAAATCTACAGCTCGCCTCCTGCCCCATAGAAGCATAGTCGCTGTGTGCATTCAAATTGTTTCTGACATATAATGAGCCTATTACAGGGTTTTCTTGGCAAGATTTGTTCAGAGGGGGTTTGCCTTTGCCTTCCTCTGAGGCTGAGAGAGTGTGACTTGCCCAAGATCACGGTGGGTTTCCATGGCGGAATAGGGATTTGAACCCTGGACAGTCTAATGCTCAAACCACTATACCATACTGGTTCTGTAGGCTGAACTATTGCAAGAAAGTACTTCCATTAAAATTGGATGTAAGGGAAAACAAGTATGGCCGAGAATGGCTAACAGGCACATCAGGCTAAGCTAAGGAGATCAGATACTCTAAATTGGCTGGTATAAATAAATATTGGGATAAATAGATAGCTTGGGATAAATATTATTTTAAATAAATATCAAATAAGGACAAATAAGTATTTTTAAAGAGCAGAATGTGTTGCATTTGAATAGGAACAGGATCAGAACTGTTCCAGTCAGTGAAGACTGGAATCCTTTAACTATGTGTGCTGGCTACAAATATCATCTGGGACATCCTTATATTTTATGCTGGGGATATGGGGGCTTTGGCTCTCCAGACATTTTGGGCTACAACTTCCATAATCTATTGCCATTGGCCATACTAGTAGGGTTGATGGGAGTAGTTGTGAGGCCAAAATGTCAATCAAAGATTTCCCACCCTTGTTTTATGGCAGGCCTCATATACTTGAAGGGTTCTGGCATTTTAGGAGGAGTCCACTGGGATTAATTTGTTTTTTTCAAATGGTTAATTAAAGATGGTTAATTGAAAATTATCTTTCACATGCAGTGCCATCCAAAGCCACAGCCGTGTCAATCTGCAAAATCAATATGCAAACGGGTCTTGTAGTATCTTTGAGGCTAATTGAAAGAGAAAAGTTGGTAACATGAGCTTTTGTAGACTTGAGTCTATTTCCTCAGATGCACGCGGTGGAGTGGAAAGTCTAGGGACAGACATATATATAAGCAGGCAGTGTGTGAGAATGTCCATAGGAAAGTGGGCGTGGAGATGAGGCAACAATTTCAGTTTTAACAATGGTCAACGGCCTTTGGAGGACAAGGCAGGAGGAAGGATGTTGCCTAAAGCCAAGGTGAGTAGATAACCATATCAATGAGTACTGGAATGTAGTATGGGGATCAGAAAGAGATGTGATGAATTGGCAGTACCATCTTTATTTACAGCCAGCATGATGCAGCGACTTGAGTGTTGGACTAGGACTCTGGAGATCAGGGTTCAAATCCACACCCAGCCATTGAAACCCACTTGTGTTATGCCTCTCTGTGCATGGTCCCTAAGCAGTGTGGAGAGAAGGAGTTAGAGAGAAGGCCTGTTGTATGGCAAGGAAATTAGAGTAGGGTCAGTAAAGTGAAAAACTCTGAACTGGATGCTGCAAAAGACTAATGTGAAAGAAAAGATTGGAGAGGGTAAAGAAGAGAAGAAGCAAAGAGAAAAAACAAAGAAAATTCGGATGAGGACTAAGGGTTTTCTAGCACTTGTGAAACTGAATACTTTTGCAAGTAGATTACTATAAGAAAATCATCCTAACCCAGTTTGAAAAGGAGAAAATATGTGAGAAAATAGGAATGATTTTTCCTTCACATTTCTAAAATGACTAAGAGTGAAAGTACTCCACCCGTGATTTTCCTAATTCTGTCTCAGATTCTCCCCAGGGTTGGCTTCAAATCAAAACCCCAGAGGTGTGGCAGTGTATTCAGTGTTACTAGGTTCCACAGGGCTCTCTTATGAACTCCCATTAAAAGGGATGAGCAGGGAGAGAGACTAAGATTGAGCCATGTGAAGTCTAAAAACATGGACAGGGAATTCACAAGGCTAATTCCTATAGATATGACTATTTTGCATGTGAGGGAGAAACACATCAACAGCAGACAAGTCAGCAAAAATGTTTCCCATACTCCAGATATTAATACAGCAATAACATCACACCTACTAAACTCTTGCAACACCCTCCTAAAATGGATTTACAGAACGTGGCACTATGTCTTTGTACATACCGTGCAGCAAAAGAAGGAAAACTTGTAACTTCTTTAAAATGTTGCTTTGCATGTTGCTTTCTAGGTTGTGACCTTTGAGGGCAGTGATATCTATCCAGATGTTGTGGGACTGCAACTTCCATCATGCTTGCCACTGGCTGTGTTGGCTAAGAATGACGGGAGCTGCAGTCCAACAACAAGGGACATACATTTCCTATCCCTGCGCTATGGACTTGCCCAAGGTCACCCAGTGGGTTTACATGGTCAATCGAGATTTGAACCCATTCAGTCTATTCTGATTGGAACTAGCAAATGGATATAGGGCATAAAAGTCAGCTTTGAGAATTGTGCTTCAAAATGTGTATCACACGTTAAGTAGAAAGTAATAATATCCTTTTATTCTAAATCTGGGGAAGAAAAGCAATATATAGGACCTATAGTATGTGCTCATGTGCACTCACGTCATAACACCATCCCATGCAAATAACCCAACTGTGAATGTTTTACGTAGCAAACTCCAATTTATTTTTGCAAAAACTCTTGGATTCCACCCTGATCTGGGTCTACCAAAGAAAGAATTGTCAAAGAGCCACTCATTTAGGAATGACTGAAGTTCTTTGCAGGCTACAGATCAGCAAATGTGGATTTCAGCATCCACCAAAACTCTGTCCTGCAGTATGATCACCTAATAAGGCTGAAATATGCCCTGGTTCTTTGACACATAAAAATAGCACACCCTTTGAAAAAGCTCTGAATGATTCAGTTTGTCATTGCACTCCATATTGGGAGTAATTCCTCCTCCAATAAATCAAACAGTGGCTGGACTTCTTTTCATTTGGCCTTGATATTACAAAGATAATGTGGGCAACTGTGCCAAATCCATGAGTGACTTTTCTGCCCCTGGGATCCTTGGGGATTGGGACACACAGACTTCCAAAATACCCCCAAACAAAAGCAACCCCACTAGAAGTACTTGACCTACATTTCTCACCAGTTTACATGGTTAATGATGAATGATCTTGGGATTAACATTTGGAAGGACCATGCTGGTGAAAGTTTCCAGACCCACTTGCCTGAGAGTAAGCTCCTCTGAACATGCTTTTTGATTTATTTCTGAGAACACACTTATAAAATTTTCTAATTTAGATGTTCTGAGTATCTGGGTTCACAGTGCATGTTTTTATTAATATAAAACAAAAAAATATCCAAAATAATAACAAACAATATATGAACAACATAAATTTACAAATTTATTAGCATCTATCAAACACAAACAAACATCCTATAAATAGTATAACAAAAAAAGAAAAACAAAACCAAACAAAACAGCACATCTAGTAACCAAACAACAACTACAACAAATACAAAAACACTACTTCCCACTAGTTTCCCTGGGTTTCTGGGATTTGATAGTCTTATTTCATTAACTTCTGGATAAACATAGATTCCATCATGTTATCACAGCATATCAAAAATAAAATGTTACTAGTGATGTCTAATAGAAAATATTACTGTGCTTTTATTTTATAAGCCTTTATGTTTTCAAAACTTTATCACTGTGCATGGTGTTTTAATTGATCCTTCAAGATCTAAAATTCTGGGGATAGTAGTGCTTTGTTATGCAAAAACAGGTTTTATAAAATCTGTTCACAAAGAAATGCTCAAGGGCTTCTTTTCACAAGGAATAGTTTAGGTGGATCTCTCACACACACCCATGACCGATCTTTTAAAAATCCCAAAAATGAATGAGATGATGTGGCAAAAAGTCACTTGAGTGCTAACTCAAGAAATCCACCCCCACCCACCCCCCAATAATGAGCTTAGACAATTCTGTTGCAAAAGAATGTTACTCATTCCACAATTGAGCATTATATCAAAACAGCTGCCTAATAATAGATGTAGCTGCAATTGCCTAAAAGTATCAAGTCCAAGGTTACGCCTAATGTCTAGAGTCTAGTGAATTCTAGCATGAAGTAATGTCAGAGACCTACAATGCAATCTATGGAGGCCTACTCAGAAGCAATACTTGCCAAATTCAGTGAGACTTAATTCCCATGCAATTACATACTGGATCACAATGTAACGCTGTTATCTTTTGTTGGTGTTGGGTGCCTTCAAGTAATTTCCAACTTATGGCAACCCTAAGGCGACTATCATGGGTTTTCTTGGCAAGATTTTTTCAGAGAAGATTTGCCATTGCTTTCCCCTGAGGCTGAGAGAATGTGACCTGCCCAGGTCATCCAGTGGGTTTCCATGGTTGAGCTGGAATTCAAACCCTGGTATCCCAGAGTCGTAGTCCAACCCTTAAACCACTATGCCACTCTGGCTTTCAAGGCTGTAATCTAGGGAAGAGAAAATTGCAGCCCACTAGATGTTGTTGGACTACAACACCCAGCAGCCTTCATGATTGGCAATGCTATTTAGGGCTCATAGGGCTTGGAGTCTGAAAGCTGGAGGGCAACATAGTTCTCAGCTCTCTTGCAATCTCATATACACCATATACTGAATTCAATGGTACATGCACCATTTGGGGGGTTGTAGTTTGGTGAGGCACTAGAGCTTTCTGGCTGAGAATCCTCACTACACTGCAAATCCCAAGATCTCACAGGATTTCACAGGAGGTTTGCCATTGCCTTCCCCTGAGGCTGAGAGCATGGGACTTTCTGAAGGTCACACAGTCTTTAGGCAATCACACACACACACCACTTTTTGGTAGCCTACAAATGAGCCCTGTGTAGGAATATGGGGCCTTTCCACACTACAGTGATAGCGTTTTGATTCCACTTTAACTGCCATGGTTCTGTCCTATGGAATTTGGGGATTTGCAGTATAGGAAGGGATGTTTAGAATTCTCAGCCAGACTATAAATCCCCTGATTCCACAGGATGCATCTCAAGTGGTAGTTAAAGCAGAATCATAGTGCTATCACTGTGTAGTGTGGAAGGGTAGTGGTAAAATCTAAAGTGCCAAATAGTGTTAAAAATTTATGATAAATCTCTGTACTATGGGGAAAAAAAAAGCTGTAACAGCAATGCATTCAACAGTAATTTTTTAAAAGTGTGTATCTGTATGGGGGGGGGGAATATCAGAAAATACAACAGCAAAGAACAGGATGTTCTTAAATGTATTCTTCCTATTTATGAGATGCTGCAGGGGAAAAATATGACACCAAACAAAGAGAACTGCAAAGGAAAGGGATGCTGGAGAAGCGTCGTCTCAGTTAAGGAAGCATGAAAATCAGAAGAACAGTGTCTTCCATAAATTCCAGGCCGTAGCCTCGCTCCACAAATAGCTCCAAGGAAAGAATGCTGTTTATTAATAGCGTTTGAGTTACTTGCCACTTCTCTCAAAACAAGATGTTTAATATCAAGAGTAAAAACAAACAAACAAAAAAAAACAAACGATAAAAACTGTTGAGGACCAATGCAAAATATGAGAGTGGCAGCACAGTTTCTAATATACAGTTAGACATCCATATCCATGGATTCTTTATCCACAGATTCAAACATCCATGACCTGAAAAAATATTTGGAAAAAATGTAAGGTCTCCAAAGCAAACCTTGAGTTTGTCATTTTATACGTGACACCATTTTATTATGCCACTGTACAATTGTTTCTCCATATTCACGGATTCACTATCCATGGATTCAACCATCCACGGCTTGAAAATATTCCATATATATATATATATATATATATATATATTCCAAAAAGCAAACCTTGATTTTTGCCAATTTATATAAGGGACACCATTTTACTACAGCTTTGTATATAATGGGACTTGAACATCCACGGATTTTGGTATCCACGGGGGATCCTGGAACCAAACCTCAGCAGATACCAAGGGCATACCATAAAAGTTACTTTTTTTGAATGAGAACTCCCAGAACCTCATATCTAGCATGCACATATAGCTGCAGAAACACTCAGGTTTCCTCTACACTGCAAAATTAACGCAGTTTGATCCCACTTTAACTGCTACGGCTGAATGCCAGAGTTCTGGGATTTTTGATTTGTTGTGGCAGCAGAGTTCTCTGACACAGAAAGCTAAATAGCTCACAAAAGTACAAATCCTGGAATTCCATAGCATTGAAACATGTCAGTGTCAAACTGCATTAATTCTGCAGTGTTGCAGAAATAATCCAGTTTGACACAACTTTAATTGCCATGGCTCTATGCTATGTAATTCTGGGAATTGTAGTTTGTTGTGTACCACAGCTCACTAACAGGGAAGGCTAAATGTCTCATAAAACTACAAATCTCAGTACTGAAACATGGCAGGTAAATCAGTCTCAAACTGGATTATTTCTGCAGTGTGGATGCATCCAGTGTCTCATAGCAGGATCAGAGTCCCCCCCCCCAATTTAGCTTAGTACTGTCTGCTCTGACTGGCAACAACTTTTTTGGGGGGGCCGAGAGACTTCATATTATGGTATATAGTGTCTATTTTAAAAACTTTTGGATTTATATGCAGTCGCCCCCTCTGTTTTCTTGGACTTGAAGTCTGCATCCCTTGCTCATTCATGGAGGGGGACAAAATGGGGCGCGCACCACCATTCAAACCTATGGGGATTGAATATTTGATGTTTTCCATTTTCACTAGCGGGGTGGAATGGATCCCCTAGGAAAACAGAGGGGCAACTGTATTTGTCTTGTTTTAATGTATGAGGGAATATCGTATAGTTTTAATTATCACCTTTTTTTTTTACATATTTTTTTTTAAATTTGTATTTGCAACATTTCTCTATGTAGTCACCATCCAGATTTACATTTTCCACAGCATTTCTTGACCCTCGGAATACTGCTATTGTAGAAGTCGGCAGATTGTGCCTGAAACCACTCTTCCACTTCATGAATGACGTCATTTGTGTTATCAAATTGGTGATCCTGCAATGGATTTTTCATTTCTGGGAACAAGAAAAAGTCGCTTGGTGCGAGGTTGGGAGAATAATGCGGATGCTGCAAGATCTCAAAGCCACATGCCCTTGCTTTCTTAACTGCCACTTGAGATGAGTGAGCTGGTGCACTGTCAGCTAGAAGACGAATGCCTCTAAAGAGCATACCGCAGCATTTCTTTTTCAGAGAATCTCATAACTTGTCCAGAAGATTGCTGTAGTATGTGCCAGTGATGGTTTATCCCTTTGCAAGGTAATCTGTGAGAATGACTCCATGACAGTCCCAAAAACCTGAGAGCATGACCTTCCCTGCGGACTTTTGCCCCTCTGCCTTTTTTGGGGAGGGGAATCGGCATGCTTCCACTCCATGCTCATGGTTTTGGTC
>JAIPUX010001232.1:166622376-166635888 GCA_020142125.1 Phrynosoma platyrhinos | reverse complement strand
GATGGGCAATCATTTCCATAAACTACCATAATTTCATCATGAATTTGCAGGGCACTATTACCCTTCAAATGCAGGAACTTTATCACGCTTCGAGCCTCAATCTTCTCCATCTTACACTTTAGTCACTTCTGGCACAACCTGTATCAAAAATAAAGGAAACGAAGAGCTGATTTTCTCATCATCATGCACTTAGGGACCAATGATGACACTGACAAAATTTCATCAAAATACCATAATAACTTGTAGGTGATAATTATTTCTTTACGACACCCCCTTGTATGTTGTAAACTGCCTCAAATCCTATATTGGGAAAAAGGTACAATATAATTTAAATATATATATATATATTTTAAAAACCCATAAAATATGTGACAGCTGTTCTATCTTGCTGCTCAAGGCTAATTTTTTGAGCTACCTTAATTGGAAGGATTTAGCTGTCAGCCGGGGAAAAAGATTAGTGATGAAAAGTTACTTTTTGGATTACAACTGCCAGCAGCTATGCTGGGTGGGAAGTTCTGGGTGTTGTACCCAAGAAAGTAACTTTCCCAAATTCTGGGTCTTAACTCAACAAAAAGTTTAGTCTTCTAAAGAATGAATATTAGAGGATAGCAGGAGCTTTCTGTAGGCCAGGACTGAGTATTTTATATTGCTGTATTTAGGTAAATAATTTCCCCACCTAGAGAGAACAATAAATGAAGTTATTTGGAAAGACTTAGGAGGTTACATGGTTTCCTTTGTTGGGAATATAGCAACGCTGCTGGAGTCTGGTTTGAACTGAATCTTTATCAGCTGCTGGGAAGCAATTTGTGATGTATTTTATTGCCACTTTTGTGTTTTGTACTGTTTGTTGTTTTGTGCTTTTAACTCTTATTAGACTATAGAAAAGGGAATTTTATTCCGGTTCATTTTTATTTGCTGGAAACTGCCCGAAGAATTCAGTAAAGCTATGAATAAGTGAATGAATGAATGAATGAATGAATGAATGAATAAAATAATTCAGTCACTGTGTAATTATATAGCTCAAATATGGAATGTAGAAAATCCATAGGGACACATCTTTCAAGTTCAAACATACGAAGACTCCTGTTCATCACATTTGTGCACCATCCAATAGATAAAAACCAGGAAATGTGTGGCCAAGAAGTACCAGAGTGTGGTCAAAATGGCAAAAGGTATTAATGAGGAAGAACGCACAAGCTCAGAGAGGCTGCAGCTGTTTGCTTTTGCCTGAGCCTGCTGGGAAGGGAAAGATTGTGCCTCCTCCTCCTCTCCTCTCCCTCTTGCCGAGTTAATGGATGCAAACATTTTGCACTCTGAACTCGGTTTGCAGAACTGAAGACAAAGGGGGAAGTGAGAGGAGGAAAGAGATACTGGGTGCCAATCAGTGTACTATGCGAATTGCTGTGAATTTTCACACATCCACACCAACACTTATTTGTCTTCACTTCATTTCCTGCACAAATTTGCATACATTCATCCTACCTCTGCTGAAAAGGCACAGCCATGCGAATCCATGCTAAGCACCCGGACAGCCACACATTCGATAACGTGCATCATTGCGGATACTCCGGTAAAAAACATGAATTCCTCCAACTCACATGTGGCCCAATCACAGTTTATCTGATTGGCATGAGGAATATTATAATCATGTAGACAAGCCCTAGGACATTTTAAAAGCAGCTGAAACAGTGGGATGACAGAATTCAATGGGACAGTCTCTGTCAAACTGGGATAGTTAGAAATTATGCAGCTAGGCGGGAATTTTTATTGCCTGTGAGATGATCCTACCCACATGTTGCCAGATTGTTCTGACACTAACATTGGACAATTCTCTCTTTTTCCTTGCCAGCTCAAGCCTGACCACTATCCATATGACAAGCCCTTGCTTCGAGTCTTAGGAGAGGACAAGACTCAGGCTTTGTATAGGCCTTCCTCAAGTCCTATTCTCCCAGTTGCCTGTTGAGTTGAGAGAAGGAAGAATGGGCACCATTTGCACTCGCAGCAGATGCTCACACCCCTTTCAAGCCATTTTACTGTGAAGGAAATGCTCTGGAGTTAGTCTCTTGTAAGTGTGTCTCATCTTGTGGTATGCGGCAAAACAGAAAGTAACACAACAGCACTTGCCTCTTGAAAACAACAGAATCAAGTATGTGGTACTAGGTTAAAAAAAGTGTAGTGGTCACAAAATAAACATGAAACATATACAGTAAAATACCAGCGCAGTGCTGTGTTTTGCACACTGGACTAGGACTCTGGAGACCAAAGTTTGATTCCCTGAACTGCCATGAAGCCCACTGGTTGACCTTAGGCAAGTCACATGCTCTCAGCTTCAGAGGAGGACAATGACAAACCTCCTCTGAGTAAATCTTGCCAAGAAAACCCCACAATAGTTTTCCGTTAGGGTCACCATACGCTGGAAACAACTTGAAGGTACACAATAACAGTGCTATAGAATGGTATGCAAAAGCATAATTAAAGTAAGTAATGTGGAATAACATCTACAAAACATGGACAATTTTGAGTCCAAGTACACAATGATAATATATATCAATAATAATTAATTTTACAATAAAACAGAAAAGGAGCCATTACAATATGCAAACTACCTCCAATATATCTACTGTAGATGCCATGCTAAATTAAATATTATGAAACTACAATTGAATAATGGTACTCCTGTACCCAAGAATTGAGGCAGGGGCATTTCCACACAATAGATCTTCCTCAACCACAAGGCAAGCAAAATGGTCTTAGGTGGGTTTCTGTCTGTTGTGATTGTGGCTGGCAGCTGCTTTCCTTCTCTCAGGTGATGGTGAAAATAATCCTGGTAGACTGAGGGTTGAATTTTTTGTTGTTCACATGCATTTTGAATGCACCTAAGTAAGTTTGGAAGGGGGCTGCTAACCACCCCTTAACCCAGGATAACTGATCCTGGGTTTCCCCCCGAATTTTCTTAAAAGATTCCCATTGTCAGCTGTGTGCATAACTGATGAGAATAGATCCAGGATGAAACTCTGCATGCTTTGAACGTGTTTTGAATACATCCGCATCATTGACTCCACCTTTATTCACAGTGCTGACACGTGTGTGCAATCCTTATTCATTGATTAGGTGCTTTAATGCCCATTGGGACACAGATATCTTGTGCAAGTGATAGATTATTAAATACAAATATGAAGGAATGTAGAAAACCGGTGTGGTGTAGTGGTTTGAGTGTTGGACTAGGGTTCAAATTGCCACTCAGCCATGGAACCCAGTGGGTCGCCTTGGACAATGTGAACAGATCTTGCTGAGAAATCCTCATACCCAGTAATAGGTTCACCTTAGGGTTGCCATAAACTGGGAACACCTTGAAGGCACGCATTAACAACATGAAGAGATGGAAGAAGTGGGAAAGAAAATAAAATCCCTAAGGAAAATAATCCCCATAATTTAAAAATTGCAGTGCTGTTGTTGTTTAAAATTTTTTGCATACTAAACTGATTATGAAAGATTTTGATTCCCACCAAAGGAACAAAACGCTACATGCAGGGAAATTCTGACTGCAATTGCCTCTAGGTTTGGACAGCAAGTACTGTAATCCTCTAGTATGCCAAAATTTCATAAATGAAGGACTGATGGATTGTGTGGGTCAAAAGCACTCTTGATTCTATCCTGCTGCAATCTGCAGATCAGGATCCAACGATGCAACACATTGGCATCTTAGATACACTCGGGATTTATCCCAGACAGTTTATTGCTTCTTTCACACAGCTGTAAATGTTAACCTTTTTCTCTCCCCAAAGTTCCCTGATCCTTCCCTGCTGTGACACAGCAACATCTCAGGACCTAATTAACCCAGAAGGAAAACACCCACCATATGTCCTTTGCCAGTCCTGTAATCCTCTGGTCTGCAATGATTTTTAACAGGTCCGAAGGGAGAAGACTGTTGGTTCCATCCACTGACTCACATGCCACAAGCCAGACACAGGGAAAGGGCTCATAAACACCTTCCCTCCAGGAGTAAACAGTGACAGAAGTGCCATCAGAGCTATATCCCATGTGTTGAGTCCCACATAGGTTGAATCTGCACTGCAAAAATAATTAGCTGCTGTGGTTCAATGCTATGGGATTCTGCCAGACTTGATCCCCTTAATCCAGGGGTAGGCAACCTTTTTGAGCCGGGGGCCAGGTTGCTGTCCCTCAGACAATTGGGGGGGCCAAAGCAAAAAATAAAAAAATAAATAAAAATAAAAATAAAAATAAAAAAAATAAATAAAAAGCATGCACAGTCTCACAGCCCCAGAAAAGCCATGGCAAAACCCCTGTGGAGATTTTGCCAAGAAAACCCAAAGAACAAGTAATAACAACAATAATCAATATCATCATGGTGGGGGGTGGCGGCAGCGGCGGCAGCAGGACTGGCCTAGGGCCGGTCCAAAGGCCTCGGGGGGCACATCCGGCCCCGGCGCCTTAGGTTGCCTACCCCTGCCTTAATCCCTATAAGTTTCTTTCCCAAAAAGAGGACTGTGTGCTCTTGAAGAAGTCAGCAAGCTCCTTTCGTACTCTAGGATGCAGTTCATCCACTCTTGCGGTTGGTCAACTAGGGGTTTCTTGACTCAGTCCTTATCAATCTTTATTTGCAATTCGGATTCCTCACCAAAGTCTCTGCAAATACTGAACAGTTGGGCCTTTTCATTGTTATCTATTAGCATTTCACCACCTTCATGGAGTGGTGGTTCCATGTTTTTTCTCCCCTGTAATGAGGGCAAAACCAAGTTATGTTTGAAGCATAACAACTGGTTTGTTCCAATTGATACTACACATGTTAGGATTCATGAGGAATGTATCATAACTATTTTAAATGACATTTAGATGGCTAGGTTATTTTTGGAAGCATAGTCTGGAGGTGGAGGTGTTCAAAAAGTCATTTTTGTCTGCCACCGATGTATCTGGAGCTATTTTGAGTGATAAAGGATCTGTTAGGCTCTGGTCCACAAGAAAGAATGCAGACCACCCAACAATCTCCTGTAAAGAAAATGTGCAGCAATTTGGAGGCAAAATCAGTGAAGGTGATACAGGTTTAGTAGATCTAATTTGGGTTCCTGCTTCTGCTATGTTATATGTTTCAACCTATGCAGCCTGTGCATGTGGATAGGAACCTTGGAGAAATGGCAGCCACCACATGCATCTTGGATAACTATCCTTCCTCGCTCATAAAAGCAACTATGGAGGACTGGCCCAGTGAGCAACGGCACTGGCAAATTCCAGTGAGCAACGGCACTGGCAAAGAAGTGGTGATAAGATGCTGTTGAGAGCCAGTGTGATGTAGTAGTTTGAGTGTTTAACTATGTCTCTGGAGACCAGGGTTCGAATCCCAGGCTGGCCCTGAAAACCCATTGGGTGACCTTGGGCAAGTCACACACTCTCAGCCCCAGAAAATCCCATGACAGTTTCCATCTTAGGGTTGTCATAAGTGAGAAGCAACTTGAAGGCACATAGCCACAAAATAAGATAATAGCATTTCAGGGACAGAGTTCAGCATGTGGAACAACTTCTTTACTGTTTGGACTAAAACCCAGAGCAGTTCACTGCCCAACTAACATGTAAACCATCAACCAATAATGGACTATCCTTCAAAAGAAGACACAAACACCAGGATTACTCCAAGCTCATATCCTAATGAACATGTATGTCATACCAGGCCATTCTGGGTGCCAGACAGTAAGGTCTTGGAAAACTCTCTGATCTGGAAAGAACCTTCTACCAACTCCCATACTAGAGATGGAAATAATACGTGTACTGTAATTATATATTTGCAGATCAAAAAACAGGTTTCTGACTGTCAGAAAAGAAGTATAATAGACCAGTGCAAATGTTGTGCAATTTCGCCCTGGTATTCGAATGTCCCAAAGTATTAAAGATGAATTATTCTGCAGAGAAACATATTGGGTTTTTTTGCACAAAAAACCCTGTTTTGTGTGCAAAAAAGGTTTTGTTGTGCAGAAAATAGTTTTTTGTGCACATGACAGCATTTTGGACAAAAATACACCGTGTGTGTGTGTGCGCGCGCGCGTACGCGCACATGCGTGCAGAATGTTTCTATCACAACACTTCAGGGCATTCCCATGCAGGAACAATATTGCAGAGGAATATTCTTTTCCTCTTGCAGGGGGTAGAAAACAGTTGTCATTAACAGTTGAGGGTATACATCCTTATCATATACCCTGCTTTTCCCCCAGAGCTTGGGAAAAAAACCCTTTCCCCCCACAACTGCTCCCAAAATCTCTTAGGGTCCACCTACACAGTCGAAATAAGGCAGTTTGACACCACTTTAAGTGGTATATAGCTCCATCCTATGGAATCCTGGGATTTTTTAGTTTTTAAAGGTATTTAGACTTCTTTGCCAAAGAGAGCTGGTGTTTCATAAAACTATAAATCCTAGATTTCTGTAGGCTTGAGCCACAGCAGTTCAAGTGGTGTCAAACTGCACTATTTGTACAGTGTAGATGAACCCCTATTCAGCATGACCAGTGGCCCAGCTGACTAGGAGATTCTGGGAGATGTAATCCATAAATTTAAGTTTTTCAAACTCTGGAAATTATATACAATGCAAATCGGAAACAATTTGAAGGCACACAAAGAGATGACGTATGGGAGGAATAAGGCCATTAACATCTGTTATTTTTGGCACTATGTGTAAATGCATATCCTGCATATCATTTGCATTCACCCAAAACTCAACCCAGTAAATGAAACCTTGTGCAGAAACTCAATGTATAATTTATACAAACAAAGCAATCTTATTACAATGGTATCCTAGATTTCCTGGATACCAGGGTTCGACTTGTGGCTCAGACACAGACCCCACTGGGTGACTTTGGGCAAGTCACACTCTCTCGGCCTCAGAAGATGGCAATGGCAAGCCTCCTCTGATGAAACCCTTCTAGGAAAACCCCATGATAGGGTTTTAGGATAGCCATAAGTTGGAAACAATTTGAAGGCACACAACCAAGAACAACCATCCTAGTTTTACTGCAACATTAATTATCTTCACATATCTGGTATATAGGGTACATTTTCTTAATTTCTGGTATTGTTTCAGACAAGTCCATTAGAAATCAATGGACTTCATGTGTTCATATAGAAAAAGCTGTGTGTAACAAGCCTTCAAAAATCTTAATTAGAAATCCTTTAACTATAGCTATTCTTGTTGTAAAGTCTGAGTATTTCAAGCCATGTTAAAAGAACCAGACAGGGCTTTTCCAGACCTCACCATTATTATTATTCCGCCTTTCTCCAAACATAGGGACTCAAGGCGGCGTACTGCAGATTTAAAACAATACAATTTAAAAAAAAAAACAACAACATTAAAATGTATAAATATACATTTTAAAAACAATTAAACCATTGTAAAAGTTAAAACAATTATGAGTTAAAATAGAATGTGTCAAAAATAAAAACCTTATTAACTACACAACATTTTATATCCAGCTAGAATTAAACAAGAGGCCTAGGGAATGAGGAACAACTGACAGAACATGATAAAATATGAATTCTGTCTTCCCACTTGATTTTGACATGAAAGATATAAGCGGGGGGGGGGGGGGGGGGGGGGGGGGGGCAAATGGAAAGGAAAAGCCAGCTTCCCGATTCGCAGGGAGAACTTACTGACTGCACCACTTGGCTTCCACAACAGCCGAACTGTTGCGCACTCCACACCACCATTCCTCCTGTTACAATGAAGGACCCACCGTAACAGAGCATTTGTGAAAACACATGCATACAACTGCACAGATGCTCCATCAGAAGCTGCCAGTTGCACCCCATCCCACCCAACAACCAGCCCATTGGATGCCCCATGAGACCAGCCACTTGATCACACAATTGATCGACTGCATGTCGGTGTCCCCAGTGATACATTGGCACAGCACAATAATGGCGCCCTTCCTGTACATACTCCCTTGTCCCCTATCCCCCATCAATTAGAGAGGTCACAAGTATGAATTTACAGCACTTAAGCAGAGCAGTGGAGGACTGGGAGTCTTGGAGATGTCTCATCCATAGGGTCGCCATGAGTTGCGGTTGACTTGAGGGCAGTTAACTGTTAGGTTTAAATGGGATATAGAGTCAATGTTAAAATGTTGAAATGTAAAAGACTATATGGATAATTTAATCCACTGGCAAAGTTATGTTGTTGTTCCTGTGTGGTGAATGTAGGATGATCAATTCCTAAACTGGGCAGATATGGTAAAGACCTCTCCCTGCTGAGCTGCAATGCAACTCTCCACCTGACAGTAATTCTAGGCAAGTTTATTTGGAAGCTGTTACAACTTGGACTTTCTTCCAAGAAAAGGGGTTTAGGTTTGGGGTGGTAACTGCAAGAAGCCCATGGACCTGACCTGAAAGCCCTTTCTGTTCCACAAAATGTAGCATCTGGAAGGAGGCATGTCTTATGACGGAGCTTGAACATTTCAACCAAATGCTGAATTGGCAAAACTAAGATTCACAAGGGCCTTGTGGATGGCTCACACTTGTGGCTTTACTGCTCCCAAGCAACTGAGTCATTCCTCGATCTCAGAAGAAGCGTAAACACAGCTGTTCAAGTCTTATGCAGGCAAAGAGCTTTGAGAGGCTTTCACATTACCCAAGATCTTTCTTGCAGAAATTCCAGATGAACCTATTTTATTTCTTTGAATAATTTTTATGGGCAGGAATACATGCATTTGCCAGCATCTGGGCATGTGGAGCCCTGCCCATGGCGTACCAGCTGGCTATACATAAGGTGTCAATTGCCAGCACAGCTGCCCGTTTTCAAATCTGGTGTTTACACCTAGGGATAGCATATATAGGCATGCCTCAGTTAACGCTGGCTAGGACAGCGAAGCTCCTTTTTTACAAAGTCTTTTTACAGTTGCTCAGTGTCCTTCCCTTCTTCCTCATCTTCTATTTAGTGGGACGTTTTCTAGTAGCATCAGCCTTGCGGTGGCGATGAAGAAGGGCTGGGGCCACACAGACTTTGGTATGGGGTAGCAGCAGCTTGTTTACAGGAAATATTGCAATCAAAAATAATGCAATAATCAAACCATGAGCTGGGAAATTCTATACCAGTGATGGCGAAGCTTTTAGGGACCAAGTGCCTAAATTAAAAGACCTTCCGGCATTGGGTGTTACCTGGTGCCGGGAGTGATACGTCTCAGGGAGGGGCTGGGAACTTCCAGGAAAGGACTTCCATCCTCTGGGAAGCAGGACATCTGGGGTGGGACTTCTTCCCCCCACCCTCCTGGGCCTTCAGCTACCCCTCCAGAGGCAGCTGAAGGCCTGGGATGGCCAGGAAGAAGGAACAGCCATGTGCCTGTTCCTCCTGTTCCCTGCCCTCTGTGTGCCACAAAATGGCTTTGTGTGCCATCTCTGGCACATGTAGCATAGGTTCGCCACCATGGTTCTACACTATCCAATTTTACTATAGCAGCTTGTGCTTGCTTATAATGTATTAAAATGTAATGAAATGTAAATACTAAATGCTGTCAAAATCTCTCACTGGGAATATGAGAACAAGCAGAACACAGAGATTGGGGAGAACTGACAAGTCTGCCTGCCTTGCTACTTACCTCCATCAAGTTTTTGAAAAAGCACAGCTTAGTCACCAAAATGGAAATCATAAGGGTAGAGGCTGGAGGATGAAAAAGTCATACCTGGATGCATTTTAGAAGACTTCAAGTGGTCTCTAGAAGGTTAAACATGTTTTTTTTGTTTTGTTTTGTTTTTTGGGAATTCAACAACACAGCCATGTTAGTCTGGAAGACAGACATAGTCTGGAAAATCAGTATGCAAAGGGATCTTGTAGCACCTTTGAGGCCAACTGAGGGCCTGAACAGACTGCCAGAAATAATCCAGTTTGAGACCACTTTCACTGCCCTGGCTCAGTGCTAGGGAATCATGGAAACTGTAGTTTATTGTGGCACCAGAGCTCTCTGACAGAGAAGGCTCAATGTCTCAGAAAAAACTGCAATTCCCATGACTCCCTAGCATTGCGCCAAGACAGTTAAAGTGAGCTCAAGCTGGATTATTTCTGGCAGTCTGTTCAGGCCCTGAAAGAAAGAAGCTGGTAGCAGCTTCTAGGAAAACTTATGCTACCAGCTTCTCTGTTTCAGTTAGTCTCAAAAGTTGTTAGAAGATCCCTTTGCATAATGTTTTTATTTATGCAAGGTTTACCTGCCTTGCTTGTTTCATTTCACAACAGCATATTGTTAGTTTTGATCAAAATGTTTGCTGAAACATGTTATTGCACTTCTTTTTTTGATGCAGGAACCTATCCCTATTCTTTCCATGTTGCTTTTGCCTCTGATACCATTTTTTTCTACTAAAGGAGTAATGTCCAGGAACATATATACATATTAACAAAGGTATATCTATATATAACCATGACTGAGTCTGCTGCCACACTCCAGAATTGATGCAGTTTGATACCAGTTTAACTGTCAGAACTCCATCCTATGGAATCCTGGGATTTGCAGTTCATTGTGGTACCAGAGCTCTGACAGAGAAGGCTAATTATCTCACAAAATAACAAATCCCAGAATTCCATAGCACTGCTGTAGTAGTTAAAGTAGTGTCAAACTGCATTAATTCTGCAGTGTAGCTGCAGTGCGAGATTCAGTAAACAAGCCTGTGCCATGCAAATCTCTACTAGTGTACTTACAGTGGGACAGAGGCTACTCCTTCTTTTCCACTTCCTCACTGGGTGGATAAAAGTAATTGGCAAGGCTCACAGCCACAGCTCCATCTCCTTGGCTATGGAGCAACTGCAGATATGTCCCTGAGTGTGTTGTGCCTACCCTTGCATTGCCAGGGAAGAACAAGCAGCTAACACCCCTAATGTATTGCTGCACCTTCTTTCCTGGGAGTGTGGCTCTATTTCCTTTCCCAGGCACACCTTGGAAGAGCTCAGCCACCAAAAGTTGTAAAACACTGCTGTAGAGCAATGTCTGACATTAAATCATAAGTTAAACACATTTAGGTGTAACAACAAGCAGACACTGAACACACAATGGGATGCAGTGGCTCAAGTGGTTAAGATGCTGACTCTGTGATTGCAAGATCAGCAGGTTGGCAGTTCGAGGCCTGGATGCTGCATGATGGGGTGAGCTCCTGTCACTAGTCCCAGTTTCTGCCAACCTAGCAGTTTGAAAACATACAAATGCAAGTAAATAGGTACCACTTTGATAGAAACATAAACAGCATTCTGTGCAGTCATGTTGGCCACATGATCACAGAGTAGTCTCTGACAATGCTGGCTCTTCGGTTTAGTAATGGAGATGAGCACTTCCCCTTATGGTCAGACACGACTTGACAACCTTGTCAATGGAGAATGCCTTTACCTTTACTAACACAGGATAGCAGCATGCTGGCTCCCAACTGTCCAACTGCTACCACCAATTGCTTCCACCCAATAAGCCAGAGATATAATTTTAAAACAAATCCCGGGCTATGTCTCTGGCTTCTCAAAGGAGAAATAAGCCAGAGGGTCAATAGCAGTCTGAATGTACACTTGGATCACCCCTGCTCTCAATATCAGTTGACAGTTTCTACCGAAATGTCGGTGTTGTCTAGCAATAAGTATTTAGCAGTGCATTAATGCATTATTTATCTCTGAGAATGTGGGACATGGGACCCTAGTCAACATGGTCACTTGTCACATTGGCTGACAGCTTCTGGAAGCTGTAAAGCAAAAGAAAAACCAAAAAAGCCCCCCCCTCCAACCCAGGCACGGGTACACACAAAACAGTTGTGCTTCCTTTCAAGATTTCAGTTATCTGGTCATGACCTTGTCCAGTATTTTCCATTCCACTTCAATTACCCATAGATTACCCATAGCTGAGTCTCAAGGATTGTTTCAGATCCCCCCACCACTCCAGCCTGGGCTTTTTTACCCTAAAAACTGCCATCGTTGATGTTTTCCTGTTTGGACTGTAAATATATTTACATGTTATGTGTTAGTTCCTATTGGTTAATTCCAACTAAAGTAGATCTATTGAATCAATTGTTGAAGGCTAAGTAACAGATAGCTAAATTCTACTTATTCACTTGAGACTTTCATTAAGATTCAGGCCTACCTGTGTGTAGCATACAAAATCCAATCAATAGAGAGGAATTGGGCTTGAGAACATGGAAGATCTTCTTATTTCTTAAACACGTTTTCTCCTCTTTTCCTTACAAGAGGAACTGCAAAGAAAGTATTTCATTATACCTTGTAGATAAGATCACCAGGGCTCTGTTAACATGCCTCTGGGAACAGGATCTAGCCTGTGGGCTCCCTTGTTCTTATCTGTTGGTCATTCCATGAACTCATTTCCAGCAAGAACAGATCTCTTATTATGTATCAGCTATGATAACTCAACGCATGATTCTCAAAGATGCGCTCAAAGCTATGAATTTTGACCCACCCTAGTGATACAATCCTCTTTTGAAATGCCAGTGTTCATCCACTGGGAGTAAAGCCAGAAGCTTAGAAAGAAAAAGACTCCATGGGTCATTTAGTCCAATTTTAAAAACTGCCTGATGAAATCATTTTTGGTTTTTTTGGAGAGGATAAAAATGTTCAGTGCAACAATGAAGGCAGGCACACACCAATGCATCTATTAATGGAGCTGGCATTCCATTTTTGAAAGCATCCAAATCATAAAGTTCTAAGATAAAAGAATCTGAAACACATTCTAGGAAGGAAAGTTTCCCCTCCCTTCCTCCTTCCCCATGAAAAGACCCACACAGTCCATCTCACACAGCAAACTTTATAGGAGCTGTCCAACATGCTGAACCTATAGGTTAAGATCCTACAAATATTTACTAGTGGAATTAAGCTAGGCTAGTACAGTACTAAACTATGCTATGAAAGAACTAGAGAAGATCTTGAAGTACAAAGATATTTCACTAAGTACTAATGTCAGGCCTGTCCATGCCATTTTATTCCCCAACACTATTTATGGATGTGAGAGCTGGACAGTGAAGGAAGCTGATAGGAAGAAAATCAACTCATTTGAGATATGGTGTTAGAGAACTGGAGATACCATGGGTTGCTAAAAAGACAAATAAATTTGTCCAAGAGCAAATCAAGCCTGAACACCCCCTAGAACTCAAAATGATTAAATTGAGGCTGTTGTACTTTGGTCATATCATGAGAAGGCATGACCCAGTAGGAAAGACAATAATGCTTGGTAAGATAGAAGACAGAAGGAAAAGAAGATCATATTCCAGGAAGCCACAGCCCTGAGTCTGCAAGACCTGAGCAGGGCTATCAAGGGCAGGGTATTTTGGAGATGCCTCATTCATAGGCTGACTTGAAGGCAGTTAACACACTCATACAAGTTTACCGCAGTGCCTATGATGAATACCACTGTAATGCGATGTATGAGAAATGGTGAATGGGTATAGTTGTCACCACATTATGCAATACAGAGGTAATATGTAATGCACCATGCACAATGTACGTCTAGGACACACAGTATACAGAAAACCCACACATACAGACAGATA
>JAIPUX010001232.1:166576413-166587519 GCA_020142125.1 Phrynosoma platyrhinos | reverse complement strand
ATCATTTGAGGTCAGAAACTTTTCTCTTCACTTTTCCCATGAGTAAAGGGTCAGGCTGTTCTCCTTATGAGAGGAAATAGGAGCAATTTCAAGCACTCCTCACCGTTGGCTTCCTCCAGTGTTTTTCTTTTCTCAATGTCCCACATTAGCAACAGATACAACTGTTATAAAATCTCCTTGGGAACATGAGAAAATGTATTACATTTCTTGGCTGTGGCTGTCTTTGATAATTTAATCCACACCAAGACCACGGGGTTTCCCACATGCTCCACAAAATGTGCCATGAAATAAGTCATATTTGAATGTGAGTCCAGTTTTTAATTCCACCTGGTCTTGCCATCATAAACACAATTTTGATTAAAGCTACCTGAAGCAGTTGTACACACAACACAAGTAAGACATTTTCTCATTTGAATGTTGTTGCTCTAGCAAATTTTCCATTAAAGACTAGCATCAGCACATCTGATTTTTGGGACCTTTTCACATAACAGCACTATGATCCCACTTCAACTGCCATGACAACATCCAATGAAATCCTAGGATTTACAATTAAGGATGGGGTATTTAGAATTCTCAGTCAGAGAGCAATAATGTCTTAACAAAACTACAAAGACCAGGATTCCATAGGATGCAGGTGTAGCAGTTAAAGTGGAATCATAGTGCTATAACTGTGTAGTATGAAAGGGCCCCAGTTAAACAAGTGATGGGAAACTTGTGCTCCTCCTGATGAGGTTGGATTGCAACTTCTATCACTCTTCACTGTTGGACAATATCACACTACCCTGTTATAGTATTATTTCACTTTAACTGCTATGGAATTGTGGGATTCTGGGATTTGTAGTTTAGTGAGCCCTGGGTGAGAATTCTAAATGCCCCTCCCTAAACTGAAAATCCCAGGATTCCACTGGAGGCAGCCATAGCAGATAAAGTGGAATAATAGTGTTATAACAGTGTAGTGTGATGTTGTCCATTGTCTATGGAGAGTATAGACAATGGGAGATCCAGTCCAACAATGTCTGGAGGGTAGTCTGAGAGCATAAGGTACCTTGTCCAGTCACTGATATCCTGGCATTCAATTTCATTTATTTCAGTGGGACTTAAGCATACTGGATTGTGGCCAAAAAGTCTTGGTTATGAATCACATTGTCCTAAAGTTCAGAGAGTACTATTCAGTGGGAGAGAGTGTTCTGTCCTACACTGGTCATAAAATATTTATGCTTAGAATTGCTTTTTCCCATGCAAATATTTTAATGAGTTGAACCTTTAGTGATCCAGGGGACACATATTTTAGATGTTTGTTGCATATGTAAGGGTGTCTCATTTGGGTAAAACATCCAAAAAGTACAGGCTGAGAATCATCATTTTTGCTTTCAGAATTTGGGAAATGTTACCTCTTTTTTTTATTATAAATTCCAGAAACACTCCCCCCCCCAACAATGAAACCTAGGAGATTTGGGGAACTCCAAGCTGTGAGTCAAACCCTAATAGGCACCCAGTAGACATTTGATACTCAGGGATGTAACTACAGGATGGGGGAAAATGAAAACATGAAAGCACTAGTGGCCCATAAGAATTCTGCCCCACAATGGAATTTTCCTTCAGCCCCCAATTTCTAACATAGCAATATCTGAAAACTTTTTTGAACATTTAGGATGCATTTGCACTGTAGAAATAATGTACTTTGACACCACTTTAACTGCCATGGTGCCATCCTACAGAATCCTGGGATTTGTAGTTTTTGTAAGGCACCAACACCCTTTCGAACACCTTCTGTGAGAGGCTAGGCTGGCCCCCTTCCTTGCCTTTCCTTTCATTTCACCAATGGACAAAAGCATTTTTATTCAGACAGGCTTTTAATATATAATCATTGTCAGGGAGGCTTTTATTCATGGTTGTTTTTTAAAATGCTTTTTAAACTCTTTTAAATTCAGCTTTACTCCTGATTTAGTTGCGGCTTTTTAAACAACTGAAACAGCAACACTTCTTTTTGTGTAACTGTGTAATTGCAAAATGGTAACAGGTGGTGATGAATTTTATTGCATTGCATTCCTGGTGGCACAGTGGCACAGAGCCCTGGTGGTGCAGTGGTTAAATGTCCGTACTGCAGCCAGTCACTCACAAACCACAAGGTTGTGAGCTCTATCCCAGCCAGGGGCTCAGGGTCAACTCAGCCTTATATCCTTCCAAGGTCGCTAAAATGAGTACCCAGCTTGATGGGGGGAATTAGTTTACAGTTGTAAACGGCTTAGAGATTGCTCAGTGTGGTATGAAGTGGTATATAAATGAAGCTGCTATTGCTATTGCATTTGGGATTCACTCAGCTATCTGAGATTAAATGTGTTCATGTATGCGTAGCTTTGCTTGATGGGAAATCAGTATCTGCAAAGTGGTCTTTTTTTCCTAGCGGTCCATTTTCCCCATGAAAGGAAGGCTTTCTCCAGTGAGGTAAACTAATTTTTTTTTAAAAAATAAAGATTCTTTTTTTATTTCCCTAGATGGTTTGAATATTTTTCACATCACAGAAATGCATTCTGGTAGCTAGTGAACATTAGCGCAGTTACAACTTTTACAGAAAAAAAAAGGTTTAGGAAAGGCTGCCACTTTTGAAAAATGAGCTAAATATTTCTCTTCTCTGCACTGGAAGTAGAATGGCTATGGAAGTTCAGGGACAGGGACAGGGAGAGAAGGGAGCAATATCAACTCACACCAGAGCAGATTATCAATCTTCAAATTACCCTAGGATGATGATATTGACATCCTCAATAACAGGTTAACTGCACAATTGACAGCTATTCATGGGATTTTCCCATTTATCAAAAGTTGTAGCAGAACCACTGATTTGCTGCAGGGTAGTTACTGTCTAGCCATGAGGCAGGATCCCACCATTAGAGTGAACATCATGCTTCTATCCCACTATTAGAGCAGTGCAATACTCTCCTATGTTTTATGCAATTTTATATTGTTTTAGCAAGATATATTTTTTTTAAATTTTGATTGTAAAGTTTTTAAGTGCTTTTATCTGTGAGCCCCATGGGTGCCTTTCCAGGAGAAAGCTGGTATATAACTGAAATGAATAAATCAGTGGCTCCAGTGGTTAAATGCTGGTACTGTGGCCACAAAGCTGTGAGTTCGATCCCAGGGGGTTCCAAGGTTGACTCAGCCTTCCATCTTTTTGTAGGTTGGTAAAATGAGTACCCAGTTTGTTGGGGGCAATTAGCTTACAGATTGTAAACTGCTTAGAGAGTGCCAATAAGTGGTATAGAAATGTACATGCTATTGCTATTGCTATATAATATTTTCTACAAGGCACATAAGAAAAATCAAGACCTGTACACACACACATTCAGGGTGTCCAAAATGTATGCACCTCTAACAGCATTTTCTTGTGGGGGTACCTTAAAAACAGAGTTTATGCCACAGCAACAAATACACTTGAAGAATGAAAGAGAAACTTTAAATGAGGTTTGCTCTATGCTTCCACAGTACAAGTAGTGCATTGCTGAGCAGGGCTGACAATTTCAACACCTTACATAAAATTGTAATTTATGATGGAATTTGTAACTCTGATTAGATCATTATTATAACATTTATTCTTCAATATAAGTGTTACTTAGCCAATATAAGTGTTAAAGGGTGTATCCATTTTGTTGGGACAGGCTGTATACTGTTAGCCCTCTGTATCCATAGATTCAACCATCCATGGCTTGAAATTATTCAAAAATAAAAGGAAATTCCAAGAAGCAAACCATAGTTTTGCCATTTTATGTAAGGGGCATCATTTTACTACTCCATTGTACATAATGGGATTTCAGCATCCACAGATTTTGGTATCCACGGGGGATCCTGGAACCAAACCCCAGCAAATGCCAAGAGCCCATTATATATGGTTTCTTGGGGCATGTGCATTTTAACTATATTTCCAAAGAGAAAATGTGTGCAGCCAATTGCTTTGATTACTTGACAGTGAGCTGGTCCCCAAGAAACCTCATGTCAAGGGCCTTGGCAGTGAGATGGAGCCTTAGAAGTAAAGGTGGTTCCAAGAAGAGCATCCAAGACACATCTGGAAACACTGGAATATCCAGCCAAACCAAGCCATTTAATTTTAACAGCAAGATATCTCAGGAACTCCAGGAAACTAAACCAAATCCAGAATCCCTTTGAATACAGCCTGTTAGATGCAACTCCATCTTTTGGACATGGGTAACTCCTTTGAATGAATCTTGCCAAGAAATCCCTAGGGTCGCCATAATTTGGAAACAACTTGGACACAACAAACACACGCACAACTCAGCAAGACAGAGAAGCCAGAGAGGATGAAAAGGAGAGAGAATTAAAAAAATCCTGGAGCCTTTAGCATCCTCCAGGGGCTTGATCCAGCCATTTGGGCTGGCTGAAGTAGAACACATGAAAGACTCACCTCCTCCAAGATACATGGTACCTAAAACCAGCCAAGCTATTTTGAAGCACGAGGCTGAAAATTCCACAAGTGTGTCTTTTCCCCCTTGGCAATAAAAATATAGTAAAAATAAATAAGCACCAGGTTCTTGCTTTTGCATCAGGGCTTGGAAAATTATTTTATTTTTTAAAAAGTATTTCCATTACTAGCTGTAGTGTTTGAAAAGTAATTTGCTGCTTTACAATTTAGAAAATATAATTAATTGTACTCTTTGCTCTGTTGCTCTTTAAAAAAAAACTTGCTTGATAAAAGAATGTCACAAAACGTCCAACATCCCTGCCAAAAATGACTCTAAAATGCCCTGTCAAACTTAATTTTTTTTTTAAAAAAGGTATTTGTTACACTAGTAAAGTAACATTGGTTAAGAAATGGAATTTCTCTGTGCTCTCATTTAAATTTGGTGACTAAATGGTGAAGGGTCTGGAAACCATGCCCTATGAGGAACAACTTAGGGAACTGGGTATGTTTAACCTGGAGAAGAGATGGTCAAGAGGTGATATGATAGTCATGTTTAAATATTTGAAGGGATGTCTCATACTGAGGAGAGAGCAGACTTCTTTTCTGCTGCTCCAGAGAATAGGACTCGGAACAATGGATGCAAGCTCCAGGAAAAGAATTCCACCTCAACATTAGGAGGAACTTCTTGACAGTAAGAGCTGTTCAACAATGGAACACACTCCTTTGGGCTCTCCTTCTTTGGAGGTCTTTAAGCAGAGGCTGGATGGCCATCAGTCGGGGATGCTTTGATTGAGAGTTCCTGCATGGCAGGGGGTTGGACTGGATGGCCCTTGAGGTTTCTTCCAACTCTTCTATGATTCTGTGATTCTAGCTTTATACTTCTGAGCTCTGTCTTTCATGATACTCCAAATCCTCTGCCTGTTTTTTCATTCCCAATGATAGGATAGGTCCAGACTTGCCATGAAAGGATGGAAATTCTAATGCAAAGCCTGCATTGGTACCATGGAAGGCTTTACTAAACAGCCTCATTAGGCTGCAATGGATCAGGAAGTAAGTAAGGCTAAGGTCTGATCTGCACTGCAGAATTAATGCAATTTGACACTCTTTCTCACTGACACTCATCCCTTACCTCTGATTTTCCTACAACAGGATTAATATTGCAGAAAAAACATTCCTGATTTGAATTTTTTAACTCTTCCTCTTCAGTTTTTATTTTTGTTTCTTTTTGAGATTTACATAAACGTTATATTTCAAGGCTTATTTTTACTCGTTTTCTTTTCTCCACCTTTTTAGTAATTTTCTGTGTGTAGCAAAACTATACAGTGCCACAGGAAAGAAACTGTAACTTCTTGTGGTCAAACAATTGAAGGGATTTTACTATCCACTTACTTTGAGAGAGGGTATTATTATTATTATTATTATTATTATTATTATTATTATTATTATGGTGTGTAGAGCAATGTTCTATTTACATGAAAAATATACATATCTTCTCAGTCCCAGTCAATTCAGTGGGACTTATTCTTAGGTAAGTTTAGGAGTTTATCACACCGTAAAAAACCTATCTTACTCCTGAGTTGAATTCTAATTTGGGAGACAACCGGGTTCTATCGCATGAGTTTTGCTGCCAAATCCACCAGCCGAATGCAGCCTGGCTACAGCCCAGAAGCACTTATCCAGCCACTTTTCAAAGTTGGGAGTTTTCCGAATTTGAAGAGAAACTTGCTGATTGCTCCTGGGACCCGAGCTACAGCTGGACTGTATTTGGCTGGTGGATTTGGCAGTAAAACTCGTGCGATAGAACCAGGCTGCCTTCCCAAATTAGAATTCATCTTGGGAGAGGTAAGCCGGGGGTTGTTCACAGCGTGATAGGCTCCTTTTAAATTATTGTAGCCTGAAATATTCTAAAGGGCCACCAGAGTACATATATTTCTCTATTAGGTTACAGTAGTGTACCTAGTATATTTGTCACCTGGTGTGAATCATTTTTAACCTCCTTTCTTCTCTTCTACAGCCTTTTCTGGGTCTGGTGGAGCTACAGGCTGGACAGGAGAGGGAGGTGACTCTTTTCACCACCCTGTCAGCAAAGCCACCAGACCTCAAAGGCCGAAAACAGATCCAGAAAACAGCATCTTTCCATCAGCACACTGTGTGGCAACCCTTTGAGGTGTCACCTGGTGCAGTCCAAACCTCCAGAATGCCTTAGTGATGCCCCTGGGCTTGACCTAAAGGAACAGTACACTGGACAAATGAGCTCTAGAGCAGATCAAGCAATAAATCTCCCTGGAAGCCAAGATGACAAAAACGAGGCTGTCATACTTCAGACACATTATGAGAAGGCACGACTCATTGGAATAACAATAATGCTAGGAAAGGTGGATGGAAGTAGAAAGAGAGGAAGGTTGTATGCTAGATGAATGGACTTTATTAAGGAGGTCACGGGTACGACTTTGCAGGAACTAAGCAGAGCAGTGGAGGACGGAGTCTTGGAAATGTCTTATCCACAAGGTTGCCATGGGTTGAGATCAACTTGAGGACGATTAACAACAACAAAAACACAGTAAGTCAGTTGTGCCAACTAGAGAGAAAAAGGAAGAAAAGAAACATTTGTGGTTGCAGTTTGGTCATCCTCTATGGGAGCTGATAGACTCTCATCCTGCTAAGGCATTAGAAAGAAAACACTTGACATGTACTTCGAGAGTTGCGTTCCTTTCCCAGTTCTTCTGCAAATAACCTTCAGCTTTAATGTCATGGCTCCTTTGCTCCAGATTTTCTTTTTTCTGTCCCTTTTGTTCGCCTTGACTCTTGGATCAACCTTGGAACTGGCTCTGTTTTGAAAGCAGAGTTGCCCATATTAATGTTTAACTGAAACATGCCTTAAATCATACAGGGAAGCTGTTCAATCAAGCCTCTCTTCTGTAGGACTCCTTCTCACTCAGCTTTTCTGAGCAGCCAACACTTTGAGGCTGGCTCGGCTTGCCAGAAATGATTTGTGTGTTTGGCATTGATTTGCTTCTTGTGACAGTTGTGCATTAACCGTGGCATGACTGCAGGCATTTGCTTGTCATCTGACACACAGGATGCAGCCAACCCACCATTTACTGTGGCCTATCTGGGGCTTGACAATCCTGACCCTGTTCTTGCAATCTAAAACAAGTGGCAAGATAGGATAATGGAGCACTGGGCAGGCTGATCTTTGACTTGATTCAGAGAGCTGTCATGAATGAGAAGAGCGCCCACCGAGATCCAGGCTTAAGGCTGCTTACAAAAGACAGAAAGCTATGATAAAAGCCCATATAGGTTGCATCTACACTGCAGAACAATACAGCTTGAGTCCAGTTTAACTGCCATGGCTCCATGCTATGGAATCCTGGGATTTGTAGTTTGTTGTGGCACCAGAGCTCTCTGACAGAGAAAGCTAAATGTCTCACAAACCTACAGTACCCAGAATTCTATACCATTGTGCTGTGGCAGTTAAAGTGGTGTCAAACTGGATTATTTCTGCAATATGGAGGAAGCCATAGTTTGAAAAAAATTGCAAAAGCTGAGATTAAAGCAATATTAAACTAACAGTAGAATTAAAACCATTTAAAACATTACTTTAGAACAATGATTAAAAACAATATAGCACACACATGTAACACACACACACACACACAAAACACCCTTCTCTCATTAACAATCAATTTTCTAAGCTTGCTGGAGTAAAAAGGTCTTAACCACTGAAAAGACAGCAAGGAAAGAGCCATACTAACTTCCCTAGGGAGGGAGTTCCAAAGCATGGGAGCAGCCATAGAGAAGGCCCTCTCCTACATTTCCATCAAATGTGTCTGTGAAGGCAGGAGATAGCGTCTCCCCAGAGGATCTCAGAGCTCAGGCAATCTCATATGGGAAGCTACAGTCCTTCAAATATCCTGAACTTGTAAAGTGTAAAGTGGCCAAGGGTCGTTGGTTATTGAAATAGCTGCATGGTTCCCAATCCAAGGCTAAAGCCTAGACTGTTCTATGTTTCCAATTGCCTGGTTGTTTCATGATATTACTACAACTAAACATCAATGGAAGTCATAGAATCACAGAGCTGAGAGGGGCTTCTATTCTCTTTATTTAAGCTTTGAAGAGTTATCCTTTTGGATTACAAAATGTAGAATCCCCCAGGAAGCCAGCATGTTGTAGTGGTTTGAGTATTGGGCTATAATTCTGAAGATTAAGGTCTGAATCCATGCTTGACCATGGAAACTCACTGGGTGATCTTGGTCAAGTCATGCTCTCTCAGCCTCAGAGGAAGGCACGGCAAACCCTCTCTGCCAAGAAGACACTGTGATAGGTTTGCCTTAGAATTTCTATAATTCGACAATAACATGGTGGTACCAGGATTCTGAGACTTGTAGTCCAAAGAAGAAGAAGAAAAAGTACATTCCCAAGCTGCAATAGTTTCTTGTTTGATGCAAGGTATCAATTGCAGAATAGCCAGGAGAGGATTGCACAAAAAACCAATCTGAAATCAGAACCAATTGTCTAAAGGTGGCATCCTATAGAGCTGGAGTGTGAATTATGTGGCCCTGCAAATGTTGTAATACTGCTGCTCCCAGCATTCATCCTCATTGGATGTGATAGAAAAAGAAACAGCATGAATAGTTTTTGTGGGTTTTTCGGGCTGTGTGGCCATGTTCTAGAAGAGTTTCTTTCTGACGTTTTGCCAGCATCTGTGGCTGGCATCTTCAGAGAAAAACCCACAAAAACTATGGATGCCGGCCATGAAAGTCTACGACTTCACAAACAGCATGAATGTCTGAAAACCTCATTTCCCATCCATAGCAATTGTTTGTCTTTCTCTGTCCCTTATAATCTTATTTCTCTATCTCCCCCACATGGATCCCAGCAAACTTTCCAGGGTTGTGAGCTTCTATATTCAATCTCCTGGGACATATAGAATCATAGGGTGGACTGTAGAAATAATGCAGTATAACACCACTTTAACTGCCACGGCTCCATCTTACAGAATCTTGGGATTTGTTGTTTTGTGAAGCACCAGCACTCTTTGGCAGAGAAGGCTAAAGAACTTGTAAAACTCCAAATCCCAGGATTCCATAGGACATTGACCCTTATATAACATATAAAATTCATTAACCAATGACTGGTGTTATAGACCAGACCTAATGAATGGTTAGGGTGCTCCACATACTATTTTTAATGTTTTAAATATTTTTCCATTTTATGTTTTAAACAAATGTATATATTTTTTAATGTTTTTAATTGAATGTACTCCATTACCTTTTTCTGGTCTATGGCTGTAATATAGATTTATTTGTATTCTTATTCTACAAATCTCAGGATTCTGTAGGGTGGCGCCATGGCAGTGAAACTGGTGTCAAACTGCATTATTTCTACAGTATAGATGCAAATGGAGCCAGCCTAACTTCTTTTGGTACTGAATTCCATAATCATTTTGATTTTATAGACAGTTTAATACTATTTTAATCTTAATCTTTTTGTATCTTTTTGGTTACATGTGATTTTACTTGTTTTTTTAAAAAGTTAAAACTGTCTTGAGTCCTATCCTTGGAAAAAGGGTGGCATATAAATAAAACGATTGATGGGTTGAGCAAATGACGGATTCTGATCCCTGTCTCCTTGGGCAAGAGCCAGGTAAAACTGTTTATTCACACTGATGAATTGTTTAGATGAGAGGCAGCCACTTGCTCTTGCCTGCGGCATTTTGCTGGCCATAAAATTATCTGAGAATAAAGGGTGACATGTTTTATTTCCCAGTGAATAAACATTTCGGTCAAATGCATTCTTCCCACATTCGAATATGGGAAAGTAAAAACTTACAGTGGGTGATGCTGACTGGGGACATCTCATGACATACATATTTCAGGAATTTCAGGAATTTAGGCCACTAAGAACAACAGTATGTCTTGTGGTCCCATAAAGATTAGCAGATTTATTGTGGAATTCACCTTGGTGGACTAAGAGCCTGCTTAGACACATGAAGCTCTTGTCTAGGGAAATGTCTGTCACAAGGTAGCATGAGTCTTTGAGATGCTGCTGGCTTGTTATTTTCCTTCTACAGATTAGTCCAACTATCCCTTGGTAATATGTTAGTGAGAGGAGACTTTTGACTAAGATTGTTCTCAGAGGGGTGGGGTACAAATAAATAAATAAATAAATAATAATAATAATAAAGAGGCAAACCTTGAAGCCAGTTCCCTTTCTTTGAAACCATTTTTCAGATGTCCTGTCCTCAAACAGGGACTGTCTCCCATGGTGATTCTGTTGTGTAAGATGGAGACTGGATCTTTTAAGATGCAGATTACTTCAGCAGAGGTTATGGGGAGAATTGCATTGAGAAAGAGTCTTTATTATTATGGCCTTCTTCTTCTTCTTCTTAAATGAGGAAGTCAAAATGGTTAGAGTTCTCATACCTTGGATCAAACATTGTTAAGAGTGAAGACTGCTGTCAAGAAATCAGAAGAAGGCTAGGAATGGAAAGGGCAACTACGAAAGAAATAGACAAGATCCTAAAGAGTAAAGACATACAACTGAGCACTAAAGTTAGACCTGTCCAAGCTATTGTATTCCCCATCACTACATATGAATGTGAGAGCTGGACAGTGAAGAAAGCTGATAAGAAGAAAATCAACTCAATGGACACTTGATAGACAACACATAGAGCAGGTTAAGATTTTCAA
>JAIPUX010001232.1:166543190-166558071 GCA_020142125.1 Phrynosoma platyrhinos | reverse complement strand
AAATTGTCTCTCAGGGTCTTTGAAACTGAGAATTGGCTCCAGCCATGAGGAAGAGGTAAGTTGGTGAAGAGATTTCAAGAGTGAGGCTGTCAGGATCCTGGTGCATGCCTACCCACCAGAAAGCTCCTCTCTGGACACAGAGGGAACTTACTCCTGAGTAAGTTTCCTGCTCCATTGCAAGGGATATTTAGGGGACAGCAGCCCAGGAATGCCAGTTTATCTTGTAGAGGGGTAGAT
Organism: Phrynosoma platyrhinos; assembly: GCA_020142125.1. NCBI lineage: Eukaryota > Metazoa > Chordata > Lepidosauria > Squamata > Phrynosomatidae > Phrynosoma > Phrynosoma platyrhinos. The sequence goes on along the minus strand of JAIPUX010001232.1, from coordinate 166,557,834 downwards.
CGGAAGATTTCTCATGTTTGGGCACCAATGAACAGCTGATAAGGAGATGCTGTCCTTCCCAGGTTTGAGGATGCCAATGCACCTTGGCTAAAAACCAAACAACAACAACACTTCCCTTTTCCAGAGTCAGTTATTTTTTTTTAAAGACAGCCATCATGAAAACTAAGTTGCTTATGATCTGTGGGGTGGCTTTAACAAAGCAGATTTAACAAAGGTAAGTCGGAGAAGATTAGACAAAAACCTCTCCAAAGAATTTAAATTAATGCTTAACTGAGGCTGGAAGCTTTGGAAGCTTGCATCTCTTTTGCTCTTTTCCTGCCCATCTGAACTGTAATTACCTGTATTGAGTGTGCAAAGTTACCTGTATTAATTACCTGTACTAAGTGTGCATAATTACCTGTATTAATTACCTGTATGCAGTGTGCAAAACACAGTTTCAGAGCAGCTGATCTAGCAATTCAGCTTCCTCAAACCAGCTGCTCTGCAGGTGTGTTGGACAACAGCTCCCATCATCCCCCACCAGCTATGCATTGGAGCTGGGGAAGCAACATCACTTTCTAAGAGTTTGAATAAGTTCCTTCCACTTCCCTCCTTTGTTTTGCTTGGTTTCTTTGGATTCTCCACAGAGCAGTATTCTACAGTATTTAAATTCCTTTATTACTGCTTTGGCAAAGCGGACTCTTCAAAGCATACTTTCTAGGATCAGGAAATCACCACTTTTAATCTCTTGAGGTTTTACAGGAATTTAGGAAGGTGCCTCAAGACACTCCTATGTGGAAATCCCTTCTCTCACCATGTGTGAAATGTCATTTCTCTCTCTCTCCACCCCCCCATCTGTAATATGTGTGTTTACTAGACATATGTGCATTTGGGTTGATGTAATGTCAAAATCAAGGCTTGCAAAACTTTCCCATATGGTGTACACATTTGTTAGCAAACTGTATTAGGAAGAGCCTGTCATTTGTAAAGCAACTCTGTCTTCTTATTAAAAACCTTTCATTTAGACTGGCATTTCAAAAGCATCTAACTTGGGATAGGGAGGATCTCAACACCGATCAAAGAAGTCACCCAGGTGCTTGTGACACGAGGGCTAGGTGCATGGTTTAATTTGATCTTCATTTAAGAGATGAGGGTGTGAGCTGGAATATCCCTGTAACAGAGTTTATTGCAACTAGGTTAGTCTAAATTTTTAAAGAACTTAAACTGGCCTACTTTACAGGACTGTTGTAGCATAACAAGGATTTGCTGTAGCAAGTAGAACTTATGCAATATTGTGCATCTGGACCAGAGAAGATAGATATAGATGCTGCCACTGCTCCATCTCCAATTTAATGCCAGCTTTAAAAGTTGAGGAGCAAACATAAGTAAGAACCATTTTGGCACTTTTTTAGTAGTTAAATGCTAAGTATTATTGAAAGAGTACGGTTTGAATGCCATACTCTTAACACAGGTAACAGCTGCAGGGTTTGGATCCCAAGTCTGTGATGGGGTACATGCTTTGAATGCAGAAAGTATATTCACAGCATCCCCAGGTAAGGCTGGAAAGGACTCCTGGAGAGCAACTAGTGGTCACTGTCAATAGGCTAGAGGTCTGACTCAGGATAAGGCCACTTCCTATGTTGGCAGAGCACATGGTTTGCATGCAGAATAGCCCAAGTAGAATCATCTCCTATCTCCTGTTAAAGGGATTTGGTAGTAGGAACAGGAAGGACCCTCAGTCCAGCATCCTAGAGAGATGCTATCAAACATGGTAGACATCCCTGGCCTAGATGGACAAATAGACTCAGATAAGACAGCTTACTATAAGTAGTCTTAGTAGACCAAAAGTTGAACATGAGCCAACAGTGTGATCCAGCAGCTAAAAAAGCCAATGCAATTCTAGGCTGCATCAGTAGAAGTATAATGTCTAGATCAAGGGAAGTAATAGTGCCACTTTATTCTGCTTTGGTCAGGCCTCACCTGGAATACTGTGTCCAGTTCTGGGCACCACAATTCAAAAAGGATGTTGACAAGCTGGAGCATGTCCAAAGAAGGGCAACTAAAATGGTGGTCTGGAAACCCTATGAGAATAGACTTAGGGAGTTGAGTGTGTTCAGCTTGGAGAAAAGAAGGTTAAGAGGTGATGTGATAGCTATGTTTAAGTATTTTAAGGGGTATCATATTGAAGATGGAGCAAACTTGGTTTTTTGCTGCTCCAGAGAGTGGACGGGGGAGCAATGGATGCAAACTACAGGAAAATGTTCCAGCTCAACATTAAGAACAACTTCCTGACAGTAAGAGCTGTTTGACATGGAATACACTCCTTGGAGTGTGGTAGAGTCTCTCTCTTTTGGAGGTTTTTAAACAGAGGTTGGATGGCTAGCTGTTGGGGGTGCTTTGATTCTGTGTTCCTGCATGGCAGGGGGTTGGACTGGATGGCCCTTGTGCTCTCTTCCATCACTATGATTCTATTATTCTAAGTAGCACGGTAAGTTATACAGGTGTTACTGAAGTAGAGGATTGGAAAAAATGCTGCATGAAACAGATACATGCCAGGGGATCATGGCCAGTTATGTCACCTTGGGATGTATCTCCTGCCAAGTGACTGGGGACAAGTGTATTTGTTTCACATGTAATGTCTTTCCGATGGAATTCTTCAACTGCCATAAAGCACTCTTTCCTAGATGTTTAAGACTTTGTCCTTTTTGTCTAAGAGCTAGTGTGGTCTAGTGGTTTTAGTGTTGGACTAGGACAGGGGTAGGCAAACTGTCCCCTTTAAGGGCCAAGGGACTTCAGCTCCCAGAAGCCTCAGCCATGTTGGCCAATAGTCTGGGATGTTGGCCAATAGTCTGGGATTCTGGAAGCTGAAGTCCCTTGGCCCTTAAAGGGGACAGTTTGCCTACCCTGGACTAGGATCTGTGGGACCATGGATCCCCTCTTGGAGACCAAAATCTATTGGGTGACTTTGGGCAAGTCATACTCTCTCGGCTTCAAAGAAATAGCAATACCTTTACCAATAGCAAGTGCATTTCTATATTGCTTATCAGTGCACTTAAGCACTCTGTAAGCAGTTTACAAAGTGTAAGCTAATTGCTCCCAACAATCTGGGTCCCCTTTTTAATGACCTTGGAAGGATGCAAGCCTGAGTTGCTTTAAAGTTTGTGCTAAAATCCAGACCTGAGCCCCTGGCTGGTATTGAACTCACAACCAGTGAGTGGCTGCAATACAGGTATTTAACCACTGCACCACCAGGGCTCTCAGGAAGACCATGGGTGCCCTCCTATGAATAAATCTGGCCAAGAAAACTCCATGATAGGTTTGGCTTAGAATTGCCATAAGTCAGGAATGATGTAAAGGCATTTTTCACACTGGTTGTACTTTGATATTGTGGAGGGTGAAAAGGGATGGCTGTTGGTTTTCATTTTAATGGGATGGTGAATCTGGTCTGGATTTTAGCACAAACTTTAAAGCAACTGTCCAGGGTTCTGAACCCATTTGGGCAAGAATAGGGTCCAGCCCCTAGACAGTGCCTTTTAATGTTTGGGCTAAAACCCAGAGTGGATTCACCACACCAGTAACATGGACAATGCTAGCTGCCATTGGAAGGTTGCAAATGGCTGAAAGTTTCCTCTACCAAGTTAATTTTGCGTGTACAGTAGTTTCAGAAAAACATAAACCTGGAAAAATAGTTTGATTTATCTTAAGCTCATTTGGAGTGCATCAGTGTCTCTCTCTGTCTCTCTCTCACACACAATCGCAAATGTTAATGTCTGGAAAGGCCCTTCTCTCTGTCCCAGCACCCTCTCAGGCTTGGTTAGTGAGAACAAGGGAGAAGGACTTCTTGGTGGCTGCTCCCAGGCTCTGAAACACCCTCCCTAGAGAGGCCAGGATGGCCCCATCCCTGCTGTTCTTTTTGTGGCACATAAAAACATTTTCATGCCATCAGGCTTTTTAAACTGATGAGGGTTGGGCTTTTAAATACTGTGCAATTCAATTGTTAAGGTTTGTATACAATTTTTAATTCTTCTCCATCTCCTCCTCCTCCTCCTCATCCCACCTTTCTCCCAAGATTGGGGCCCAAAGCAACTTACAGTGTAAAAAACACAGTGCATTTAAAAACTTAACAACACTGACAATTCAAATGCTCTTAATCTATTACAATATTAAAAAGATCATCTATTTAAAAATATAATACAATTTTTAAAAAGATAAGATCACTTTAAAAACCATACACTTTGAAACAATACACCCCCCCCCAGGACTTTCTTCCAACATTTTCCATCTTTTTGCCCCCAGAACCTCAATCTGCCTTGCTTGAATACCTTGCTTGTTGCTCTTCCAATCATGCGAGAAAGGTGGAAGAGAGGACACTTCCCCTCGTCCCTTACGTGGCATCTGCCAGTGCCATAGGGATGTGGCTACTAGCCATATTCCAAAAGTACCAGGAAGAGTCTTCTCAACCAGAGCATTTTAGGAATGTTCACCTTTGCATAAGATTGAAATGTGCAGGAATAAGAAGCGCTGGGGAACCTTGTGCTTCCTCTCCCTCCGTGTCACAAGTATGTCCGAAACAGCTCCTTCCTTCCTTCCTTCCTTGCTTAATTAATTATCAGTGCTGGGACTCAAGATGACCTACAAAAGTTACACAGCTAAAAGTTCACATCCTACAAAAATTAAAATATAGGCTAGAATCCAGGTATGAATCTCAGAATCGCATAATCATAGAGCTGGAAGAGACCTCAAGGGCCATCCAGTCCATTTTCTCAGCCTCATGGGAAGTCTCTCTCAGCCTCAGGGGACGACCAGGACAAAATCTGGTCTGAACAAAACCTTCCCCCAAAAGCCCCATGATTGGTTCCCCTTAGGGTCTCCAAAAGTTGGGAACCCCTGGAAGACACACCACACACCCAGCCTGCCAGTCTAACCTGGAGTTACATACTCAGCACTGTATTCATGTCCATATGTAGTCCCTAATTTAGGGGGCACCAGATTCTGTCTGATCTTGGAAGCTAAGCAGGGCCAGCCCTGGTTAGTACTTGGATGGGAGATTGCCAATGAATGCCAGATGCTGTAGGCTAGATTTCAGAGGAAGGAACTGGCAAAACCATCTCTGAATATTCCTTGCCTGGGAAAATCCTATGAAATTCATTGGGTAGCCATAAGCTGAGAGGCAACTTGGCAGTAGCTACTGTGATCATCAGGAGTCTGGTCCCTTGTGACTTGGGAAGTGGCAGGCTGCTGTTCCTACCTTCTCTCGCATAAGCAATCTCTAGTGTGATGAGGAGGTGTGACAGGGACCCTGTTTCTGCCTGTCACAATGAGGATCGCTCATGGAAAGGGATGGGAGCACAAGCCAGCTGCTTCCTGAGTGGCAAGATAACAGATCTCCAAAGATTGCAGTGGTTGATGCCTCGTAACTGCAGATAGTGGGGAGGGTTGTGCCAAAATTCAGTGCCTAGCACTGTAACTGTGGTGCTTATGCATACGTAGAGACCATACAGGATCCCAGACATAATTACCAATAGAGTTAAAACTAATGTAAAAGCTACCCATTAAAAAGAAAAACAACAAATACAGCCAGAAAGGTGCCTGTCTAACCTCTTTAGGAAGGGAGCTCTAGAGCCTGGAAACAGCCACCAAGGAGACCCTCTCCTGTGTTCCCACCAAATGTACCTGCAAGCATAGCTCTTCTCACTCAAGGTTTGTGTAACTGAATGTTCTTTCATTAAAATAGATTATTTGCATATAGAAAGCTAACTGGCAGAGAGAAGGGTTCTAGTTTATGCTATATTTCTCTGTGCAGGGATTTTATTTTTTATTATTATTGTTGTTGTTGTATGTGGTAATGGCCCACTTGCAATCTGAACTGGTACAGACTGGAAACCACTCCAGCACCTCATTTGCTGTTTGGAAGAATGTTGTAAGACCTGGGAAAGTTACTGGGTCTTCTGGCTGGGGGATTCTGGGGGATGTAGCCCCCCCCCCATAAGTTTACCAAGCTCCATATTACCAACATGTAAGCTGAACTGGTGATGGTGGTGGAAGGTTATTTTATCCTATTTTAATTTTTGGTTAGGGTCACATTATAATTTCATTATAAACACTAATATGTTGTTATCAGAAAGAAAACTGCATGTGGTTTCAGAATTCAAAAGTTCAACTCCCTTTGCAAATCTAATTTTGCTTGCCCTTGGTTTTATTTAGAAACTTTCAAAGGGTAAGTTAGAAAGCTACTTCTTGGGAGAGAAATTAATGTTTAACTTCTTATCTTCATGTCTCAAACACACCCAATCTGTGCTCCCCTCCTCTCTCTGCCACAATTCCGTCTCTCCCTTGATAGACGGATGTTTCTTTGTTCTTGGAATCTGATTAATGACTATAGAAGCAACATTGATTAAAAGCAAATGTCCAGCTATTATAAGTCATTCTTTAATGAGGTAATGAAAGTCATGCCTATGGCTGGATGGCCAGGGAAATGTGATGTGTAATGCATATTTTGGAAATCCTCCTATGGAATGGCTGCATGCATAGTCGTATAGCTCATGTGAAAACAGCTGATTAGTACCACCTTGCTTTGCTGGCTGACACCCATAAGATATTAGTTCTTTCCTCTGGCTGTGTGTGTTTTTTAAATAAAAGATTTCCATTGTTGCAAAAGAGTTGGGCTATAGAATTATACAATGTCTTTGGAGGTCTCTTGGAGTCTATATCAGCCCAGCAAGATCTGCTGACTACAAAAACGTCTCTTAACAGGGATGATTTCTAGCTCGCACAAACCACAGCACTTAATATGGACATGTTCTTGTAGAGCTTCTGCCATGAGCTCACTGAAACCACCGAGAACTGCTTCCCTTCAAATGGCTAGAATTGTTAAATTGAAATCCCAATGGCATAGAAACATGAATTGAAATAACTTTTTCCATTCTGCCCAAAAATCTGTCCTTTAACCAGACTGACTGAAAGTAAACAAGGATGGCTGTAGGCTCTTTCATAGGCAGGCTTATGGAACTATTGCCCTATGGTGTGATCCTATGGATGCTTTCTGTGTTGGTCTTTCAGTGGCTTACCAGGTTGTGAAGTCTGCCACAATTTCTTAGGATTTAAATAGCTCCTTGTTTCTTTGATCCATGATAGCAGATAACAGCAGATGTGCAGGCCATATGGGGCCATATCTGTCCCATGGACTGGAGGTTCACCATCCCTGTTCAAGGCCACTGAGATACATATTTGATTGAAAGCAACCACATGAATCTTGGAATTCAGAGACTGCCAGAAATAGTGCACATTAAATCGAGGCACCGCCCTGGCTCAGTGCTAGGGAGTCATGGGAATTGTATTATTTTCTGAGACATTGAGCCTTCTCTGTCAGAGAGCTCTGGTGCCACAATAAATTACAGTTCCCATGATTCCCTAGCACTGAGCCAGGGCAGTGCCTCAATTTAATGTGCACTATTTCTGGCAGTCTGCAAAGGCCCAAAGTCTGTTAAACTGGAATATTAGTATGTAAATATAACATCTCTTTTCTGGTTCCCACCCTGCACATACCACATTCCAAAACTCCCTCCTCCATTCATACGGTCACCAACCCACCCTGGCCACATCTTTTCTTGCCTTTGTCCCACAACAGCCATAGTTAAAACTGAACTTATTATCTTGTCATCATACCCACAAGTTTTGCATTTCTATGGCTGATTATAAATTTCCTTCCTGGGATGAGTTCACTCCATGCATCTGAGGAAGTAGACCCAGTCTATGAAAGCTTATGCTAAACTTCTTTTGCAGAGTAGTCTCAAAGGTGCTACAAGATCCTTTTGCACACATGAACCTTATTCACACATTAGCTTTGTGGCAGCTAAGGAAGAACCATGAAAATACAGACCACTGTTGTCAAGTTCACTTGTCTAGATCCTCCTTTTCCAGGTTTTGTTGGTTTGAGGACAGTCTGAATAGGGAACTAGCTGCATTCTCAAAGGATTGCTTGCATAGACAGGAATCCTGCGTGCTCAAGATTCCCAGTTGCATGAAGAAACCTGTCGCTAAAAGTGCTAAATGTAGCACATCTCTTGCTAGGGAGACAAAGGTCAGCAGATGCAGTGATATGATGGTGGAGACAGGTGTGATTTAATTTGTCAAAAGGCCAAGGTGTTTTGACTAAATATAAAACAGCTACCTAGTCTGTCACCTAGATATCTATTTATTGTACAGCTAAATAAAAACTGCCCATAGGTGACCAGGCCCAGAACCTTTTCCAAAATTCTGTTATGTTTATGATTTACAACCCTAGATATGGATGAGCACCTGGCATTAGCCACTTATCATATAACCTGGCCAGATCTCAGCAGGGCAGCCATAGTCCAAAAAGATGAACAGAATCATGCCCCGAATGGTGAGATGCCCTTTGGCTTGGACCAAGAGCTGCTGAACAATCTCTTTGATTTTCAAATCCACTGGAGCAAAGTTAAGCACATCCTTGTGTTATCCAACCTAGGCATAAGTGTACATACACCTAAGAACATATGAAGAACCATACTGAATCAGGTCAGCTGCCTTTCTAGTCCAATATTCTGTTCAAACAGTGGCCAAAACATTGCTCATAGAAAGCCTGCCAGCAGGACATGAGTGTAAGACCATCTTCCATTTCATGTGGAAAAGATATATCTCTAATATACAAAGGCTTGTTGCCTCTGATATAGGAGGTGATTTCTAGTCATTTTAACTGGTATATAGAAATAAACCTGCATTGGGACTGTAGACTTAAAGAGTTTAGCTTTGATCACAGTGGCTTTAGATAAGTTTTCGCTTTCCTGGGTGACCTGAGAAATCAATGTCATCACATTCTCCAACTTGCTGCATACTGCTAAATGTGTTGGACTACAATTTGCACCCCCTATCCTGCATGACTATGCTGGGTGGGAATGATGGGAGTTGTAGTCTAATCCAGATGGAGGGTGCCAGGCTGCCTTATCATGTATATCCTGCCTTTTGCCTAAGAAACTCAAGATAGCCAGTAAAGATCCAGCTCTGATTTTATACCCACAACAACAACATGAGGTGTTTCAGGTTGAGAGCCCTGGTGTTAACTCCAGCAGGATACCAAGTTCAGAAAATCAGGCTTCAGTAGTTAAAATTCAGAAAACTTTTATTTAAGAAACTAAATAAATAAACTCCAGTGATATTCATGGTCAGAACTGTCCAACAGACATTAAAACTCTGAGTTAACAATACCATTTCTACTGCATAACCCATCACAGCAACTTTCCCGTATTTTATGGCAGGCAAGTTGTCTATGCAACTCCTGACACCTGGCTGGCCCAAGGCTACCCAAAAAGCAGCCCAAGTAGAAATTTAAAGCCTGGAAATACATGAAACTGTTTTACACTGAATCAGACCATTGGTCCATCTTGCCCCATAGTGGGCCATCTGCTTTCTTCCAAATGTTTGGATTACAACTGCCATAAACCAATGGAAAAGAAATACATTTGTGTCCCTAGGAGTGTATCTACTTACACAACCATGTAAATTTCATCTTGAATGATCTTGCCCTAGGGAAGAAAATAATATTTGAAAATATTCAATAAATGGTTTTAAAAACTCCTATTTTTCAAGTGATGAGAAACCCTGGTGAGAAGAATCCTGGAGTGATGAGAATCTTTATGGTTCAGGACTTATTCTTCACAAAATCTGCAAAGCGTTGTTTTGCACAGAAAAACCTGTTTCCTTTGCAGAAAATGCTGTGTTTAGGAAATCATTCTGTGCCACATTTACGTCCTTGATTTGCACAGAAAACAGTATTTCCTGCCCAGGAAATTGCATTTTCTGAAATTGTTGTTTCATGTGCAGAAAATGCTGTGCAAAACAACTGCGTATGAATCTCTAGTTTTTGAAGACTTTCTCCCAGAAGGAAGAAAAAAAGGCTCAAATTACTTGTTGCTTTCTTCAGGAAGAAAATGAGAGAAGAATTACATCCCTAGCCTGACCTCATCCTATGGAATCCTAGGACTGATTGATTGATAATTTATTTAGAGTATTTATACCTCAGCCTTCAGCCAAAAGACTCCCAGGGTAGTTTACAAATTATTAGCTTGACAGTTCCCTGCCCTCAGGCTTGCAGTCTAAATAAGAAATGATGCATAAAGGTGATGGGGGATTAAGTCCATCAGATCCTAGCTGCTTTTTTTTCCCTTAGAGGCCAGAGCAAGGGCAATAGGAATGGAGGGAGGTTTGTAGCTTGCTGAGGCTTTTAGGATACTGTGCTAGAAAAATTCTAGTCCATGAGTCTGAGTTATACCAATAGAACCCTCAGCAAAGTCTTCTAAGCCCTGCACTAAACATAAATCCCAGGATTCCATAGGATGGAGGCATGATAGTTGTCATGATAGGAGCCAGTCTGGTGTAGTGGTGTGAGTGTTGGATTACGACTCTGGAGACCAGGGTTCAATTTCCAGCTTGGCCATGAAACCCACTGGGTGACCTTGGGCAAGTTACACTCTCTCAGCCTCAGGGGAAGGCAATGGCAAAGCTCCTCTGAACATATCTTACCAAGAAAGCCCCATGATAAGTTCACCGTAAGGCCGCCATAAGTTGGAAACAAGTTGAACACCAAATTATAGTTAAAATAGTACCAGACTGCTGTAACTGTGCAGTGCAGATACAGTTGGCCCTTGGGAACTTCTGGGGTTTGGTTCCAGGACTCCCCCATGGATGTCAAAATCCATGGATACTCAAGTCCCATTATAGACAATGGAGTAGTAAATTGGTGTCCCTTATATAAAATGGCAAAATCAAGCTTTGCTGTTTGGAATGTGTATATTTTAAAAATATTTTCAAGCCGTGGATAGTTGAATCCATGGAGAAGGAATCCGTGGGTATGGACGGCTGACTGTATATTCTTAGAACAACGTTGTGTATTCCAGAATAAGTTTCTTTCTAGTAAAAAAACCCCAACCCTCAGTATACTTTAAAAAAAATAGAGGAGGGACCAGGGAGAGAGGATGAAGGAAGAAGAATAAGTAATTCTTAAAGTAACTTTGCCAGCTGGGAATGAAATAACACAATGATCCTATTAATTTTTGTGTGTGGATGCCCCGGAGCAGATGTGCCAAAATACTTGCTGCGCCTGCAGTATGTGTTGGCAGATACCCTGGGCTGGACACTTCCAATCTGCTTCAGTTTTTCCAGCATGTCTCTCCTTGTAACCTTCAAATTAGTAGAGATTTGGGGAAATTCAGACTGGAGAGCGGCTGTTTCTTTGGAGCCCTGACATTCCCAACAGGCTGTGTCTTAAAAAACGGTGTGCCGAAGGCTTCTGTAATCCTTAAAGTGCTCTTCAGCTCCCTTGATTGTGTTCTTAAGGAATCTTACAGCCAAAGAAAGCTGTTTGGCAATTTTGGCAAGTTTGGAAACTTTAACTGGAGTCTCATTCCGTAATTTGTTTAAGAAAAGTTCTTTTTGTGTTCTGTCCCACTCCTTTTTTTCTCTCCTTCTCTTCTTAATCATTTCTGGCTTTTTGCCTGTGGAAAAATGGTCTGCATTGCAAAATGTAATGGAGAATATTCTTTTCACCAAGGTATTTATATATACTATATATTGTTTCCACTGCTTGTCGCAGGAATGGTTTCTAATTAGCAGAGTTCAAGAAACACCTCCTAAAGACAGATTTTCTTTTTTTTAAAAAAATCACAGAAGTATCAAATGGATACACTTTTTTGAAAGGTGGTGGTTTACAGACTTTCATTCACATAACACCTGGGGAAACAAAGAGAGAAACTTCTTTCCTTTCCATATATTCCTAAAATCTGACAAGGGCTGTTTGTATTTCTTTCTGACTTAGATAGAGTTTGGAACAATGAAGTCACCGGTCAACTGACTGCTTAATATTTTACTGCAGTCAAAGCTTGTCAAATTTTCCATGGGGGTCAAAAACACCCTGGTACAGTAATACCTAACTTGAATGCCACAAGAAATTAATTCTCACTATAAGATCTCCAACAAAGGGGTCATTCAGACTTTTTTTAGCACGATGATGCAAATCATCCCACTCACACATTCCAGGTTTGTTATTCACAACATGGAACACCATGGTTGCTCACACATGCAAGCATTTGAATAAACATGGAATTGATGATGCGAATATGTTCAGAACCCCTTTTGGGTATGCAGTGTTTTATCTCAGGTCTATTTGGGTCTATTTACATCGGTTATTCACGCTAACGACAATGTGGATCTTTTTTTAAAACTCAGGGAAAACCCAATATCAGTTATTCCAGAATGAGTGGGTTTTTTGGCAGCCCCCCCCAACATAATCGGGTGCATTCGGGATGCATCTGAACAACCGAGATTTAACCCAGATTCACCCTGGATTATTTTCACAGTGTGAATAACCCCAAAGTGTTACAGCCTGGGGTTTCCCTGTTCACTATGTCATAATCTCTTCCATTCTGATATATCTTCTTTCTATTTTTCCCTTCTTAGCCCAGCAGTTGGCACACCATGTCCTTTGAGTACACTCCCTCTTCTCTCTTCTCCCCCAATTTAGAGTCACCCCCCTGAATTGGCCTTTTTAAAGAAAAAAACTAAATAAAAATGACCATTGTATGCCTGCAATAGCAAATTCCACAGATTTGTGTTTTGTAGAAAAGTGTCAAATCGTAGAGCCAACGTGGTGTAGTGGTTTGAGTGGTGGACCATGAGTCTGGAGACCAGGGTTTGAATCCCGGCTCGGCCATGCAAATCCATTGGGTGACCTCAGGCAGGTCACACTCTCTCAGTCTCAGAGGATGGCCATGCAAACCTCTTCTGAACAAATCTTGCCGAGAAAACCCCCATGATAGGTTTGCTTTAGGGACGCCATACGTTGGAAATGACTTGAAGGCACACAACAACAAATGTGTGTTTAAACTACTTTTAGAAATCATTTAAATCTAAGTCTACTTCCTCCAAATGCATTTGAGTCTATGAAAGCTCATGCTGCCAACTTCTTTCTTTCCTTTAGTCTCAAAAGTGCTACAAGATTTCTCTACATACTGATTCTACAGATGAACATGGCTATATCTTTTAATAATAACACAGTAATGTTTATTTATAATGCCCTTTCCACCAAAGGGCAAAACATCAAACATATACAATCAAAAACATACAACAAAACACAACACTATAAAATGCTAAATCACTAAAAGAATATACAGTGGGCCCTCCACATTCTCTGGGGTCAGGTGTGCGGGAACCCCATCAAACTGGAAAAACCACAAATAAAAAAATATTGTTCTTGTGTTTTAACTGAGAGAGCACCTCTTTAGGAATATCTGCATTCTCCAGCACAAGTCTGTGATCAACATCAGCTAGAAGCTGACCACAGAATTGCACTGGAGTACCTACAAATACCTAGAAAAGTGTTCCCTCTAGGAATCTCCAGTGCGAATTCTGGTGGACGTTGACCATAGAATCATGCTAGAGGGCCTAGAGATTCCTAAAAAGAACATATTAATCAAATCTGTGAATAATCAAATCAGCAAAAGTCAAAGCCATAAATGCAGAGGGCTGATTGTACTAATATACTAAACTAAAGTCTAAAGCCTAAATCAGACTTTTCTCTTGGTTGCCATCTGCTGGACAAAACAGTTCTAAAGACAATAGGGAAATGTGGGAATGAATTCCACAACCTTTTTGTCCTACTCATGAAACTAAGGCAGTTAAATCCAGAAAGCAAAAGTGAGCTGGCATTGAATATAATAAAAGTGGGCTGGACAATGATTAGAGCGCCACTGGCGAAAAAGTCGACGTTTTTTATCTGACAAGACACGTCATAGGACTTTTCTTAAAGCCTATCGAGTGGCAATAGCTGCAGCAAAGAAATCTTTCTACTCTGCATCTATTACTTCTGTGAAGTCTCATCCAGCAGAGCTCTTCAGGGTGGTTAGGAAGTTAACCCAAACTCCTTCCACCCTGAATCCTCTTTTACAACCTACGAGAGCAAGTTGTGACGCTTTTAATAACTACTTTGCAGATAAAATCTCTCAGATAAGGGCTGCCTTAGACAGTGGCATTAGTACAGAAACGATAAGAGAGGTGTCCAGTGGCTCCGTTAATGAGGTTATTTTGGATCAATTTCAGTCTATGAGTACCGATGAAAAAAATACAATTCCCATGACTCCCTAGCACTGAGCCAGGGCAGTGCCTCAATTTAATGTGCGCTATTTCTGGCAGTCTGTTTAGGCCTATAGACAAGTTGCTTGGCAAGGTAAAAAAGACCACTTGCCCTCTGGATCCCTGCCTGTCCTGGCTGGCCATCCAGGGAGGTGAGGCAACCATGAATCTATTACAGGGGTAGGCAACGTTTCCCCTTTAAGGGCCGAGGGACTTCAACTCCCAGAATCCCAGGAGCTATTGGCCAACATGGGACTATTGGCCAACATGGCTGAGGCTTCTGGGAGCTGAAGTCCCTCGGCCCTTAAAGGGGAAAGATTGCCTACCCCTGATCTATTAAAATCTATAATTAATGCCTCCTTCAGGGAAGGCCATTTTCCAACTAGTTTAAAACTAGCAGTAGTGACACATATATTAAAGAAGCCTTCCCTTGACCCCTTGGATAAAAATAACTATTCGCCAGTATCTCTTCTTTCTTTTTTGGGCAAGGTGATCGAGAGGGCGGTTGCAAACCAACTCCAAG
>JAIPUX010001232.1:166531244-166541794 GCA_020142125.1 Phrynosoma platyrhinos | reverse complement strand
GGAAATGCAGGCCTACAGTGGATTACTTTGTGAAAGCCCAGAATAAGGTTATTGCCTTGCACAGCTGTGGATGCCTTGCATAAGGGTTGGTTGTACTGTGTTCCTTTGAGGCATTTCAAGAATTATGTTAAGCTTCTCCAGCCATTATTGGTTTAACCCCAGCCAGATTTAAATATGTATAAGATCATCTAATGATCATGATTTATTTGAACAATTCTGATTGAGAATAGGCAAACCTTTCTCTCCCTTCATCCCTGCAGAGAACATTTTTGTTCCTGCCCTGTTTTTAGCTGCCTGGCTAATTTAAACTCACAAAAGTTCCACATTCCCCCTGCTGACATTGCTCCAGTGCCTGATGTTTTCTGCTGCTGAAACTCTCAGTTCTTTTCTTACTCTTCTCTTCTCTTCTCTCCTCTCCTCTTCTCTCTCTCTCTCTGTGCCTTGCATTCACATATGCATTTTACAATATGGTGTTTGAACATTTGCACTATTTCCAGGAACAGAGAGGTGCTTGATCTGAGTTTAGAAGAAGTTTACTTTACTGTAAAGCCAGTGTGATGTAGTGGTTTGAGCACTGGACTATGATTCTTGGGATCAGAGCTCAGTTCCCCTCTATAATAAAGTTTCTTACTCTCCTCTCTCTTTCTGTGCACCTTGCAATCACAAAGACTTTTATAATATGCTTTTTGGATTTTTTTGGGTGTGTGTGTGAATATTTTTGAACTGTAGTTGGTTGAATCCATGGATGCAGAATCTTTGATATGGGACCCCAACTGTATCTTATTTTAATATTCTAGCTGTTATATCAGCAGAACATGGTGAGTTGTTTTGGAACATGGCTTAGAGTGTTTTGTACATGTTTAACGTAACTTGAAAGTTAACAAGGAACTCAACATTTTTTGCATCTAAGCAAACTGTTTTCTGTAGCATGTTGTTGTTGTTGCTGTTGTGTGCCTCCAAATAATTTCCAACTCATGGCGACCCTAAGGCAACCCTATCACAGGGTTTGCTTGGCAAGTTTCTTTGGGGGGGGGGTTGCTGTTGCCATTGCCATCCTCTAAGGCTGAGTGTGTGTGACTTGCCCAAGGTCACCTCATAGGTTCTTATGGCAGAGTCAGGATTCAAACTCGTCTCCAAAGAGTCATAGTGAAATGCTCAAACTACTACACCATGCTGGGTTCTCCCTCATTTTGTCCTTATGGCCACTTTCTTACTTTTTTTATCTTTAGATGCCAATATAAATGTATTATTTAGCAATGCTCAACAGACTTTTGTATCTTTAGGAAGGTACTATTTGAACAGCATTGATTGTTTTCCAGCTAATAATAAGAGTATTTCCCCTCTTCTTTATCACAGATCGGGGTTTACCATGGTGGGCCTACCTGTTTTTCTCTTATTCCTGTGGACCATAAAAGGTGTCTTACCTTCTCAGTCTCACTGGAAGCCAACCTGGCCATCCTACAAGGTCCCAGTCATTTTGCCACAATTGACTGTTAATTTGGACAAACCCCAATTTGATGCAGAAGCCAAACTGGAAGTGACGTCCCCTTGTGGTCCCTCTTGCCACAAACGTTCTCCACTACCAACTTACGAAGAGGTGAAGGACTATTTGTCCTATGAGACTTTGTACTCCAATGGTTCCCGCACTGAGACAGAAGTTGGCATCTACGTTGTTACTGGTGGCAGCACAGGGGGACAGAGCAGATCTCGGACAAAAAGACAAATATACGGATACGACACGAGGTTTAGCATTTTTGGCAAAGACTTCTTGTTAAATTACCCCTTTTCCACTTCTGTGAAGTTGTCTACAGGCTGCACAGGGACATTGGTGGCTGAGAAACACGTCTTGACAGCTGCTCATTGCATTCATGATGGCAAAAGTTATGTCAAGGGAGCCAAGAAACTGCGAGTGGGGTTTCTGAGGCCCAGACCAAAGGATGGTAGCAAAAGGACAAATGTCAGCAGTTCTCTAGAGCCAGAGAAATTGAAATTCCAGTGGATCCGAGTGAAACGGACCCATGTTCCCAAAGGGTGGATAAAAGGGAACGCCAATGACATTGGCATGGACTATGACTATGCCCTGTTGGAACTCAAGAAACCCCATAAGCGGAAGTTCATGAAAATAGGGGTGAGCCCAACAGCAAGGCAGTTGCCTGGAGGAAGGATTCATTTCTCAGGCTATGACAATGATAGGCCAGGCAACCTGGTCTACCGTTTCTGCGATGTCAAGGATGAAACATACGATCTCTTGTATCAACAGTGTGATGCTCAGCCAGGGGCCAGTGGTTCTGGGGTTTACGTGCGAATGTGGAAGAGACAGAAAAACAAATGGGAACGTAAAATCATTGGGATTTTTTCTGGGCACCAGTGGGTGGACACCAATGGCTCGCCTCAGGATTTCAATGTGGCCGTCCGCATTACCCCTCTCAAATATGCACAGATTTGTTACTGGATCACGGGGAACTATCAGCACTGTAGGGAGGGGTAAAGGCAATGAACATCCCACAGAGGCCTTGATTGCTTATTGGGGGGTTGGAGAAATCAGACTCCTGTACTGACAATGTGCACAATTCTGTTTTATAAATATCAGGCTGCAGGAATTAACAGAGAGGTCCACCTTATTATCAGTGGAGGTTATTTTTATTAAATGGTAAGCCCAGCTAAAACATTTGCATTTGTCAAAGGCAGTTGGGCTGGACCTCTACATGAAGGAGCTTTGGATATGGTGGTGGTGGTGGTGGGGCTAGGAATGCACATCTTCCACAACTCAACTGGCTTCCAAAGTCAGAGGGGTGGTGAATCCACTTTGGGTTTTAGTCCAAATTTTAGAAGAGCTATCCAGGGCGTAGACCCTATTTGGGGGTTCTATACCTTGATTAGCTGATTTTATAGGGTGGGATATAAATATTTTATATAAATAAAAACTCCTTTAATGTTCAGTTTAAAACCAAGAATGGAATCACTGGCCTACTAGCATGGGACCCATCCACTGCCACTGCCACTGCCACTGCCTCTCCAGTAACCCTAAACCCCTTCCTTTTGCATTTCTTTAGTCTTAGGACATCTCTGACATAGCACAAATTTAGCAGGTTGCAACTGGTCTGAATGTCTGCATTTGACTTTTGCAACCTGTCCTCTGGCAGATCTGTATCCATCAGATGGCACCATAGCTTGGCTGACCCTCATGCCTATCAAATTGCATGGTGCTAATAGAGACTCCTCCATGGCAAGGTTGGTGTGATGGCTTTCTTCTGTGTTAATGTCATTAGTCTTTATGTACCTTCCATTCCCTTCTGAAACCCTGAAAAGTTACTGCAGGAGGTGGTGAGCATAAATATGGTTGTGGAGTTCTCCAGCTACTATGGCTGCTTTTAGGGGCCAAAAAAGATATGAGAGATTGCAATGGGAGTCAGTGAATCCAATCCATTCTAACTGTGGAGGAACTATTCAAAGTGCTGAACTCTACCCGCCCCCCTCAAAGTAAGTTCAGCACCTTGAATAGCAACTTTAACATTCAGATTAAAACCTGATGCAGTCATGAACCCACATGGTGTGGGATGCACAGACTGCCTCTGCAACCAGACAAGAAATGCCCTCAACTGATGTTCTGAAGTAGGAGGTAACAGAAGAGATGCCACTTTGAAGGTGAGAGAAACCTGAAGAATCAATTTGGTTTCAGCAGCTTTGGCTGTTTATTCAAGAAGCTGTTATATGCAGAGATGGGCACATGCTATGCTTCTATGGGAGTACAGAATAGCTGTAGAACATGGCATGAGCTGTGGCATTTAGTTTCCTAAGAATCTCAGGGAAATCCACTCACTTTATTTTTGTCTGGCAGCAGTGACTTCAATATGAGATTTGCCAAAAGATGATTCAGGCCAGGATGAACCTTTCCATCTAGCTAGTGCATCAGTGCTTAAGTGGAACTAGAGCTGACAGGATCAAAGTGTCAGGACTTTATTGATTATTAGGGTCAGTGGCATCATCTGTCATTCCCATCATGATAACCTCTCCTTCTAATCTTAGTTGCAATCCTAGAAGTGGCTAGATGGTGGGGAAGGATTGTCCTAACCACAATAAATTGCCTGTTCTGTCTCTATTATCATGCAAAAGATTAGAGATGACTTGATTTTGAATAGGCAATTAAGGCCCATTTACAAAAGAATGATAAAAATGAATAGAACTGGTTAGTTCATAGCATCATAGAATCATAGTTGGAAGAGACCACAAGGGCCATCCAGACCAACCTCATGTCATGCAGGAACACACAATCAAAGCATTCCTGACAGATGGTCATCCAGCTTGTATTTTAAAAAACCTCCAAAAATAAGGATCTTCTGGGTTTTGAGGCAACAGATCTTTTGGATCTTTGGGTTGATATGGATTAATATAGCTATCTGCATATTTAAAGTCTTATTGCAGACACAAGCCAAGGTGAATGGACTAATAATAGGCTTCCACATGTGGAGTTATACTGGTTTTGAATGCCAGCACTGCAAAACTGAATTCACAATTCAAATGGGGATGGTGCATCTGTATGCACAATGGCACCACATGCACAACTCCATTTCTTTAGCCTTGAACTTCATGCAAACGTTCTGCATCGGACATAAATGTCCAATGTTCCCCATAGGGAAACTTGCACATTCCAGCTAGGGTCATGATGACTGCTAGCACTTCAAAATTTATCTCTGCCCTCCTATAGGCAAAGCAGGTCTGACATAGATAGTCTCACAAATCAGCCACTGAACTGTGGCTGAGATTGTAGATCAGTTACTTAGCGACATAACTACCTTGGTTACATAATTAAGTAGCATCTCTCATCCCAGCACCTTCAATCCTGAATTATCAGACAGCAGCCACTGCAAGTGGGAGTCTGTTCTTCTGTGAAGTCGTAGACTTTCATGGCCAGCATCCATAGTTTTTTGTGGGTTTTTCAGGCTGTGTAGCCATGTTCTAGAAGAGTTTCTTTCTGACGTTTCGCCAGCATCTGTGGCTGGCATCTTCAGAGTTCTCTGGCGAAACGTCAGAAAGAAACTCTTCTAGAACATGGCCACACAGCCCGAAAAACCCACCAAAAACTAAGTCTGTTCTTCTGTTGATCAGAAGCAGCAGGCTGATGTTACCACCCTTCTCCCACAGTTAATCTCCAGTGTAACAGCCAGAAGCAGGATCTCTGTTGCAATTCCTCTTTGCACTGGAGATGGCTTGTGGGAGATGGGTGGAGACATCAGTCTTTGTTATAATTGACAGGAGAACAAACTCTCATTGCTAGCAGTGGCTGTTACCTGGTAGGTCAGAATTGGGAGATTGTTACCATCGCTATGTATTCTCCACACTATTCAATACATAGAGATCATGAATATGAATAAGTTACAAATGCATAATTCTAGATTACTGATTCATAATTGCAGTTGTGAATTCTAACCTGTATTTGAATGGCTGTCCCACATCTGACAAAAATGTCCGCCTGCTTCCGTGAGGAGAACTCACAGCTTACGGTCAGTAAAATGCGTACCCAACTTATTGGGGGCAATTGGTTTACAGATAAGTGGTATAGAAATGTACATGCTATTGCTATTACAGCTGCAAATATCACTGACAGGATGCCAGCCCATATCCTCAAGATCTGTTGCCCTTGGCAGCGTCTTAGCTTTGAATGATCATGCCTTCACAACTACATACAGAGTGGTTGGTTGAGTTTTTCCCCATGGGATTGGATTCCGCCCCTGTAATTGGGCATTATGCAAAAGCCTGGCTCAATGGAGCTTAACTGGATTCGTTTTCCATGCTGAAGTGACCTCTGAAATGCAGCTATGGTCATAACAAAGATTTGCCAAAAGAGACGTCATCCCAAATTGTAGTTACTACTAATCGTATTTTACAAATGCATTAATCCACAGATTATAATTATGTCTCACCAGCCAATCCCAAGTCAAGGTTTGCCAGTTCAGACATTAAACCACACCAAGTTAAGTTGCCTTAACTGTAGTATAGCATTCTGATGTCTGAAGTCAACCAAAGTCACTGAAGGCAGAAGTATTTTTCTGATAAAGCTTCTTCCTTTTACAAGTAAATTTGGTTCCAGCTGTTGGAGAAAGTAGGAAGTTGTCACAGAGACATCTCTGTCTACTTCCATCTTGGCAGGGTGTGAGAAATAAGATACCATCACACTTCTAGAGACTTATATGTGCCAGAAGAATGGTGGGAGAAGAAAAGTGAGGAGCCTCTTTCTTTGCACATAGTCCCTGGGAAAGTCTCAGGCAATAGAAGGGAACACACATTGATGGTTGACAGTCTTGAATCATGACACAAAGGAAGCAAATTTACATATGCTATGCAGGTTGCAGGTTTCAGCCATTAATGTTAACAGTGTGTGCTGCAAGTGCAGATAATACCTGTCAGATATTCTGAGGGATATCCAGTCCTGGGTAAATTCTAGTTGTCCTGTGGGAATGCTTTTAAGATAGGATAAATCTCCCTTTCCCAACTGTGTGCCTCTCCAAATGTGCTGGATTACAACTTGCACCACCTCCATCTGGCACACACTGCCTAGAGATCATGCAAATTGTATTCCAACTCATCTTGAAGGGCACCAGGTTAGGTGTGATATATCCTACCTGAAAATGTGCTACTGTTCCAAGAAAAGGACATCTTTTCATGGCCACTGAGGCATGTATGGGCTGCACTGACAAAATCAAACTATGGACAAAATCCTGTTGTTAGTCCTAAAAAGAATAGGATTTGCCTAGGTGTTGACCTGCCATTCAGCAATTGATCCAATGGATCTATTCTCATTGTGGATCTAACTAACAGGATTCTAGAACATGTTAAGTGGAGAAGAGATGGTGGTTCCCCTACCATGCCCAGATGGGATTCCCTGAGATTTATTTGTCTCATCAGGATGAAAAGTTCTGGGAATTGCAAAGGAGAAGGGATGTATGGGGGAAAGATGAGGATGTACTCATAGGACGTGCACACATACACACAGGTCTGATGCCAATATCCCCCTGGGCCTATGACTGATAATGACAATTGCCAAGGCCTCTTGTTCTGGGCCCTTGAGTGATGGGCACCCAACTGCAATGTCCCAGAATTTCTGCCATATTCTACACCATTGCGGGTTCAGAGACAAGAACATAAGAGTGCCCACTGAGGGCCACCATGGTTTAGGAGTTGCATCAGTTTTAAAAACCAACATTGCCTGAGAATGACAGAATTTCCAAAGCATTGTATTTTTAGAAAACTATGATGGCATCCACCATTGCAGCCACAAAAGGTTCATTAGACCTCTTCATTCCAAGGATGCCCTGAACTGTGTAGCCAGTCCTGCCTCTCAAGGGTCCTCTCTCTGTGATACTCTGTGGCTCCTCCATAGAGGCTGGAGTTGGATGTTGACCATCTCATCCTGTAAGGAACAGAGCCAACTGACCAGTTGTGGATTGCTCTGCAGTTGCTGTCAAACTGAGCTATAATGTTTCACTATGATGGAAACAGTCCAGGTCACTTATAAATAGGAAGTATGGGGTTATTTTTCCTATGATTTATATACATTTAAAAAAATCCTATCCTGGTAATGTTACAGGGTGCTGATATCCCTCTTCAATGGTGCTTTTAAAAAATAATTGTTTTTGTTTCAGAAGCCAGAAGTGCCTGATGATATGTTCAAATACCAGGTGTAGCTTTCAAACATAACGGGATCATTACTGGGACTGTTTTCTGGTGTGCTTTTTTTTTTTTTGACACATTGAGTCACTCATGCCTTTAAAAGGAAATTTAAAAAACTCTCCATCCCCATATTTTATAGAAAACAACATCCACCTCCATTATCTGTAGATTTCTGATTTTTCTGGCTGTATGCCAGGCCATGCCTATTTTTGAATGTATCACAGCCAATCCAGAGAGTTAATGGAACTTTTGATGCAACAGATTGTGTACATATTTATGTATGTTTGCCAGAAATTGAACCATTCATTGTAATTCTACTCATATTGTAAAGATGCTCAAATACAACAGAGTTTTGTCACCTGCTGCATCAATGGCTCTTTGTTCAGTGTCATTCTTTTTTTCTTTTCTTCTTACAGAAAGCTGAGTATTGTTTTGCACAATTCCTGTTTCTCTCCTCCCACCCCACAGCATCAGTCAATAGAAAATTCAAACAGCATCCTGGGAGCACAAGAAACGGGAGGTTGCACAATAGGGATGGAAAAGAAATTTGTTGGATATGTCTATGTCCATTTTGACCCTCCTAAGACCAGCAATGGGACGAAGAGTGTCTTGCATTGGAAAATCATCCATTTCCAAAGCTTGTGTAATATTTCGTCAAAGAGAAATGTGCACACAATCATACATGCATTTTTAAAAGCTTCACTCAATAAGGGATACATATATGAAAATGTATATTGAAATGAAAGGGATATGGTCAGAAATACACATTCATTTCAATCCAGGAAAGGAGATTTTTTTTTAAAAAATTAAAACAATTTTGAAACTTAGTACTGAACTGGGATGAGGGCAGGAATTTCTGAGAAATGTAATAAAAGATGAAGCAGACAGAATTTCACATCCTTACTGTGTAATCAGATTTTCTCTGCAGGAAGGATTGGAGAGGGGAGAGTTCCTGATTTTCCCTCTGCAAAACTCTTCCTAATTTTACATCTTCTCACTTTGTATGGGGCACAAGGAAGTATTTGACACTACAGGGCCATTCAGAGAAAGCCAAAGGAGATAGAGTAGTAGTATAAGGGATACACCTCATCAAATGAAAAGTGACAGTAGTGACATGCAATTTGAGCCAGATAAAATGATTTTTTTTAAAGAGTTGGAGCTGGGAGCCACTCACACTACAAAATTATAATGCTAGTATTCCACTTTAACTGCCATGGTTCTATCCTATGGGGTTTGTAGTTTGGAGAAGCACTGGAGTACTCTGGCAGATAATTCTCAATGCCCCTAAAGCAGAAGTGGGAATCATGTGGCCTTTCAAACGTTTTCAGAATGCAACTCCCAGCAGTTCAGCCAACATAGCCAATGCTGAGATATGCTGAAAGCCATAGTTCAGTAATTTCCAAACTTTTGTCCTCCATATCCTTTGGACTTCACCCCCCAAAAGCCCCAGCAAGCTTGGTCAAGAGTCAGAAATTCTGGGAGTACCAAAGTTTGGGAACCACTGCAAGTGTAGTTGAAAAGCATCTAGAGGGCTCATGAGGCCCTGCTGTAGTTATTAAAGAGTCCAGTGCCTGAGGACCATTAGTGCAGTTTCCTCAAATTCTAAGAATGTGCTTCTGCTAGCTATGTATTTCAGCATCTTTTTACAACTCTCTCTCTCTGGGGGGAATTTTCCACCACACATTCCCTGGTGGTATGCCTGACATAATCATAGAATCATAAGAGAGCTCAAGGGTAATCCAGTCCAACTCCCTGCCATGCAGGAATACACCATCAAATTACTCCTGGCAGATGGCCATCCAACCTCTGTTTAAAAACCTCCAAAGAAGGAGACTCCCACCACACTTCGAGGGAGTGTGTTCCACTGTTGAACAGATCTTACTGTCAGAATGTTCTTCCCAATGTTGAGGTGGAATCTCTTTTCCTGTGGTTTGAATCCACTGGTCTGGGTCCTATTCTCTGGAGCTTCAGCAACACAAACTTGCTCCATCTTCACTATAACGGCACTTCAGATATTTAAACAGAGATATCATATCACCTAAGCAGAACAGTGGAGGATAGGGAGTCTTGGAGATGTCTCATCCACAAGGTCCCCATGGGTCAAGATCAACTTGAGGGCGGTTAATACAAATCATATAACTTCTTAACTTCTCTTCTCCAGGCTAAACATACTCAGTTCCCTATGTTGCTCCTCATAGGGCCTGGTTTCTATACCTTTCATCATTTTGGTCACCTTCTGGACATGCTCCAGCTTGTCAGCATCCTTTTTGAATTGTGGTGGCCATGACTGGACACAGTATTCCAGGCGAGGCCTGACCAAACGTGATTTTGCATTGCTTCTGACTTAATCAGGGCTTGGGGGGGGGGGGGGGAGGACAAAATGGCAACTTTGCAGGGCTTGATGAACTGCAAACTTAGACCTCCAGAGCCTCATGGGTTCTTCAGATTGTTCTTTCCCTACCTCATTTGATTGTAAGATTGAGACATGCAGAAAAATCAGCAGAGTCAAGGATGAGAAATGATAGGAGGTGCAATGTAGCAACATCTGGAGGAACACACATTCCCAGTCTCTGGTCCAGACATTTGAAGAGATTCTAGTGACTATAGTCATTTTAAAATGGAATCTTACAGCTGGAAGGGACCAAAAGGGCCATCCAGCCCAACTCCCTGGCATGTAGGAATCCAAAGCTAAAGCACTTCTGAAAGATGCCCGTCCAGCCTCTGTTTAAAGACCTCCAAAGAAGGAAAGTCCACCATCCTCTGAGGTAGTCTATTGGATTGCCAAACAGTTCTTACAGTAAAGAAGTTCTTCCTAAGGTTTAGGTGGAATTTCTTGTATCATAATTTCAATCCACTAGTTTGTGTTCCAGTCTCTGGAACAG
>JAIPUX010001232.1:166495349-166508948 GCA_020142125.1 Phrynosoma platyrhinos | reverse complement strand
TCTTCAGGAACAAGCACAACTGGTGCACTAGTTTTAACTGTTCAAACACACTTCTGGTCACAGCCAAAATTTGGGCATCCAGGCTCAGATCTGAGTCCAGGAGCACACTCAAGTTGCAAACCTATGATTTCAGGGGGAGTGTAACTCTATCTAGCACAGGCTGAATCCCTTTTTCCATGACCTGCCTGCCAATTGACTAGAAGCACCTTTGTCTTGTCTAAGTTTCAATTTGTTCACCCTCATCCAGTTTACTAGTGACAGCAGACAATGGCTTAGTGAAGAAACAACTTCCTTGGAATTAGATGGAAAGGAGAGATAGAGTTGTGTGTCATCAGCGTGCTGAACCCCAAGACTCCAGATGACCTCTCCCAGAGATTCATGTAAATATAAAACAACATGGGAGACATAACTGAGCCCTAGGGAACACAAGATAATAGCCAGAGAGTTGAACATGCATCCCCCAGCACTACTACTGGGTCTGAACTTCAAGAAAGACTGGAGCCAAAAGGATACCATGGTCAATAGGATCAAAAGCCACTGAGAGGTCCAAAAGAACCAACAGGGACAAACTCCCCCTGTCTAGTTCCATGCACAGGCAAGGGACACCCATGATCACATCCATGCTTACTTATAAAACTCATTGTGTAGTTTTTAGCCTCTATCTTAGCCTAACGTACTTGGTGTTGTGATTTGAATGTTGGACTACAACTCTGGAGACTACGGTTCAATTCCCATCCATGAAATCCACTGGGCAAGTAACACGGTCTCAGTCTCAGGGGAATGGCAAACCCACTCTGAACAAATCTTGCTAAGGAAACCCCATGATAAGGGTCGCCTTAGGGTTGTCATAAGTCAGAATTACTTGAAGCCAAATTACAATAATAATAAACTTCACTACAGTATTGTTTGTCAGGGAGGTAACCCTGATCCTGAAGGAAGGGATGATGCACAAAGGTATGCATGTGAAAGACAGCTTGTATGCTGAAGCAGGAGGAGGGCAGATAGTGTTCAGCCTTTAGAGCAGCCCACCTTCCAGATATTTCAGATTTAAATTTCCAACACCCAGTATAACCAATAGTCCAGAATGATCAGAATTGTAATCCAAAATATCTGGAAGGCATCAGAAATGAGGAAGGCTATTCCAGATGTTGTTAAATTTCAAGTCAGCTGTGGCTAGCATGAACAATGGTCAGGAATGACACTATTGCAACCCAGGCATGGGCAATATGTGATCCTGGGGCTGCATGTGGCACTCAATCCTTGCAGACTCCATGGATCCTCCTTTCCCCATCTCCCAAAGTAAAAGCATGAATTCTTCTCCTGGAAGCCTCCACAAATGGCAGTTCATCTTTTCAGTTGATGGTAAGGGTCATTTGTACTATTTAACATTTTTTAAAAATACATTTTTTTCCAGAACTAGGAATGGGCTTCCAACCACTTTTGTCTTTTTTCCCCCTTCCAACCACTTTTGTATTCTGGCTCGTCTTTCTTTTGAAGCATTTTTGGCAATCTGTACAGCCATTAATCTGATTGCAGCAGGGTTTACAAAAAGGGGATCACTACAGGGACCTATTCAAACTTGAGACGGAGGAGACAAAGAAGCAACACTCATGTTCCACCTCCTATAACACCTTCTAGAAGAAAAGAATTTAGCTTCCAGGTAGTGGTGGCACCAAGGCTTTGGCTAAGAGTAGCTCAACAGGCTGTAATGCACCAGATTCTGGAGCAACCTCGGATGTCATCAGTCCACCAATGTCCATACATTGTTCACAGTTGAGCAGCCATTGTACATATGACTAGGTTTGCATCAAAAAGCTCCACAAGTCTTTTGATCCACCACATTCCCTAGATATGGCATCTATTATTTTAGAAATTTCTCAATATTCTTTATACAAATTCAGAAACAGGCTGGTTCTTTCTCTGTCATTCATTGACAGACCTGAGTTCGCTGAGGCTGGGCTGCCAACACTTGAAGGACAATACAGTTACACTTGTTCTTCTGATCTACTTTGGTCCAAATTTCTGACAGGAACCACCTCTGTAGATTTACAGCACCCAGCACAGACATATTTCAGAAAGCACAGGTAGGCACTCCCGGAGATTATGACAGTGACGATTATGATAACGGTGGCACTGAAGGCTGGCGATATGGTGTCCCCCAACACAGAGTGGAGGCCAGCAGTTGCAGAGAAGGTAGGGAGTTCTGTCTTCTCTCCTAACAACAAAAGAGAAACACAGGACGGTCAGACATGATTTTACACCACCAATTTTCAAACTACAGGTATAACCCTGTTAAAGAATATGGCTTGGTTCCAGGTTATCTGAAGGACTATATCTCCCTTTATGAACCCACTAGAGCAGGGGTAGGCAACCTTTCCCCTTTAAGGGCCAAGGGACTTCAGCTCCCAAAAGCCTCAGCCATGTTGGCCAATAGTCCCATGTTGGCCAATAGCTCCTGGGATTCTGGGAGCTGAAGTCCCTCGGCCCTTAAAGGGGAAAGGTTGCCTACCCCTGCACTAGAGCATTAAGATCATCCAGAGAGGCCCTTCTCTCTTTCCCACCACTTCTCAGGTTTGTTTAGTAGGAATAAAAGAGAGGGCTTTCTTGGTGGCTGCTCCCAGGCTCTGGAATTCTCTCCCTAGAGAGGCCAGAATGGCCCTGTCCTGCTCTCCTTCCATCAGCAAGTCAAATTTTTTTAAAGACTTTTAGAAATTGACAAAGGTTGGGCTTTCAAATGCTGTGCAAGTCAATGTCAGGTTTGTCTATGGTTTTTACTACATTTTAATATTTTTAATGGGAGAGTCAGTGTGGCATAGTGTTTGAGTGTTGGTCTAGGACTTTGGAGACCAGGATTTGATCATGAAATCCACTGGGTGATCTTGGGCAAGTCACACTCTGTCAGCCTCAGGGAAGGCAATGGCAAACCTCCTCTGAACAAATCTCACCAAGAAAACCATTGTGATAAGTTCGCCTTCAGGTCGCCATTAGACAAAAATTACTTGAAGACACATAGCAACAACAACATTTTTCATCTATAATTATTTGAACTATGCAAATTGCTTAACTGCTTTTTATATTTTATATTTATATTTTTAATGCTTGTTTTTTATTATTGTTTTTAACTTGTGCAGTTTTAAATTTGTTGTTAGCTACCTTGAATCTCTATATCAGGTGAAAGGCAGGATATAAATAAATAAAATAAGAAATAATAATAGGGGTAGGTTCCTACACCATCAAAAGTAGTTCAGCATGTTTCTGTACACTTTTTATGCGTAAGTAAATAAAAACACTTTGGACCATCTAGAGTCCACCTGGATTCATCGAACGATGACTTTATCTTTCACCAGTCTCTACACTTCTTGTATTTCCATTTATGTGGCCATTTTTGTTTAACATCCTTAGGATAATATGTGAGGCAGGCTTATCTGCTGTCCCCTGTTGTCTTTTTGGTCCTTACAAATTCACTGAGGGATTCAGGAGCCAGCTGCTGCTTATCATGCCTGTTTGTAAGCAAGCACACATGGCTAGATCAGAAGATTAGATCACAAAAGCATGTCTAAACAGAGTAGGATTTCTAGAATAAAATTCTGCTCTTTCCCAGAGGCTCAAGGTTTGTTTATTGCAGTGTTTATGGCAGACACAACTTGACACCAAAAAGTCGCTGTTTCCCCAACTGTCCTTCACTATGTTCCCAAAGCTGGTGCTGATTTTATTTTATTTTTCAAAAGGCATCTAATAGAAGACAAAGAGGATAGGAAGGAGGTTGTGCAGGTTTAAAAATACTTTTTTAAAAGGGAGCTTTGTTGGCAGAGGCTTTGTTAACTGAGGATGCTTGTATGTTTCCAGAGTGGCAGATCAGGTCCATACACCTCCCAATTCCCCTCAAACCCTGGATAAACCAGGAGGTTCCAATGGGAATTCTAGTTCCAGTGGGCAATTTTCACCTGCAAAATGGCACAGTAAAACAGTGGTGTCATTAGGGGTGTATGGGGGATTGTAGCTCATACCGGGTGACGCCCGAGAAAAGAGGCGATACTTAGTAAGGCCCCCCAATGCTGTCCCATCCTGCTCCTCACAAGGAAAATGATAAGGTGTCCCAGAGGGAGGCCAAGTGTGCTCCCCCCCATGCTGTCCTGACCTTTTCATGAGGAAAGTGACAGAGTGGCCCCTAGGAAGGCTGAGCATGCTCCCCCCAGTGATGTTCAATGCTTCTCCTCATGGAGGGATGGGGCAGCCCAAGGGAGCCCAAGCCCGCCACCCCCAGATGTCCCCCGGGTCCCCACCCTCTGCACTGGGTAACACCAGGGGTGGGGATGCCACTGAAATAGAGCCAGATGTGGGGGGGGGCAAAATTGACCCTTTGGCTTTAAGAGTTTCTTGCTATATAGCAGCATCCAAGTGCTAGCTGGCAAATTCTGTGCAGGAGCCTTAGCACAGGATGGCTAGATGTCATGATCACAAAGGAGAACAAGGCACCTCAAAATGTAGGACATTCAAGAAAAATGTAGGCCATCACAAAATAAATATGCATTCATTTCATATGGTTTATTTACAGCTCTATTACACATACTGTATTTTATTATGTGCTCAACTGTATTTTTCTGATGAACCTATCTTTGTTTAAAATGCCTTGCTGGGCTGCAATATACTTCTAGAACTCTGAGCAAGGCAAAGGCCTAAAACCATACTTTACTAGCAACCAACCCTTGACTGAATCTACATTTAAATTAGTCCTTTCATTTGTCCTTTGCACTGAAATTAAGTGAAAAGCAATTTCAACATTTGCATTGTGGCCCAACACATTTGCTGTCCTTTCCCCCTCTGAGAAACAAGCACACCCTGATGCTGGGGGCAAGTCTTGTCTTCTGCTGTTCCTAGGAAAAAAGAAGTATAGAAGCATCCCTCCTCTCCTCCTATTTGCAGCAAGGATAGGTTGCCAAGTACAATAATTTCTCAAAGGGAAACAACAAATGTGGTGTTACTCAGTGGGTTTATTAGTCATGCTCATAATGGAGGACATTTTTGGAATTTCTCCTGGACAGAAGGTTGAAATGTAAAGCATTTATTTCCTGGAAAATGAGGACAACTGGTCACCCTACCTTAACAGAATATTAGTGAAAAGTATAAGCACACCCAAGAATTGAAAAATGCTCAGTGCAAAGTGCCATTTTTAAGCTGGCAAGATCAGCTGCTCCCAGCATTTAGACAGGTGATAAAGTTCAGGTGGGGAAGACACTGGCAGTTATTGCCTATTTTTACATATTGCCAAAGGAGAACTAAGAACATGGCAGTATTAGAAGAGGTGGAAGCTTTTACTGGTCCCTCAAGAGCCTGTAATTCGCTCTTAATTGGCAAGCAGAGACCAACATAAAAACACACAAAAAAGGGAGCATGTGTAAGGAAAGTACAACAGGAGCCAATGTGGTGTCATTGCTTGAGTGTTGGACTACAATTTTGGCAACTGGGGTTTGAATCCTCACTCGGACACAGAAATCCACTGGGTGGCCTTTTGAAGTCACACTCTCTCAACCCCACAGCAAGGCAATGGCAAATCCTCTTTGAACAAATCTTGCCAAGAAAACCCCAGGATAGCTTTAGGATTGCTATAAATCAGAAATGACTTGAAGGCACACAACAACAACACAGAAAAATAATTCTACAAAATAAGAATGAAATGAATCTTATTTTAATAACATATCCACCTAGGTACACATCTGTCATACCCCAATAATTATACATTCCTCATTTTAGGCAGAGTAGGCATGGGAAATCTATAGTCCATTGACCAGATATAGCCCACAGATATTTCCAACATGGTTGTTCAAGTCAGCTTTCCACTTCTTCCCCAGGACATATGTGCTTCTACTCAGGCAGAAAATTGCTCTTAACTCTGACCATAAGCTGCATCCAGCTAACACAGATTTTCCTCTAGATGTGTGCATTTGGTTTCTGTTGACTGCAGTTTAATTCCAGACTCTGTTCCCAGGTAACCCCTCATGGCAACAACACCTTTTTCTGCCCCTCACACATACTATGTATTAAAATTCAGTAAGTGAGTTGAAGCTTGAAGTACTGAGTTACTGATTGTTTCCTTTGGGGCATCTGGAATATTGTATGATGGTTTTTCCACCAGTGCTTGGATATGAACCTGATTGACCTTTGTCACTGTTTAGCCATTTCTTTAAAGTCTCCTGTTCAACTTGAAAATGCCAAACAGCAAACTTTGGTATTTGAAAACACACAGCACACATCCAGCAAACTTGAACAAATATTGGAAGTTATGTCACTTGCTTATGGTATCTAACTCAGGGATACCAATGGCAAAGTCTGCTCCTTCTTCCCCACATGGCTCATCAAGTCCTCCTTGGAGCCATGTGGGTACTATTTTGAGCAGCTGCCAAACAAGCAGCACCTTTCACCACCACCCCCAGCAAAACAAACAAAAAACAAAAACAAAAAACAAACCCAAAACAGCACAAGCTTTGCTAGTAGTCTAATAGGGTCTTCACAAAATCTCCCTTTGAAAGTCTTTGTTGCTTTATTGTACATTTCCAGCTTTCCTCCAGATCACATAATATAGTGCATTCTTTCCAGCCAAGACCTGCAACATGACCACTTTTTGATCAAATTCTTGACAGCTGAGGCCCTTTCTTTGTTGTTGTTATGTGCCTTGAAGTCATTTATGACTTATGGCAACCCTAAGGAGAATCATACGATCATAGAATTGGAAGAAAGCACAATGGTCATACAGAAAGATACAATTAAAGCAGTCCTGTCAAATGGCTATCCAGCCTTTGTTTAAAAACTTCCAAAGAAGTTTACACTTTTTATGCACTTCTGAGAGAGTGTGTTCCACTGTTGAACAGCTTTTACTGTCAGTAAGTTCCTCCTAATGTTTAGGTGGCATCTCTTTTCCTGTAGCTTTTATCCACTGTTCTCAGTCCTATTCTCTAGAGCAGCAGAAAACAAGCTTGCTCCATCCTCAATATGACATCCCTTCAAATCACCTGTCTCTTTTCCAGGCTAACATTCCCAGCTCCCTAAGCCTCTCATAGGGCATAGTTTCCATACCTTTCACCATTTTGGTCACACCCTCCGCTGGACACGTTCCAGCTTGTCAACATCCTTTTTGAATTGTGGTGCCCAGAACTGGACACAGAACCTATCATGAGGTTTTCTTGGCATGATTTCCTACGATTCCACTTTAACTACATGGCAGAATCCATGGCAGTGTCTTTAAGGTCTTCCATTATAAGGTCAGCAAGTCAACTCCACAATGAAGTCAACTAACAATACACTTCAAAGAGGAAATATTTACTCATGAGGTACCACTGTTGCTATTGCTGCATTCCTGCTCCTATAGAATCCACATTGAACCTGTCAGTTGATGTGAAGCCTTTCTATGCTCCACTACATCTTGCAGTACAAGAAGTCCATCAACCACTTATTGAGTAAAACCTGCCTTTTAACAACATCCCACAAGCTCTGCAGTTAGGTTTCCTGCAGCACCTTTCATGGCTGAGTCATGCTCCTTTCCCAACCAAATGTTTCAGTGTTAGGGGATGGAATTGTAACTTTCATTGAAAAAAAAAGTTGCACCAGTGTGTCATTACAATCTGTCCCCAAAGTGAGGGGAAAAAGTAACAGGCAATCAAGCCATTTGAAACAGAAAAGGTAAAAGTAAAGGTATTCCCCGTTGACAAGGTTGTCAAGTCATGTCCAACTGTAGGGGGTGGTACTCATCTCTGTTACTAAGCTGAAGAGACAGCATTGTCAGAGACCATACCCTGTCATGTGGCCAGCACAATTGCACAGAACACTTTACCTTCCCACCAAAGTGGTACCTATTTATCTACTTGCATTTGCATGCTTTCAAACTGCTAGGTTGGCAGAAGCTGGGACTAGTGACAGGAGCTCACCCGATCATGCCGCACCCAGGTCTTGAACTGCCAACCTGCTGATCCTGCAATCAACAGAGTCAGTATCTTAACTACTTGAGCCACTGCATCTTCCTGAAACAGAACATGCTGTCTTTATAGCACTAATCCTTAGTGGTTGCTAAGTAGGACTGGTGACATCTGCAGTCAAAACATGCCATATAGCCCAAGGATGGGAATCATGCATCTCCCCAGCTGTTAATGGTTTGCACATCTCAGCAGCCACTGCAACCACAGCCAAGGGAAAAGAATGCTGAGAGTTACAACTCAATAACACCAGGAAGATGGCAAAATTCCCACCCCTGATCTAGTCTCAGTGCTTGCAAATGTTGCTTTTTCAGACTACAGCCCTAAATGTACCCAGGAACTGGCCATGCTAGCCATGGAATTCTGAGAGTTATAATCCAAAAATTAATGTTTCCAAACCCTGCTCCATGTACTGACTGGCAATAAATCCTCAGCAGTGCAGGCAAAAGGCCGTCCTTAATTCCTACTATGAAAGATTCAGTTTATGTGGACTGTTGAGATGTTAATCATTTTGTATGTTTCTTTTTTAAAACATATTGAGATGAGAGGAACTCAGACTTGTAATTCGCTCATCTGGCAATTAACCACACACACACACACACACACACACACAGAGAGAGAGAAAAGTTTGTCATATTGTTTTCCTTACTTTTTTTTTAAACAATAAAACAATAAAAGTTATCATAAAATTTCCAAGCCAAATTAAAACATAACAGCTGAGATTCTGCATTTGAAACTATATGTAACTTTATGATGAAGGAACTACATCGTTGACATGACACTCAACCATGTCAGTCAATTGTGATGATACACAATGAGGCACTGTGCAAGATGTCCATTGTGCAATGGGGATTTTCACTGCACAATGGGTGCACCTATAGTGTAGATATAATGCAGTTTGACACCATTTTAAGTGTTGTAGCTTCATCCAATGGAATCCTGAGATTCGTAGTTTCACAAGGTCTTTAGCCTTCTCTGCCAAACAGTGCTGGTGCTTCACAAAACTACAAATCCCAGGATTCTGTAGGGCGGACCCTACAGTTAAAGTGGCGTCACACTGCAATTATTTCTACAGTTTAGATGCACCCCTAGTTTCCCAGTGCACTTGTCTGTTATACATTGGGACATGTTGTGTATCGGGATTCTGTTTCTGCAATGATCCTGAAGATGAAGCTATGTCTCTGCCCCCTTCCTGAGAATATGAGTGCTTCACTTTGTTGTAATTCACCTTTATATCATCATAAGTCAGTTTATGGTGACATAAATACCTAACAGGATGCCAGGTAACATCTTCCTAAAACCTGTTTTACATTCCATACCTAACATCCTCTGTGGGATGAACAATATAAATCCAGGTGGGTGTATGTGTGGAATAAAACATTGAGAAGAAGCCAATTTCAAACATCTTTTATGGGTGTTTTTTTTTTTTTTTGCACAGTGTGTTTCAAAATACAGTAAAGACTTTTCCTTCAGTAGCCTTTGAAACGTATTTTTTTTAAAAAAAACAAGTACATACAAAATTACATAGTTGTGTTTGTTGTGTTGCTGTCTGCCTTCAAGCCACTTCTGACATATAATGATCCTAAGGTGAACCTATCACAGGGTTTTCTTGGCAAGATTAGGATGGCCTATAGGCTGCATGCGGACCACATTTTTGAAAAAGTTTTTAATACAAAAATCCTGCCATATGTCATCAAACACCTCCAGGGGCATATGGAAGCAGTCTTCCTACCTCTTCATGATTCTTGGAGTTGTTTTATGCCCAGGACAAGTCTTTTAAAAACAGGTCAATTTTTGTTATTTTTAAAGGCTTCTCCTGGGTGTAAAATTCTCCCTGCCCCAAATTGATAAAATTGCCCCAACATTTTGGACAAAATAAATCTGATTGGGGTGGGTGGCTGGGGTGGGTCATCTCTTCCTGTCCCCTGGGAAGCCAGTGTGTCCTCTCAACATTTGCCCATTCATGGTGTGAGTATGCAGTGGTGGGGGGTATACATGGGAGAAGGTACTTCCCAAAATATCCTGGTCCCAAACCATTTGGATTCAGAGTGGAAAGCAGAAACTGAAATAGGCAGCAAACTGATTTATTGGCAAGCCTCTTTCCAAAATGTTTACTAGTGTTTAAACCAGGGGTAGGCAACCTAAGGCCCGGGGGCCAGATGCCCCAGGCCGGTCCTGCCATCGCTGCTGCCCCCTGCCGCCGCTGCCGCCCCCCGCCATAATTATATTGATTATTGTTGTTATTACTTGTTCTTGGGGTTTTCTTGGCAAAATCTCCACAGGGGTTTTGCCATGGCTTTTCTGGGGCTGAGTGTGTGTGCATGCATATTTTTTTTTTTAAAAATACATTTTTTTAAAAAAAATATTTATTTATTTATTTATTTTTGGTGCTTCAGCCCCCCAATTGTCTGAGGCACAGCAACCTAGCCCCTGGCTCAAAAAGGTTGCCTACCCCTGGTTTAAACTCTTTTAACAAAAGTGATAAGGAAGCAAAATTCTGGATTTGTGGTTGCTGATTAGCTTGTTCAAAATTACAACAAAGAGGAATGCCTCCTAGTTTGGAGATAAATGGCAAAAAGCCATCTCCTCTGATAGTGAACTAGTCTATCTGGCCTTAAGAACAGAACAGAACAGAGCAGAGCACTGGAGGGGGGCTTTCACTGAAGACTGCTTCGGAAGTCTAGCAAATGGTCTCAAGATAATTGACCACTATGAAGACATCAGTTTCAGCTGAGAGCAGCATTGAGCTGAGTTAGATCTAGGAGCAGCTTAAGGAGCTGAATATGTTTAGCCAGTGAAAAAGGTGACATGCTAGCCAAATTTAAATATTTGAAAGGATGACCTACTGAGGATGGAACAAGCTTGTTTTCTGCTGCTCCAAGGACTAGGATAAAGAGCAATGGATTCAAGCTACAGGGAAAGAGATTCACCCTAAACATTAGGAAGAAATTCCCAACAATAAGAGCTGTTTGAAAGTGGAATATGTGTGGTAGAGTCTCCTTTGGATGATTTTAAACAGAGGCTGGATGGCCATCTGTTAGATGTGCCATGAGTGTATATTTCTGCGTGGCAGGAGGGTTGACTGGATGGTCTTTGGTTTCTTCCAACTCTAAGATTCTAGACTAGGAGACCAACTGAGAATACCACAGATCTCCAGGCAGGACATGGAGAGAATCTTGCTTGAAGCACTGGAATGTCAGAGTTGACAATACTAGGCTAGATGAACCCATGGTCTATTTCAGTACAAGGCAGATTCTTGTGTTCTTATCATGTCATATTAGTGAAGTATGTTAGTTGGTATGGATCTAGTAGGGATTGGCTGAAAGACAACAAGAGCTATTTACAAGCTACTATTGAGTTTTTCATGGCAAACTGGGAAGTAGTAAAATTAAGACTAGGAATTATTTTATTAAAGTAACAGACATTTAATATAATCACCCAGACCATGACTTTTATGTATGGCTGTGAAAGCTGTACAGTGAAGAAAGCTGACAGGAAGAAGATCAAATTGTGTGAAATGTGGTGCTCGAGGCGATTTCTGCAGATACCATGGACAGCTAAAAAGTCAAATAAATGAGTCTTAGAGCAAATCAAATCTGAACTCTCCCCAGAAGCTGAGGTGACAGATGTGTGGTTGTTTTATTTTGGACACCTGATGAGATGACACGACCCATTGGAAAGTAGAAGGCAGTAGGAAAAGAGGGAGAGCACACTAATGGTCCATTGACTTAATAAAGGAAGCCATGGTCCTGAGTTTGCAAGACCTGAGCAGAGCAGTTGTTGACCAGGGATCTTAGAGGTCTCTGTAAGTCAAAGCCAACTTGACATTAAATAACAACAAAACAAATGTTTTTTTTTGAAATTTTGAAGGTGACCTGCTGTCTACCCTTCCTGCCAGATTGCTAGATTGGATTAGATGTACTGTATTTTATCTCGGCTTTATTTTTAACTTTATGATGGTTTAATTCAGTTTTAAGGGGTGAGTGGGTTAGAGTTGGGAGGTAGGAATCTGTTGTATTTTTAATCTGTTGTACGCCACCCCGACTGCCGAGCAGAGGGGCGGATTATAAATAAAACTTCTTCTTCTTCTTCTTCTTCTTCTTCTTAACAAAAGTGCTTGATAAACCTTATGTATGAACAAAAGGAATGTCCTTGCACTAAGTTAAGAGTGGATTCATTTAGTCTTCTCCAGTGACAGCTAGTTCTCCAAGATCATAGGCCAAGAGTTTGTTTTTACCTTCCACCCCCAAGTCATTTAATGGGAGATATTAGGAAACATTGTAAAACTGGGACCAGTTTTCTCATGGCTCACTAGTGTTTTTCATTATATATGGAGAGTTATTTACTTCTCCTGAACCTGGTGACCAATACTTGCCATCAACTTTCTAGAAAAGAGCAACCATTTTCTATTTAATGTATTTATATATGAGCTTTTTGGATAAAATCCTCACAAGATTGTTTACAGTAACAGCAAACTATAAAATATTACAATGAAATCTGCAAATAAAATAAAATAAATGGAAGCAAAGCAAAACAAGGTTGTCAACGAACGACAACAAAACTTTCAGATGAATGTGTTTTTAATATCTATGAGGAAACACTAATTGGGGAGAGGGGCAAAGGAGAGACAGATTTCCAAAACTGTGAGGCTACCACAGAAAAAACTGAGAAAATCTCTTGAGAAAAATTATAGAATCATAGAATCATAGAGTTGGAAGAGACCACAAGGGCCATCCAGTCCAACTCCCTGCCATGCAGGAACTCCCAATCAAAGCATCCCCGACAGATGGCCATCCAGCCTCTGCTTAAAGACCTCCAAGGAAGGAGACTCCACTACTCTCCGAGGGAGTGTGTTCCACTGTCGAACCGCCCTTACTGTCAGGATTATAGCAATTAAATAAATTGTTACTCTTATAGTAAGTCTGTTTACCAATCAATAATGCAACAATGATTGACATTTTTAGGTGGGGAAGGATACGACTCTAAGTAAAGATGGTTGAACAGATGCATCCTTACTTCAGTGACATTTCATAGCCATTGCCAGAATCTAATCAAGTGTTCTGTTTTGTGACTTGTTTTTAAAACAAGTCACAAAACAGAACACTTGATTAGATTCTGGCAATGGCTATGAAATGTCACTGCAGTAAGGATGCATCTGTTCAACCATCTTTACTTAGAGTCGTATCCTTCCCCACCTAAAAATGTCAATCATTGTTGCATTATGCATTGGCTTAAGCATAAGCTCTAGTCTCAAATAAAGCATACCAGTTAAATCATAGCATCATAGAATCATAGAGTTGGAAGAGACCACAAGGGCCATCAATGGTATCTTGGTAAACCAATACTTCGCATCATAGATTCATAGAGTTGGAAAGGGGCTCATGGGATGTTGATTCCAACCCCCTGCTCAATGCAGGATCTCCAACTAAAGCATCCACAGCAGTTAGCTGTCCAGCCTCTTTTTGAAGACATCCAGAAATGGAGACCCCATCACCACTCTAGGCAATTGGTTCCATTGCCTAGCCGCTCTTACTGTCAAGAACTTCCTGCTAATGTTCAATCAAATTCTACTCTCCAGTAATTAAAAACAGTAGAGAATAAACCTACCCCCTCCTCTCTGCCCTTGAGCCCTTCT
>JAIPUX010001232.1:166472048-166490063 GCA_020142125.1 Phrynosoma platyrhinos | reverse complement strand
ACAAAAGGAAAAGGGTGTCCAACCTGAGAAAAATGGAGCAGAGGACACGATAGAGGAAACGCAGCACAGAAGAATTAAAGAGGTAGTACAGGAATACCTGGTTAGCCTAAATGAATTTAAGTCTCCAGGGCCAGATGAACTACATCCAAGGATATTAAAGGAACTGACAAATGTAATCTCAGAGCCACTGGCAATAATCTTTGAGAACTCCTGGAGAACAGTAAAAGTCCCAGCAGACTGGAGGAGGGCAAACATTGTCCCCATCTTCAAAAAGGGGAAAAAAGAGGATCCCAACAAATATCACCCAGTTAGTCTGACATCAATACCGGGAAAGATTCTAGAACAGTTCATTAAACAGAGAGTCTGTGAACATTTAGAAGGGAATGCCATAATCACTAAAAGTCAATATGGGTTTCTCAAAAACAAGTCATTACTCCAAATTACTTTTTAGTAAGGAGCTAGAGAAGACATTGCAAGTGGGTGGGATGGGAGATGGATCTCCATATCTCAGAACAGATGATTACAAGACTGCAATAAAAGGTCAAGGGTGGGTGAAACAAAAGAAGCACAATAACTTTGAGATGTTTTACTTTTGCATGTTATAGAGTAGAACACTTTATTTAAAAACTACCTAGGCAGAAAGCTGTGGGAGATGCAAGGCAGAAACTTGTAAACAGATGTCTGCAACACACACACACGCAAATTCAGAGGCGAACCAAAATAACAGCTATTTAAACTTATTTATACTT
Organism: Phrynosoma platyrhinos; assembly: GCA_020142125.1. NCBI lineage: Eukaryota > Metazoa > Chordata > Lepidosauria > Squamata > Phrynosomatidae > Phrynosoma > Phrynosoma platyrhinos. The sequence goes on along the minus strand of JAIPUX010001232.1, from coordinate 166,489,314 downwards.
TAGTCATGAGATGCAAAAAGCAAACTAAAAAAAGGTAATGCTCCATCACTCAGACCCTTTTAACACTCCAAACCATGAATTTTGTAAAATAAAAATGGCTTTCCTGGATGAAAGGCAGGCCTATCTAGGTATTCCTGGAAGCTCAAAGATGAAGAAAGTTATTCCTTCTTATTTTACCACCACTGCCTGGTATTATTCATAATAATTCATTATTTTCTTTAGTGCCTAAGAAAGCTGGATACAATGCAAAGTCAAACCAAATGATTCCGGGCGGCAGGGGGTGGGTGACACGACTCTTGACCTGGTGCTGCTTTTGGCTCTTACATTCAACAGCTATGAAGAGATTCAGAAAACAGGAAACACAATTGAAATGCTGCTATTTCATTTCTCACCTCTCCAGATATATCACCATCTGGTTATCATGTAGTTTGTCTACTTTTCTCTCACCATTCCTTTCCTATCTGTATTGCACCTCCTATGCCATGTGAACGGACTCGAATATAAATGTAGCAAATAATGTACAAAGTGCTGATAGAGTTGCTTGAAGTCTTTACCTACTTTGAGGGTATCTGGGAAGCTGAAAGGTGAAAACAGATAGTCAGCTTAACCTTTTCCTTGAACTGTTCCAGTCTGGCTGGGCAGAGATGATTTAGGAGTCATGTCTGAACAGAAGATAGCTAGCTTCATGGCTAGCCAGATTCTCCTTTCATTTTATCTCTTGTTGTCCTGATACTAATTATGTTACATATGTTTCACAAAGATAATGTATTTCCTTCATCTATAATTATAGGCTTGACAAAACAATGCATTTTCCTAACTGACTCCATCCACATTCTATTAATTTTTGATGCAGCATGCCTAAATACAAGACTGAGCAAGTAGAGGAGGCAGCGGGGTGGATGGCGGGGAGACAAGAGGAATAAGACAACAGTTGAGTTCAGCAGTAGTCAAGGTAAACTTCTTTAAAGCAATCTGTTTGTCCTGAAGAGATGAACAAAGTACAAAAGAGAAAAAAAGAGTGTTAAAAAGAATAAACTCTCAGTTTTATTAGTGCTGATATAATGGCTGGAAATGAGACCCAGGTGTGAATCAACTGCAGGAAGTTTTTAACCTCTGCAGTTGTAAACTGTTGTTTGAGTCTTTTCCAGAAATAGTCAAGGATATCTGAGTGACTGAGCAAAGTATTGTCTGATTATCATATCATCTTGTCATTCAAGTATAGTAATGGTATTCTGGATGCATCCTATGGCCACTAAGCACAGAGATCATGGAAGATTAATTCTATCCATGGCTACAAGACACGGACCTAAATCCAATTGTTAATTTTGGTTAAAGCAGACACAGGAAATCAACAAGATGTGACAAATCTATACTTACACAGATTCCATTGATTGAACATGTTTTATTCTAGTTGAGACTACAAACTGGATTTAACACATGATACTGGTAGCAACACTGTTGGTGCACTAAGGTGGAAAAATGCCATGTACTCAATTGCCATAAAGGAAGTTAAGGCATTGTCTTTTTGAAGATGGCTGATTGAGTCCCTTAACACCATTGTATGACCCTGGAAAAAATGCAAGTGCTTGCACAACAAAGTTCTGGCCATTTAATTAAGACAAATTTTATACTGCTGGACATTTTTTTTTAAAATCTAAATTAAAACACACACAGGGATAATACACCTGAGAAACAGTGTGATGTAGTGGTTTGAGCACTGGACTAGGATTCCTGGAGACCAGAATTCAAATCCCTCCTTGGCTGTGGATACCACTGGGTATCCCTGGTAAGTCACACTCTCTCAGTCTCAGAGGAAGGCAATGGCAAACCATACCCAAAAAAATTCTTGTCAAGAAAACCTTGTAATAAGTTCACCTTAGGGTCACCATAAGTCAGAAACAACTTGAAGGCACACAACATATGCACACAATGAATCTAGTAGGTAAAACTAATTATAAAACTGTTTAAAAGAATGCATTAAAAACATACTGGCCTGAAAGCAGTACACGTGAAAAGAATCTAGGGGTCTTAGTAGACCACAAGCTAAATATGAATCAACAGTATGATTAAGAGAGCTGAGATTGAGACAGACAGGCAGACACAAAATAAATGATATTAAAATAATTTCACTTGTCTAAACTTATTAGTAAACCCCAATGAATATTCCTTTTGGGGGCTACAATCCTAAAAGACATGTACACTACAGCTAGGGTGGGCAAACTGTGGCCCATGGGCCATGTGTCACCATTTTTCTGACTTCTGAAGCAACCACCAGTCCCCATCAAGCCCCCATCCCACTGGCATAATTTTGGGAAACGTTTTGCCCCAAAACACATAGAAAACCCCCTAATGTGTGAAAACATATGTGAAATACCCCCAACACCCTGTACTATACCCAAATACCATATATTTTTCTCAAAATGGTGACAGGAAATGATGCAATGTCACTTTCTGTTGCCATCTTTAGAGGACCTGCAGAAGAAAATTGAGGTATCTGTTCTTCCAAGGGACAGATATGCAGCTCACTAGGGGAAGTGGGGATTGGCCCCTCCTTACCAGAATTGTCTCAGTGGCCATTCTTAGCATTAGTTAACATACCCTACACCCCTCTTGCTGAATATGTGGTTTTATATTTAATATTTAGTTTCCGGCATGTTTTTTTGAGAGGTCACAATGACTTAGGGAAACTAGGGAAGGGGTCCCACTGACTGTGGGAGAACTACATAGTACTAAAATAAGCATGGAATTAGTTTTTTCATGTAAATTGCAGACATTTTGTAAGAAACATTGTCAAGAATGTAGTAAAATCATAAATCAGCCTAAATGTACAATAAAACTAGCATTGCTATCTGTATTGGAGATCAACATGCAGATCTGCCCTATAAAGAAATGTTGACAGTATCATGATGGTCACTAAAGAAGATGTAAGAAAAAAATTCTGATGGAAGATTTAGAACTTATCATTGACTTTTTGGTATAACTACCTATGGACAATAACAGTAGCTGAAAAATTAGCAAAATACATCAAAGCTTCCCAGTTACACAACCCAATATGAGGATGACTTCATTATGTAATGTTGCAGCTTGATCACCTACATTAACAAGAAAGACAATAAAATGGTACCACTACCATTCTATGAACCATGCTGGAGAGATGTATCTTGACAAGCCCTTTCGTGTATTTATCATAATGTAACCCCAGACTCTCAACAAAAGATGAGTACAGTATTCTTAATTGTTCACAATTGTTCATAATTAACTGTTCTGTGTTATAGTCCCAATGAAATGTGTTTAGTTGACTGTTAATTATATGTCATTTCAAATGAAATGCAATTAGCAATAAATAACATGCAACAAAAACATCAATGCTTTTTAAACTCTCAAATGCTGGGGATGGGGCAGAAGTGCTCTCTCAAAATAAATCAAATCATTCTTTGGAGAGAGAAGTGTTATTCTTCTCACATCACAAGGGTAACCAAGCATACAGTTCAGCTGAATGTTGTATAGATTTGCCCTTGACCACACTTAGGAGAAAATCTTGTTGCTAATAGAAACTGGAACACTACTGAATGTTTGTGGTGATATCTTTATGCTTTCAGTATTTTTATCATCATCCACAAAAAGAAAGTTTTACACACACACACAAACACATGCACGCATACACACACGAAAACAACCCACCAAGAATTTACAAGAGCTACAACAGAGGTGGGGACTGTCTGGCTTATGGGGTGAATGCATCTCCTCTGGGGCTTCTTAGTGAACTCCACAACTACCTTGACCCCCAAGCCCCCAGGCACCAAGGCCCCAGGTATCTAAACTGATATTTTAAGTCATTTCCATTCTCCTCCAAAGGTTTAATTGCCCCTTGGCTGCTTCTAAGAGTGGCAGATTACATTTAAACACCTATATCCACCTTCTCCCATTTCCAAAAAGCATACACAGATCCTCAAAATTGCAACTGTGTGTCACTTTTCTTTGTGATTTTATGGCACTAAAATGATGTGATACAGCCTGACTAGAAGCAAAAATTGCCACCCACATCCACTACAGCTGTCCTCAATTACAGGAACCCCCAAATTTTATTTATTTGTAGTGGCATTCCAAGATGCCAACTCCACACCATGTTCTCTCATAGACTGTATAAACAGATGTCAATTAATTCAAAAGTTAATTAAAATAAAATGTTGTTTCTGCTTAATAAAACACACTTAAATACATACCGGTAGTTTGTTAGTCTGCTTCAGCACTGTTGCTGTTTTTACCTTCAAGTAATTTCTGTCTTATGGCAACTCTAAAGACTTTAACAATTGTAGACTGGGACAACTGTAGACTCAGAAGATGGAAGAGTGAAGATAGAAATAAGGAGCATCAGCAATCTAAGATATGTGGATGACAGCATACTACTAGTGGAAAACATCACAGACTCAGAACAATTACTAAGGAAGGTCAAGGAAGCAAATGCAAAAGCAGGATTACTGACGAACATAAAGAAAATAAAAATAATGACCACAGAAGAAATACATAAATTCAACCTAGACAATGAAGAAATCAAAATAAAGATTTCCTATACCTAGGGTCAAGCATTGATCAGAATGGCGACCACAGCCAAGAAATAAGAAGACTAAGAATGGGAAGGGCAGTGATGAAAGAACTAGACAAGATCCTAAAGAGCAAAGACATGCAACTGAGCACCAAAGTCAGAATTGTCCAAGCCACAGTATTCCCCATCACCATGTATGGATGTGAAAGCTGGACAGTGAAGAAAACTGACAGAAAGAAAATCAACTCATTGGAGATGTGGTGCTGGAGAAAAGTTCTGAGGATACTGTGGATGGCCAAAAAGACAAACAAATGGATTCTAGAACAGATCAAGCCTGAACTCTCCCTGGAAGCAAAGATGATGAAACTGAGGCTGTCATACTTTGGTCACATCATGAGAAGGCATTAGAAATGACTACCGGTATAATGCTAGGCAAGGTAGAGAGAAGCAGAAAGAGAGGAAGACCACATGTCAGGTGGGTAGACTCAATCAGGGAGGCCATGGGCCTGAGTCTGAAGGACCTAAGGAGAGTGGCTGAGGATAGGGAGGAATGGAGATGTCTCATTCACAGAGTTGTCGTGAGTTGAGGCCATCTCGGTACCAGTTAACAACAAACAACAGACCAGTTTCAAATCTTTCTTTTCTGGGCAAGGTGACTGAGGTCATAGTTTCCTTCCAACTCCAAGCAGCCTTGGATAATACACATTTTTAGACCCATTTCAAAGTTGTTTCAGAGAAAAATATGGCATGGGACCATTATGGTCACCTTAGCAGATGATTTTCACTTGAGCACTGATAGGGAGAGTGTGCCCTTGATAATGATTTTGGATCTCTTCCCAGCATTTGAGACCATTGACCACGTTATCCTTCTGGAACACCTGCAGAGTTTGGCACTGTGCTTCAGTGGTTCTGGTCCTACATCTCCAACAAGTTCCAGATGGTGGTGCTTGGGGATTATTGCTCCTCAAAAAAAGAGCTGTTACATGGCATACCACAAGGTGCCATTATATCCTCAATGCTGTTTAACATCGACACAAAACTGCTGGGAGAGAGCACCTGGAGGCATGGGCATGATGCTATCAGTATGCTGATGACACCAAAATAGTGTGGGTGGATAGTGTGTCTCTACTGAATGCCTGGAGGAAGGTTGAAAGCTGAAGGAGGAGGAGGATGGAGGACCCAACAGGTCAGGAGAAAAATCTTTTGAGTGAGTGTCTGTTAATCCCATAGGAGGAGTGACTTAAATCACATGGTTAGTTAGAATGGGGGGGGGGGAGTTTGCATGCAGGAAATCCATATCTATCTAAGAAGGGGGAAAGAGAATACAAAAACTTCCAATAAGGTTGGGTTGGATGAAGGGAAAATCCCTGAAGCTGAATCCAAACAAGATGGGTTTGGAGGTGTGTCAACCAGTCCTGGATGGTTACGGTTCCCATGAAAGAATGTGTTCCCAGCTTGAGTGTGTGGATCTGTTACTTGAAGTGACTGCCCAGACAGATGTGAGAGTTTAGAGTGCTTACTATCAGCTTTGGCTATTAGACCAGGTGCATCTTCTTGACTTGAAGGCACACAATTACAAATGTAATTCATCATACTGTAAATGTGCATTGCACAATTGAACTCATCATCCCCTAAATTGTGGATCACCTGGCTTCATTAGCAAAGTTTCCCCAGCCACATTTGCTATTGGCAGGAGAGGACAGCTGTGCTCCTACAATGGATTCCCTTCAAGACCAAGGATGTTTATAGAAACTGCTCCTCTCTACTAAGCTGACTGTTTTTGGCTATTAAAAGTTAAACATGCCATTGTTTATGTTGCATAGCTTCTTCTAACTTTGTAAAACACTTGTTTTCTCTGTGGTCTGTCATTTTCCTGGTGCCATCAGGCATGTAGCTATGTGGGGAGGTGGTAGAATGAAGTAATTGATCCCCAAATAAGAATTCTGCTCTCCATTAAATCATAGACATAGAATCATAGAGTTGGAAGAGACTACAAGGGCCATCCAATCCAACCCCCCTGCCATGCAGGAACTCATAATCAAAGCATCCCTGACAGATGGCCATCCAGCCTCTGTTTAAAGACCTCCAAGGAAGGAGACTCCACTATTCTCCGAGGGAGTGTGTTCCACTGTCAAACCGCCCTTACTGTCAGGAAGTTCCTCCTAATGTTGAGGTGGAATCTCTTTTCCTGGAGCTTGCACCCATTGTTCTATTCTCTGAAGCAGCAGAAAACAAGCGTACTCCATCCTCAATATGACATCCCTTCAAATAGTTAAACAGGGCTACCTCTTAACCTTCTCTTCTCCAGATTAAACATACCCAGCTCCCTAAGTCATTCCTCACAGGGCATGGGTTCCAGATCTTTCACTATTTTGGTCACCCTGCTCTTTTCATACTGCAGCTTGTCAACATCCTTTTCGAACTGTGGTGCCCAGTACTAGAGCAAACTTTTTTTAAACTTGGAATTAAATGTGTCTGTTTCTAACACTCCATTCTCATGCCCCTGCACTCCTTTCTAGGACCAGGAATGAGAAAGATGCTGTACAATCTTTCCTGGCACAAATTTGTATTCTACAATTTTTGTAGACTCCAAATTTCTAGCATAACAGTAATTTTTAAAAACATAATGACAGTTCATTAGATTACCTAATGATACACTATTTTCAGAAATTCTCCACAGTACATTAGAATAAATGCATTTTTATTTGTTAGAAACAGACACATTTAATTCCAAGTAAAAAAAAAAGTTTGCTCTAACCCCCAAGCATCTGTCTTTCTCCTTGCAATGCAAGAGGAACAGGTAGTGAGTGCAGAGACAGGGGGTTGCTGTTAGGTGGTGTGCTTTGCTGCTCATTATAGTTGCAGAAGACTGAGCTTCTTCCCAATCTTTCACCTGTTTTCTTTGTACTTCACTAGTGGGAGCAGAGAACAATAGCTGTCTGTGGCTGGAGAGGAAGCAAAGAGGATAAGAAGTTACTCTATCTACACTCGTCCCTCCATATTTGTGACTTTGACCTTTGAGGAGCTGATTATTCACGGATTTTATTAATATGTTCTCATTAGGAATATCTAGGTCCTCCATCGCAACTCTATGGTCAACCTTAACCAAAAGTCACACTGGAGGACCTAGAGAGTCCTAGAAAGAACACTCCACTAGGCATTTAGCTTCTCCAGTGCAATTCTATGGTCAATGCCTGGTAGATGTTGACCACAAAGTTCCAATGGAGGACCTAGAGATTGCTAGAGAGGTGCTCTCTCAGGTAAAAACACTGTTTTTGTTATTTGTGGTTTTTCCACATTCATGGGGGTCCTGTGCCCCTAACTGGAGTGAATGTGGAGGGACAAGTATACTCCTGTCTGGGCTCTTTTTAAGTCCTGGCAGGTGCACACTGCTTGCTGAGGCATGAAAGAGAGCATCTTTGGTTTTTTTGTGCAGGGGTAGGCAACCTTTCCCCTTTAAGGGCCGAGGGATTTCAGCTCCCAGAAGCCTCAGCCATGTTGGCCAATAGTCCCATGTTGGCCAATAGCTCCTGGGATTCTGGGAGCTGAAGTCCCTCAGCCCTTAAAGGGGAAAGGTTGCCTACCCCTGTTTTTGTGTTTTTCTCTCCTGGAGGGGAAGTGCTGCTTCTTCCTGCAACAGAACATGCTACAGTAGTGCTTCTCAAGCTATCTGATGTGTGGCAATTATTCCACCATCACCACCACCCATGTGCTAGATACTGACACTAAATTTGTGCCCAATGGGTACAACTGTTTCTTTCCTTCCTGGAAACTTACAGGGACCAGCAGCCAATGACTTTGGGATTGGCACCATTCTAGAGATCACCACATTGAATAATGCTGTTCTGTATGACTCATCTTTTGCAGTGGCTGTAATCTCTGGATGGCTTTTAGAAAACACAATACAAAAATGAGTCACAGTGTGTGCTGACATGCATGCACAAGAGATGGTAAGAGAGGGGGATGAGAGCTGTTCCATTCCAGGGATGCATCTGTACTGGAGAAATAAAGCAGTTTGATGTCACTTTAACTGCCATGGCTCCATTCTACAGATTTATTTATTTCATTTATGTATATGCTGCCTTTCTCCCCGAAGAAACCTAAGGCAGCTCACAGATTTTAAAAACATAACAATAAAATTTAAAGCAGCTAAAATCATCTAAAAACAATATAAAATTACATTAAAATATAATAGACATCTTAGCCTGTCATCAAAATGTCTTAACCTACCATTGTAAGGCAAGCAGGGAGGGGGCCACTCTAGTCTCTTGCAGAAGAATCTCAGGATTTGTAGTTTTGTGAGGCACCAGCATTCTTTGGCAGAGAAGGCAAAAGAGTTTGTAAAACTACAAATTCCATAGGACAGCACTTACAGTAGTGTCAAACTGCATTATTTCTACAGTGTAGATGCACCTCAGGAGGGGATGGGGAAGTGGGATTTGGAGCTCGAGGGGAAGGGAACCCATCCCTTTAAGTTTCTTGGGGTGAATGAATATATAGATAGAAAAGGGAAATTTTGTCAACCAGGAAATCCCAGTTCCTACGCCTGCACTCCCTGCATTCTTTCCTCTACTTTTTATCCTGCAGGAAACAAAGTGATAAGAAAGCTGAAACAAACCAATTTTCTCTTTCTGCTTCACTGGGAGGAAATGCACCATGTATGTTCAACAGTTAAAAGTGTCAACCAGGGTTAAAAGAAAGGATATTTTTATTTTAAATGAGAAGGATTCCACTAGGCTAGTAAGATGTCATACAGTTTTGAGCACTTCTCCATGTCAAACTATCATTAAGACTACATGCCATCATGACAATTTGGGGTGGGGAAAGGACAGGCAACATTGACAGTAGTACACCTGCATGGTCATCACACAGAATGATTCACAACATTAACCATTCCTACTTTGACAGAACTGGAACAACTAAAAGACTAGAGGCCATACCTTGTAGGAACAAAGGGAACTTTTCTGAGAAGTAATGTTAATAGCTGCATAAATTTAACATGATATATATTTAAAAATAATTGGTACACTCATGCGTTTGTGTGTGTGTGCGCGCGCGTACACACATCACATCAGGCCAAAACACACTGCAGAAATATGACCCAGCATGGCATAGTGCTTTGAGTATTGGACTCCAATTCTGGAGACCAGGGTTCGATTCCCTGTTCAGCCATGAAACCTACTGGGTGACATTGGGCAAGTCACACACACTCTGCCTCAGGGGAAGGCAATGGCAAACCTTCCCTGAACAACTCTTGCCAAGAAAACCCCATGGAAACAACTTGATATATATATAGTGGATTTGCCCACTAACCAAGCAGCAAAAACATAGCAGGTTATAACAAACTGGATGAAATGTAGGGAGACACAGGGCCAATTAAATAACTATTCATTTGGTATCATATGTCAAAATAGTGGATGAAAATTTAGGAACGTTGTGTCAATTCCTTTATTTTGGGGTGACAGCTTGAGGGACACTATCTTACACCATACAGCTCTCTTCCCATTATTTGTTGTTGTTAACTGCTCTCAAGCAGCCCCGACTTATAGCGATCTTGTACATTTTCTTCACTAAGAACATTAGTTCTATTTTTGGGAAAAGTGGCTTTGGCATCATTTTGGCAAAACATGCCTGTTAAAATATTATGTCATTTCTCTTTATTTGCCATTTAATTTCAGGTACCTAATTTATTTATAGCACTGGTAAAAAATAATCATCATCTGGTTTTTAAGCCTTCACTTTCCCTCAACATATAGAATTTATCTGTCAAATTCTGATGAAGAATCAATGAAGCTCTGCAGTACACAATAAAATGTTTTGCAGCAAAGAAGAACTGCCAGTAGAATTGCTAAACTGGATAGCTTAATGTGATGTACGTCCAGTTGACATACCCTTTTCTCCTGTTCTTATCACTGGTAAAATATTTTCTTGAAATGGTGTTGATATCAAAGTTGCTCTGAAGAGTATGCCATCAGAAAACCTAATGCCAACAATGTGAATGTTGGGTGCTTTTTGTGGTGTGCATGTAATGAATTCCCTGTTTTGGAGACCCGCTAAGACTTGGAAATAAGCAATAACATAATGTTCCATTCAGTCTGCAAACTGTAATCCTTAACAAAGTAAAATAGCTTAGGGCCATGATCTACCAGACTCTATAGCTGTAGATTTTTTTTAAAATCTCATTTTACCTTTTGTCTTTTTTTTTAATATGGGAACACTGATTTATATAATAAGCTATGCATTGCAAAGATATTTCTAAGATTTTTTTTTCTCAGACAGCTCAGTATTCCTTGCCTAAGAAAACCCTATGAAATTCATGAGGTCATGATAAGTCGACAGGCAATGTGATGGCATACAAACACATTTTAGTGCAAGTCATAAAATTTTAATCCTGCTGCAGATGGAAAGAAATGGAAAATCAGACTTTTAGACATGTCTGCTTTCCTCAAATAGCAAAAAAATATGGCTTACCAGACTTTTACTTCATGATCTGCTTCTGCCTCCTATGGCAATATAGTAATGTTTGGTTACAATTTATGAAAAAAAGACAAAGCTTTGAGAAGTTACTTTGGGGGCTATGATGCCCCCAAGGGTGGGACTGTGAGAAGTTATAGTCCAAAAAAGTAACTTTTCCAAATTCTGGGAAAATATTCCAATTTCATTTAGAGATAAATCCAATGTTAGACCAATTTTAAGTTATATCCCATCCATTTCAGTGCTCTAGTATGATTAATTATGGTTTTAACCCATTTTTTATAACGTTTGAGAATAATGTGGGGAGGGGAAATAAAGACTGTTTGAAAGTTAAAGAATCTAGATAGAGGCCTCTCTAAAGTTTATAGTTGAGGCAAGCACACAAACTCTTTCCACTTTACAGTCCAGAAGGTATTGCTTGATTTGCAGACTTCCAGAATGGAGATCCAATTACCAAAGAAATACAAAGATTGCACAGCTGGAGCCTATGTTTCTTGTTTGAGGCTGGACATCATTGGAAAAAACCCTTTATGATAGATGTCTGAGGCATAGTGAAGTCTGAGTATTCCAGAACACCTAGGAAGAGACTGCCAAATTCAAGGCCAAGCTTCATCGAACATAGATCTCATGAGGCAGAGCATTACGTGAATTGTGCATGAGCAAAAACCTGCATAAGGCATCTTTGGCAATCTCTGAGGCTCTTGTGCACGCATCATTTATTCTCATCGCCAAGGAGGGTGAGCATAGGGACTTTGTACATGGATAAGCTTGAATTTAAAGAAATAAACAATCACAACCCCATACCCAGTGAAACACAAGAATACTGGGAAAGGAGACATATTGAGAGCAAGTCCAACATTACTTCTGCTTGCAATAGTGCCTTAAAGGTCACTAAAAGTTTCATTCTTGTTGTTTAGCTTAAATTGGCATTAATCTTTTCCTAATGTTGTTCTGTGCCTCCTCTGGCAATTCAAAGAAGCTCTCAATAAAGGCCTTCTACTCAGCAACAGGAGAGGCTTAGTTAAAAAAAAAATCTTTAAAATAACGCCTAGGAAAGATACCAAAGCCATTTTAAAGATTTTCAAAATCTTATTAGGAATGAGAGGGGTTCTAAAATCAAGTAAAATCTTGAATAATGTGGAAATGAGTGCGACAGTTCCAGTTAAAAGATTAATCTGTCTTAATCTTAGAATGTATTTGAGGTGCATGCTAGCATTAGAAATTAAATTCCAAAAGGGGTGTGAACCATTAAAAGAACAGATATCTAATGATACTTTTGAGGTTCTTAGTCCTTGTTTGTAGCCTCAGGATGGAACTCAGCCTTAGGGCATTTCTCCTGCAAGTTGCCAGCTCTAGGATTTATCCTGGATTGACTGGCCATATCATAGGTTTTTGTGGGTTTTTCGCGCTATGAGGCCGGTGTTCTAGAAGAATGTTATTCCTGACATTTTGACTGCATCTGTGGCTGGCATCTTCAGAGAATGGTGGATGCCACAGATGCAGGTGAAACGTCAGGAATACATTCTTCTAGAACATGGCCTCACAGCCTGAAAAAACCACCAAAACCTATGAATGCCAGTCGTGAAAAGCCTTCAGCTTCACATTGGCCATATTATGTTTGTTTCCATTGCTAAAATCAGGATGGTTCCACACAAGCATCACAGTCAACTGAGATAATGCGTCTAAGATCTCCGTTATTTTAGTACCAATAAATTCAGTGTCTGAGCTGTTAAAACATACATTGCTTTGAGAGTAACTTTAAGTAGCATAAAGGTGAACCAAATCCTCATGCTGCAAATCAACCAGCAGACAAGATATTCTTTTCTCTTCACTTCCCAGACCTTCCAAGAATATGAATCTACTCTGTAATATATTCCTAGATGAAGGGGGTGACTGTGAAGCCACAAAATCCTCAATCCTAGATTGTTTGGTAACAGTTCAGGTACCTTTAGTTACAAAAGGGGTGAGTTTTTTCTTCTTTCTGGTCTGGTCAGAGTCAGCTTGACCACTTGAAGATGGAAGGGACACTGCCCTTTTCTTCCTTTTAGTCATTATTAATTTTGCTATATGTTTTCCATGACTCTTCTACCCTAAAGATTATGCTTCAGTCTTGTTCAGTCAGCCATAATTGACTTCAATGGTAAAGAGCAAGATAAGCATAAGAAACTCTGACAGTAGAGCAAATGCGCCCGGCTACTCTGACACCATCTTGCTCCATCCAATATTACTTGGGAAGTTACCACTGGGAATTTCCTTTGGAAGAAGTGGCTACAGCATCTCAGCTTGAGGAGTTTCAGTTGTATAACTGTTCCAGCCCCAGTAGTAGAAATAGAAATAATGCAGTTTGACACTACTTTTGATGACCTATGTTCATGTACAATAACTATGTATGATACCACTTTAAGTGTTGCAGCTCCATCCTATGTAATTCTGTGATGTGTCGTTTTACAGTCTTTTGCCTTCTCTGCCAAAGAATGGTGGTGCCTCACAAAACTACAAATCCCAGCATTCTGTAAGATGGCACCATGGCAGTTAAAGTGGTTTCAAACTGCATTATTTTTACACTGTAGATGCAGCCATACTTGCTCCAGATATCTTGCTAACACTGCAGCCACACCATCTGAATCTTCCTGCTACCTTTGGAGCAAAGCAAATACTATGTAACCAGAGCCTGACTTCTGTCTCCTTAATACAGTTTGACACTGCTTTAGCTGCCATGGAGCAACAATATGAAATTCTGGGATTTCTTCTCAGTCAGAGAGTTCTGGTGCCACAGCAAACTACAAATCCATAGCATTGAGCCATAGTAGTTAAAGTGGTGTCAAACTGCATTAATTCTGCTGTGTGGCAGCAGCCTAGGATCACTAAGACTAATTTCACTTGTGGGACCAGTGGTGTCTTTTGGCTCTCATGGCATTTGGATGATGAATCTGCCCAGACTTTTGTTCAAACTTTAAAGGAGATATCCATTCTTTAAGCTTTAAGACTAGTCTCTTCTGGCAGGCTTATTCAGATTATTTTTAAATTGTGAATTTTAAATGATGAATTTTTAATGTAGATTGTTTTAATATGCTTATCTCTTATTTGCCTTTTTAAACTGATGTGTATTTTAACTGATGTGTTTTAACTAATGTGGTGTGTCTGTTAATGTTGTTGTCCTTCGCCTCAATCCATGGGGTGAGAAATAAATATATAAATAAATAAATACTACTATTAGTATTATTGGTAGTAGTAGTATTCAGCATAATGCAACAGAAGTCACTGATGTAATGAAAATGTGAAATCTTGGTTCCAGAATGTTTTGCAAAGTATTAAATGTTAGGCACTAGCACTCAGTGTAGATAGTTTGAAATGTCTTCTTTGGAGCATCAAAATTAATAGGATCCATCCTGTTACCCTGGTCTCTAATGTTTATTCTCTGAGACAGAATTGAAATCCATTTATTATTCTGCTTCTTCCTGATTCACACATTTGCCATGCCTTCCAGCAGCCATACTCCTTTTGAGCATATGTTGCTAATGACTGACATTAAACTGTACTTCTGTAAGGGAAATGGATTTTTTTTGCAAGGTTATGATTTGGATAGACTTGAAGAAAACACCAATCTGCAGTTTTTGTATTGAAAATAATACCCTGTAATTTGATGTTGGATATGCATCATGCAAAAGCAACATTAAAAGGAGTATGGAACAAAGACTTAAGAAACAAACAGCCTGATGCAGCTGAAGGCTATTATGAGTCTCGTAATAGTCACAGCACAGAAACTGGGCTAAAGAGTGGTTCTCTAAAGAAAAGCTGACATGGTAATAATTGTGCACTGACAAATCTTATGCTGTGTGCTATTGAAACTGGAGCATCAAGTGGTCACTGAGTATGTATGAAACCAGAAGTTCCATTCTTCTGATAATGAGGTTTAGAAGGCTCTTATTTCCTTCCAATTATTTTGCAGAATTCAGAATCATCAAAAAGACCTGATGCACATTCTCCTAATGAAACAATCACCAACAGGGATGGAAAGAATATTTGAAAATATTTGAATCAATCCTGGATGCTACCAGATTCTTTACCTTGGGACTTTTGTCTGTAAAATTCTTAGTGCAGTTTTTTAGTATAAAAATATGATCTTCTGCACAAGAATCTTGTTTTCATGCAAAACTGTATCCTCTCCAAATGAACTTTACTCATTTTATCCTATTTTATTTCCCATAGAAAAACAGGTTGCCTGTGTAGAAAAAAACAGATTTTCACTCCAAACACACACACATTTTTTCATAGTAAGTCCCAGCCTGCAAATATTCCATGAAAACTGCATTTTCAAGAAGTCTTTCACAGAAGCCTAAAAATTGTGTAAGTTATTGGGTTTTGCTGGTACAAAAGAGTAACTGGGAGGATTGCATCCCTAGTCAACCTTAGTTGACATTCCTAGTTGATCCAGGCATTATCCTAAAGCACAGATTTTGTGCAGTAGCAAAATAAGATGTCCGGCAGGAAATAGTCTTTTGTGTAGTTGGTAATACAGGCTTTAATCAGGAGAAAAAAGATAAATAGAAAATGGCAATGACATGGAGCAATGGATTCAAGCTACAGGAAAAGAAATTCCACCTCAACATTAGTAAGACCTTCCTGATGGTAAGAGCTGTTTGACAGTGGAATACACTCCCTCAGAGTGTGGTGGAACTCCTTCTTTGGAGATGTTCAAGCAGAGGCTGGACAGCCATCTGTCGAGGTGCTTTGATTGTGTGTTCTTCCATGGCAGGGGGTTGGACTGGATGGCCTTTGTGGTCTCTTCCAGCTCTATGATTCTATAGTTCTACTGCTACCTTTCAGTTTAGGGATCACTTATCTCACTGCTCAATTGGTGAACAAGGAGGATACAAGAATGAAGGTAGGCCTTGCTATTTTGGCTCTAGCTATGTCACTGCAAGTATTGTTAATGGCATCCAGCACTTTCCCAATCACCTAGAAGGTTCACTGGCACCAACAAGGTTTGTCATCACCACAATTTGTCATTACTTTCATCATTACAGTCAGCCCTCTGTATCCGCATATCATGCCCTGTGTAGAAGCTGGAGACTTGGCGGTGGAAACAGAGGAATTCAGCCTTGAGCCTGGCCCTAGTTCCTCAGTGCCTTGGCAGCAGAAACTGCTGCCAATGAGGACAGGCAGGAACCTGGTATGAGTGCAGCAAAGATTCCTGCCAGTTTGGGCAATGGAGAGAATGGGGAGGCAGCCTTACTTGTGCCTTCGTTCAGCCAGCAGAGGTCAAAAAGAGAGAATGTGTGGTGCTTCCAAAGAATGTATGAGAAACATCAAGCAATCAAGGAGCAGCTGCACCCATGAGGACTGGAGATAAAAGCTTGGGAAGAACACCAGGACTTTGTCAGAGGTTAACTGATGTCTGTGATGAAAATACCCTTGCCTTGAACTCTCGTGTTGCCCGACTCCCTGGATCAGACCTTTGGACCTTTGATGATTCTGCTTGCTCCAACCTTGAACTCTTGGATTGCCTGACGACCCTGCTATTCTGAACTCTTGGTATGGTCTGATTTCTTGGACTTCTGATATTCTGGACTTTGGCTTGTTTTTGATGGTATGTTCTTGTTGCTCCTTTGCCTGGTTGTTATCTGGTAACTAAAGACTCTGTAGCTCCATTGCTATTGGCTGCTGGCAGCTTTCCTGGACACTGCAGGGGTTCCATTCTGGACCTCCTCCACCTTGCGGATAGCAAAAACTGTGGGACTTCAAGTCACATTATTATCAATTGACACATGACATGCACATGTGCCACCACTGACAATAATGGGGTGGGGCCATCTGGATGCTCCAGTCTGTAAATGGCTAGCCCGCTGATATGGAAGGCCAACTGTATATAAATTTTGTCAGTTCTAGTTTGGTCCACAATACCATTACACACCATACATAGTTCCAATGCATCTTCAGTCAATGCTGCTTCTTATTGTCTCTGGTACAGCACATAGAATTCACAGTCATAATAGGGGCCTGGGTCCTTAGCTCAGTTTTACAGGAACCTTCACCTTCAACTCTCCTAAAGGAAGCCAGTCCTTTTCTTTCCTTCTCCTATTTTCCTATCCCTCTCTCCTTCCTGTCAGTCTTTTAATTTGATTCATTCTATTTTTCCGCTTCCTCTTTCACACTTTCCCTTTTTTCTAGTTAGAAAAAATAGGAAGCATTTGCAAGTCAATTTGCAAGTCAATAGGGGGTGGGCCAGGCAGTTAGCTCTATATAACT
>JAIPUX010001232.1:166452334-166462554 GCA_020142125.1 Phrynosoma platyrhinos | reverse complement strand
CTGAGCACCAGAAATTGCTCCCTAGGTATAGGGAGATCGGAGGGGGCTTGGCTGAGGTCTGGAATCTGAACAAATGGCTGGTAGGCTGAAACCCTTTTTAAGTGCCCTCACAGCAGCCTGTCCTAGTCTCAATGGCTCTTCACCCCTCAGGGCACACTAAAACATCAACCCTAACTAACTCCAAACACTGCTCTGTCCCTCTATATATACTTGGTCCTGGGAGTAGCCCCTGCCTTTTCTTGGCTTCGCTCCCATTGGCTGATGCAGGCTTACTCTGATTGTAGGTTGCCAATGCTCCAATCTGCCTTTTCTCCACAGGTAGTTAACAACAATACCCAATATAGTATCAGAAAGCCTCTAAGGAGGTTAGTGTGGCAGTGTGATTCATGATCTCGAATGAGATCTGTGAGATCCAGACACAAGTCCCCAATCATGGTCTCTCATTCTGTTTCAGCCTGGCCTCCCTCACAGGGCTGTTTTAAGATTAAGGTGGAGAGGAAGAGATCCATTTATGCTTGTTAGAGTTCACTGGAGGAAAGTGAGGTATAAATATAATTAAAAGATAATAATACAAGCATCTGCACTCTCCATCCCTAGCTCTACAAATAACTGCGGCTTGATCTCAAGTGGCTATCAGTCTAACTTTAAAACCTCTTGGAGAATGATCAATACAGACTTCTGCAACTGTAAGTGGTCCTTCTACTTGCACGCTGCCAGGTGGTAAAGGAGAAAAAAAGGAAAGAAACAGGGTGCTCATTTCCCTTTGCTCAGAGCCTATCCACTGCTGTTTCAATCCTGTGCATCACTAGCATTCAACCCTGAACTTGTCATCTGTGAAGGAACATGGCCCTTGCTTTACTGAACCCCCTTCCCATTTTATCTAAACTGGTAAAATATGTTTACTGGATTTCAAAGAGACTAGTAAAACATGGTTTGAAGTGAATGTATATTTAATGGATTTCAGAGAAACCAGTTTATTAAACCAAGATTTGAAATGATTGTATTAAACTGTCTTGTTCCAAAGTTGGTACCCATAAGGTCCTGGCTCAGAACCTATGTCTAATTATACGGTTTCTCCATCCATACAAACTAATTTCAAAGAAATATATTGCTCTACTTCATCTGTCCCAGTATGCTTATTAATTTAATGAAATATTCATGACTATTTTAGTTCTACTTTTTATTTATATATTTATATTTTATTTATATTTAGTTATCTATATTTAGTCCTTTTTTGGTACTGTTTGCCTCAGGACAGAAATGCACACCACTTTAAAGAAAGAGCTGTTGCTAAACCCAAAAGCCTTGTACAGAGTTTTCCTATCCCTTTCCATAGTTATAAAGTAAATCTAATTACTATGTATTACATATATCAATTAGATTTTGGGTTGGTTATTAGAAAATCCTACCTCACAGCGACCAAAAAACACACATAGGTTTTTGTGGGGTTTTCAGGCTGTGAAGAAGAATGAATTCCTGACATTTTGCCTGCATCTGTGGCCAGCATCTTCAGAGAAACACACATGTCAACAACAACAAAAGTCAGTATGATAACCACCTCCAGGGCATGCCCTCTAATTTAGACCTAAAATGTCCATCTTCCAATTTCCCAGACATGCCCTCTTTTCCAGAGTTAAAATTTCTCCCTGGGCAGATTTTTAAAATGTCTGGGTTTTCTCACAAGGTCTGGACTGGAGGAAGCAGGTGATCACACAGTAGAGCTCTGAAGAGGAGAAAGAGAGACATGCCAGGTTAAAGCAGCCAGCCCTCTACCTTGTGATGTTACCATGTGATTGGGATGGAGCTGCCATGACTGCCGTAATTGCTCGGGCTGCCATTCCCTTCCATCCTAAGAGGAAAGCCTGACAGGGAGGAAGATGGTGGACAGGAGAAGAACGCCCTGACACCATGGCCTGGAGGGCATCTGACTGCAAGGAAAGTCTGTCTTCTCTGTTGAACTGAGTCAACTATGGGGTGGTGGTTCCTCTTACATCTGCCCAGAGTTAGTAAACGTGTCCTCTTTTTTTCCTTTTCAAAACCCTAACCTAAACACTGGATTGGTAGTGGGGTTTACCATGGGGCTGTTGTTTCAATGGCTTCTCATTCATTTCATTTTTGAATGTGCACTTGTCCAAAAGACAGCACAACCAAATTAATTCAAGACAGACCAGCCCAATTTTGACCATCTTTTTTCATGTTGTTCAAGAAATCACAGATAGGACAATTAGACCAGCAATACCATTCTGAGACCATTTTCGTGAAGTGGAGCAGCAAGAGAAAATGCTGGTGCAGCTCTCTGCACCAACAAATCTCAATCCCATAACATTCTGTTCCTGCTTTAGGGACAAGATTTATCCTGCTTTCTTGTTCCAGCAGTGAGGTCTCCCATGAAGAGATGCTGTCAAGCATGTAAACATATCTTTATGAAACCAACATCCAGTGACAATATACACATGGAATAATTATAGTTATTAAGACAAATAGGCTTATTTACTACGGTATATGAAAAAACCAACAAGAGGAAAAAAGGACAGGAAGTGCATGATGGAAATGCAAAATTCCTCTAGAATGTTAGGTTGAGTCCTGGATGAAACACATGCATGTGCCCAAGGACTCTATGGAGCTACACTGCCTTAATATTATCCTAAGATCTTTTGTCTCTGCAGAATTTCTATATTAAGAACCCATTTTCACTTCAGTTTAATACAGGGAGAGCTGATCTCCCATGAATAAGGAGCTAACGGAACCATTGACAGATTAATTGAAAAAAGGGACTCCTCTTCAGCCTTTTTAAATTTAATCTAGGGAGAATACTGTAGTATGAATGAATTCCTCAAACATCATGCTGATTATTTCACACTGGGCACAAAAGAAGTGATTGAAAGTTAAACAAAATAACTCACCTGGAAATAATCTTCTTTGGTAAAGGTCTTTTGCTACTTTTCTAATGCATTCTCCTTCCTCTCCCGTACAGCTGATTAATGACAGTTTCTCCAATTAACAATCAAGTACAAGCAGTCTGGAAGTAGTCCAGCTGCCAAGAACTGCAGCATCCACTTCATTCTAAGCCTCTGGTGCATTTTAAAGGGCATGTCTACATTATAAATGTAACCCACTTTCAAATTTGTTTAATTGTCATGCCCACCTTCCAAGGAAAGTGAGCAGTATTGCTGTCAAAGGATATCTACCACAGGAAGTAGCTAGTGCAAGAATTCTCTAATCCAGTTTTAATACAATGCTTGGTATCTAAAAGGTCTTAGATTCAATCCCTGGTATCTCTTCTTAAAATAGCAAGGGATGGGAATAGGCAACATTTGGTAAAAGGGGTTAATAATCTGACTCACTATAAGGGAACTTGAGTCAGAGTGGTGTAGTGGTTTCAGTGATGAATTAGGACTCCAGGAGACCAGGGTTCAAATCTCTGCTCAGCCTTGGAAATCCACTTGGGCGAATCACACTCTCTCATCCTATGAGGAAGACAATAACAAACCTACTCTGAATATATCTTGTCAAGAAACCCTATAATAGGGTTACTATAAGTACAATTTTATTTTAATATTTATTTGCTTTTTTATTTTTGTTTCATTTGTATGCTGCCTTTCTCCTAAAGTGAAACCCAAGTGGACAAAGTCAGTTAAAAAACCTTCACAGTACAAATATAAAAACAATTAAAATCACTACATAAAGGAGTATAAAATCAAGTAAAAGACAGGCAAGTTTTAAAAGATAAAGTATCCTAATAAGAAGCTCCCCTGCTTAAACATTTAAAGCTTGTTTGAACAAAAAGGTATTTGCCTGAAGGTGCAAGGAGAACAGGTAGGGGGCCAGCCTAACCTCCCATTGAAGAGAATTCCAGAATTCCTGTGATGGTGGCAGAACAAGAGAAAGCCTTCCCCATAGATATTAGAGCTTTGACAGATTTGTATGCGGAGATATGGTCTTTCAGATAGTCTGGACCTAAGCCATATAAGGCTTTATAGCACCACTGTGCCTGAAAACCAGCTGGTAGCCAGTGAAGCTGTTGACTTGACGACACATAACAAAACAAATAAAGCAACTTTTCATGTTACAAGCTTCAAGGTTTCTTCTAGGGAACACAGCAGATATTTATAACACTTCATATTAGTTTAGTGTAAAGATGAAGAACTTCTGGCTCATGAGCAAGATCCATGGATTCTGCACTTGGCCTACAAATTTGGCCTGCAACTTTATTTATTTATTCTTTTGGCCATTGTATCTAATAGCTGCTTGAAGAGATTATTTAAAATCAGGGAAACTGTTGCATAGAAGTAGAGCTTACGGGGTTGAGCTGTATTTTAGAAGGTGGGAACCTGTTGCATGGGACTGATATCTGTTTTGCAGCCTGGAGAGATGTTGCACTGGCATGCATGCCTTGGAAATCATTCCTGGAATTGAACTGTACCTTGTATGCATAGAGGGTGAAATGTCCAAACTCTCCACTGCAATTCATTTTTTTTCTTGGCCTTTGTCATGGGTAGAATACACCTCTCAGGAAGATCTTTCTCAAACTGGAATTCAGTTCCTAAGCCAAAGGATGCTCCCTACCATTTTAATGCCTTGAAGCATTCACAATCTTGCATATGCATCCCTTGCTCAGGACGGAAAGAATATGGTCCTCGAGTTGTTGCACTGCAATTCCCAGCAGTCCTAGCCAGCAGAGATAACTGAGAAGTTGCAGTTACAGAAGCCTATGGAAATCTCCATGATTCCCATCTAGCTCCAGCTGTACAGTTGGCCCTTCACATTTGCAGCCTTGAGACTTGTGGTTTCAATGACTCGCAAGGTCAAGGCTACTAATGCAGGCATTCCTACTCCCTTTCCCTGCCCCATTGCTCCCTGGGCTCCAAAGGGACTTTGGGGGGTGGAGACACCTCCTCCTTTTCCCTGCCTGAGCACTCCCTGGGGAAGGCAGCAATCTGGCTAGGAAAGGGGCAGGGAGCCAGTTAAAGGGACGGGAGGGTGGGAAAAAAGGAGTGCAGGATCCTGCTCCTCTTCCCCCACCTACTCCTTTCTTTACCTGGGTTCTGAGTGGGGAGGAATTATTTGGGGGGTTGCAGACTGCCAGAAATAGTGTGAATTCAGTCCACTTTTAGGGTTAGGGTTAGAGTTAGGGAACCATGGGAACTGTATTTTATTGTGGCACCAGAGTTGTCTGACAGAGAAGGTTCAATGTCTCAGGAAAATAACAGTTCCCATGATTCCCTAGCACTAACCCTAACCCTAAAAGTGGACTGAATTCACACTATTTCTGGCAGTCTGCAACCCCCCATTTGTGTTTTTTCCACATTCGTGGTGGTCTTGCTGCCCTAACCCCCATGAATGTGGAGGGAGGAATGTATTCCTAACAAAAATCCTGTAAAAGCAAAAGTGGAGAGTGAGGAATCTTTTGAAGGCATAGAAGTGAACTGTTCCCTAATGCTTTCATATGCTGGATGATATCAGGGGTTTTGTAATGCTCCTAAAACAACCAAGTCTTGGGCAGCTGCAGCACCAGCTGGGCCCTTGGCCATTGAAGCACCAGATAGAGCTTTAGCCAGGGACAATTAGCTTCACTCCTCTGAATTCCCCACATGTGGAAGCTGGAGAAGGAGCAAAGCCATCTGAGTCTTGATCTCAGGACTCAGCAAACTCCTGGATGCACAAGTTGACCATGTAGCTGGTTTTGCAATGATGCACCATTACCTGGATGGGATGGTTCTTCTTCTTGCTAACCTGGAAGAGTCAAATTAGGAGCCAGGCCAGTATAAAGTGTTGTTATCATCCATGTTGTAGAAGAGGTGTTGAAGAAGGTCAAAGCCTTGGTTGTTTATGGCCAAGGCAAGATTTGAAGCTTCATTCATAAGCTCAGTACCTTAGCAATTATGCAGTAATACCTCTCAAAGTTTTATTTTACTAAATGTATTAATCCATTAAAAATGAATGAATTCTTTACATGAAAAAAAAACCAAAGAAACCAGGAACGATGAACAAAACACTCAGATAACACAGAAACAGCACTCCCTTTATGCTAAATAACCCCTCAAGTAGAATATACTGTTTTGAGATTATTTTTTTAAAAACTTGACAACTGCCTTGTAGATGCATCTAAACAAGAATTTAATTCTGCTCCCTTCTGTTCTTCTTCTTTTAAAAAAAGTTCTTATTAT
Source organism: Phrynosoma platyrhinos (assembly GCA_020142125.1). Taxonomy (NCBI): domain Eukaryota; kingdom Metazoa; phylum Chordata; class Lepidosauria; order Squamata; family Phrynosomatidae; genus Phrynosoma; species Phrynosoma platyrhinos. Next base: position 166,456,387 of record JAIPUX010001232.1, on the reverse strand, counting down.
TAAGGGCTTATTATCTTACAGAATTGCTCTGTGCCTGGAATGTGACATTAACTCAACAGTTGCCAAGGGAAGAATTGTTAATTTCTTACCAGAGTACACCACACACATACAAGTATATCTTATATATGCAATATAGCCAATATATCTTAACTTTTATGAAACAGTAGCTCCTTCTTTGGGCTTTTACTCTTTTTGTCTCGCAAATGTATACACAGGTTAAGTATTAACCTGTAAATACAGGTTGTGTATCTCTTATCTGAAATGCTAAGCACCAGAAGTGTTTCAGATTTTGAACTTTGGAATATTTACATATATATAATGAACTATGTTGGAGATGGCACCCAAGTCTAAACATGAAATTTAATTATGTTTCATATAATAATAATAATAATAATAATAATAATAATAATAATAATACACCTTATACACATGGCCTGAAGGTAATTTTATACAATACTTCTAAAAATATTGTGTAAGAAACAAAGTTTGTGTACATCAAATTAACAGAAAGCAAAGCATCACTATTTCAGTCATCCATGATTTTTAAAAAATATTTTGGAGCATTTTGAATTTCAGGTAAGGGATACTCAACCTGTAATATAGTAAGGATTATAAACCATGATCTACCAGGATCTTGTTCCATTGTTATGTGTTGTTTTTCCTTGCCACATGTAGCTCTAACTTTATTTTAAAAGGAAATAAAAACTGACAATAGGAGGCAATTCCCCAAGAATGGCAGCACTTGTCAGTCATCATCATTGATTGGCTGGTCCTGTCATATTCTAGAAAGTCTCCCTATGAGTTACACATGGTCTAGATAAATTCTTAAGGAGGGAGAACAGCTGTGCGACTTTCCAGGAGTCTTCACCTTTGGTTATGAAGGCTATGGCTGCTGGGACTTGCAATCCAACAAAAATCTGCATTGCTGCACAATTACTATCTTTGTGTATAAAATGTTATGGTTTCTTTGCTGTTTGCATTGGTCTTCAACCCTTTCAAATCCATCAGACTACTTATACTGCACTGGACCTACAAAACATTGTAAAAAGAGAATACTATTTAGCCCACTTATCAGGGCCGGCCCAAGATATTGGCTGCCTGAGGAGGAGTAACAAATGATGCCTCTCATCCAAATACTGACCCAGGTTTCTATGCATAATGCTCAAATTATTTTGGCACAAGAGGCAGAAAATGTTATAAATACCTCTAGCTCCCCATGGGAGCAAAATACTATTATAAATGTCAGCTGTCTTGTGTTCCACATCGGGGAAAAGGCAGCATATAAATGGAATACAAAAAATAAATATAATACAAAGGATATAACTTAATGGCTGTCCTTTCATGACATCCCTAATCAGAACTTGCCTTATGGTAAGGGCTGTCTTGCTGATGATCTGATAGAAAAATCTCCCCTGGTGCACTCATTCCTAATGACAAGTTTATTTCTTCATTTTAAAAAAAATGCATGGGGAGATGGGCGGTCATCCATATAAGGTCTCTCCCTACTCTATAAAGATCTCTGGCCAACTTCTAAAACTCAAAGATAGAAATATATGACTACCAATATGATGAAATGTCTGGAACCTATGCCCTATGAGGAATGGCTAAGGGAGCTGCATATGTTTAGCCTGAGGAAAAGAAGGTTAAGAGGTGATGTGATAGCTATGTTTAAATCTTTGAAGGGATGTTATGTTGAGGATGGAGCAAGCTTGTTTTCTGCTGCTCCAGAGACTATCCAGCCTCTATATAAAAACATCCAAAGAAAGAGACTTCACCACTCTCTGAGGCAGCCTATTCCACTGCCACACAGCTCTTAGCATTAGGAAGTTCATCCTGCTGTTTAGACGGAATCTTTTCCTGTAGTTTGTATCCATCATTTTGTGTCCTAGGCTGCTCACACACTGCAGAGGTGGAGCAGTTTGACACCACTTTGGCTGCAACGGTTCGGTGCTATGGAATTCTAGGATTTGTAGCAGGGGTAGGCAACCTTTCCCCTTTAAGGGCAGAGGGACTTCAGCTCCCAGAAGCCTCAGCCATGTTGGCCAATAGTCCTATGTTGGCCAATAGCTCCTGGGATTCTGGGAGCTGAAGTCCTTTGGCCCTTAAAGGGGAAAGGTTGCCTACCCCTGATTTGTAGCTTTTGGATATACTTAGCCTTCCCTGTCAGAGAGCTTTAGTTCCCCATTAATCTACAAGTGTGGCTGGGGACATAGGTCTAACACATATAGAGGGTAATGCTGTGGGAACATTTCTAAACTTTGGTGCCAAATACACATTACAAGGGAGGTTCTGGAAGTAGGAATGATTATCAGGATCATGGTCCAGACATGGTCTGGCATGCTTAACTGCTGTAGTTGGGCATATATGTGTTCATGCAGGATGATGGGTTATGCTATCCTATTGGTGATGCTGGGAAGAGAAAGCACTGTGTATCAGTAGTGGCCTGGGATAATAAGCAGATGTGTGGGGAGAAAGTATGTGCTGCAAATATCAATGTTGTTCTTGTGGGAAGCTGCTGCTTGGTAGTGGGGGAAAGAAGGAGAGGTGAGATCTGGGAAGACAGTATGGAGATTATCACAGTGTTAATTAAAGCGGTTTACCTGAGCCGGCTTAAAATTTAAAATGGGCAGCATCCTGATGTTATCACAAGGATTTATCCACTGAAATTGCCACCCGGGTGCAGCCTGGGTCCATCCCTGCACTCAGGACCTCTCAGTGCAACTTTTTTCGAAGCTGGGAGTTTTTTGGCTTAAGGAAATGGCCACTGGAGCAGCCCTGGGAGCAGGGATGGGTCCGGGCTGTACCCGGGCAATGATTTCGGTGGCAAAATCCTTGTGATAACATCAGGATGCCACCCATTTTAAATTTTAAGCCAGCTCAGGTAAGCCGCTTTAATTAGCGCTGCAATAATCTCCTATGTTTTGAGTTGCTGACGAATGGAAGGGTGGACTTTTGTAACTGATGAAGTGTTTGCATGCTAAATATACAATCTAACTAAAAAAACAAACCAACACCTTTCAGTCCTGACTGGTCAACTCTGCTTATTGAATAAAGCTTTTCTGCATCTGCTAAAGGCTTATGCTTCAAGGTTCCTTCTGAAAACATCTAAACTTACAGCAAAAACATATGTAGGCGCAGAACTGGGCCTGCCCTAGTTTTGGCAACTTGTCCACAGAATGAAGTCAGCCAGTGTGGGTCATTCATTACCTGGCAAGGGCTGCAGCTGCACTACAGAATTAATGCAGTCTGACACCACTTTGATTGCCATGGCTCGATGCTATGGAATTCTGGGATTTATAGTTTTGTGAGATAGCCTTGTCTGTCAGAGAGCTCTGATGCCACAACAAACTACAAATCCCAGGATTCCATAGGATGGAGCCATGACAGTTAAAGCAGTGTCAAGCTGCATTGTTTCTGCAGTGCAGATGCAGCTATTGTAAGCTGTCTTGTTTAATTCAAAGGGCAACAAAGGGCCTTTGCAGACTGCCAGAAATAGTGCACATTAAATTGAGGCACTGCCCTGGCTCAGTGCTAGGGAATCATGGGAACTGTAATTTATTGTGGCACCAGAGCTCTCTGACAGAGAAGGCTCAATGTCTCAGAAAAAAAAAAATACAGTTCCCATGATTCCCTAGCACTCAGCCAGGGCAGTGCCTCAATTTAATGTGCACTATTTCTGGCAGTCTGCAAAGGCCCAAAGTAAGCATAGCATAGACTGATGGGATTTTTGTCCCCCTCCTCATCCCCTTCTCTCACATCTGCCCACTTGTCAGCTGTCAGGATGGGATAGGCAGGTAAGTGTGTTACTTTTAATCAGGCCAATTTAGGGATCAAGCATGGCTGTTTTCTCTTAAGGAAGGTGACGCTAGTATTACCATATATTGCAAAACTCATACTGAGCTTCTGACACACACCTCACATTATTTTAAAACAAACAAACCTTAAGCACCAACCAAATGAACATGCCAAGTAGCCTTGTACATTTGCCAACTTTTTAACCAGTTCTTGAGCGGTAATGGGCTGGATGAGGAAAAACAGATTGAAACTGAATCC
>JAIPUX010001232.1:166393208-166424934 GCA_020142125.1 Phrynosoma platyrhinos | reverse complement strand
CTCCAGAATCTTTCCAGGTATTGATGTCAGACTAATTGGACGATAATTTTTGGGATCCTCTTTTTTCCCTTTTTGTAGATGGGGACAATATTTGCCGTCCTCCAGTCCACTGGGACGTCTCCTGTTTTCCAGGAGTTCTCAAAGATTATTGCCAATGCAAGCTGAGCTGCATCTGCACTGCAGCAATAATGCAGTTTGACAACACTTTAAACTGCCATGGTTCAGTGCTATGGAATCATGGAATTTGTAGTTTGTTGTGGCACCAGAACTCTCTGTATAGCATTGAGCCATGGCAGTTAAAATGATGTCAAACTATATTCTTTCAGGAGGGCACCATGACAGTTAAAGCAGTGTCAAACTGCATTAATTTTGCAATGTGGCAACAGCCTTGGTTTTCTTGGCTATGGATTGATTCCTTAGCTTCTTGACTTCCAGACTGCTAACTAACCACAGGGCTTGTCTTGTTCCTCATAATGAATGATGACAACTGGTTGGCAAGGAACTGAGAACAGATAAAATCTGTTCACTCCATGCATCTGAGGAAGTAGACTTGAGTCTCCAAAATCTTATCTATAACATCTTTTGGTTTGTCTCAAAGGTGCTCCAAGATGCACACAAATAAAATTAAGTTTTCTCTATACACTGCACCATACTTTATAGAGTTTCTTCTCTCAAAATGTGATAATGGCCAATACCATAGGTAACTTTCAAAGCCAATAGAGTAAGTTCATGGAAGAACAGGAGCAGGGAGTGACTATCAATAGGTATTGGTCACAGATGGGTAACTTTAGGAGCAGATTCCCACCCACCCTCCAATCTGCTGTGGCCACAAATTCTTGAATCCACAAGTGCTGCAGAATTCAGGCACAGAAATAACTAGAAATCTCATTTTGAAAATTCACAGTTCAGTCTTGTTAGTGTCATATGCCTGTGTAGATTCTCTTTTGTTTGAGGTTGTACTTTTTTTTACCACTGTTGCGTAAGTGGACTTCCACCAGTGTAACCTTTCACATGGGACTAAATCCTATTGTTAGTCTGAACTAGTGTAAAGCCATCAAATTAATTGGGTATACCTAAGTGTTAAAGGACCTAAATAATAATAATAATAATAATAATAATAATAATAATAATAATAATAATAATTTATACCCAGCCGTCTGAGTTCAATCGGGGTGGCTCACAAGTAATAAAAGTACAAAATACATTCAAACCCCTATACCCTCCCCCCCCTTATAAAAGTATTAAACCAACAAAGATTAAAACCAAACAGATTAAAACAAAGATCAATAACAATGAATCAAAGGGAGAGATGGTGGTCACAGTTGACTAGGAGGCAACAGGAAAGTTCCTGGAGGGCTCCCCTAAAAGGGGTTTCTGAGGGCAGGATATCTATCCTGGAAAGGCCTGCTGGAAGAGATCCGTCTTAACAGCCTTTTTAAAGCTGTCTAAAGATGTAAGCAGATGGATCTCATCCGGCAGGCCATTCCATAATCTGGGGGCGACCATAGAAAATGCCCTCTGGGAGGTAGCCGAAAGCCTAGCTTTTTGTGGCCGGAGCAAATTCCTCCCAGAGGACCGGAGTGTGCGAGGAGGATTGTACGGGAGAAGGTGGTCCCGAAGATAGTTTGGACCCAAGCCATTTAGGGCTTTAAAGGTGATAACCAACACCTTGTACTGGGTTTGGAATAATAAGCAGCCAGTGGAGGGACTTTAATATTGGAGTAATATGGTCCCTCCTAGATGTACCAGAAACTACTCTGGCTGCCATATTTTGTACTAACTGCAGTTTCCGGACCAAGCACGAGGGTAGCCCCATGTAGAGCATATTACAGAAATCTAGACGTGAGGTTACAAGCGCATGCACAACAGTCTCAAGGTCCCTTACTTCCAGAAAAGGGCGCAGCTGGTGTATCAGTCGAAGCTGATAACAGGGGCTCCTGACTGTCGCATTTACCTGATTTGTCATCCTAAAGGAACCAGATCCTGTCTAAACTTGTGGAAGCTAAGCAGAATCAACCCTGGTTAGTAATTTAACAAGAAATCGTCAATGAAAACCTTGTCTAAGAAACCCCTATGAAATTCATGGGATCACTATAAGTTGGCAGGTGACTTGAAGGCACACACATGCCCCTAAGTGTTCAATCACTAATAACCAACTGATTTAATATGTTTAGTCCAATTAGGAATAACCACCAGGATTCCAGCCACGGAGTTGTGCATTCTTGGACAGTGCATAACTCTTTTTCAGCACCTGCCTTCTTAGCTGGGACTCCAGAAACAGCTACTGTGCAGTTTCCTTTCACGATAGGACTATAAGCCTACACATTGGCAGAAACACAATCAGTTACACAATCTCAGCAGTATTCACTAAAAGGGTGGTATAGTACAACCACTATCTAAATACATGCAAGCCCTATTCAAGAATGATGTAGATCTTGACCAGAGGGGGCCATTGCTTTAAGAGAGACTTGCACTTCCTGGGGGCTTTCTCGAGGCAAGCAAACAGATAGACATTTGCATTAGATTTCAGTGACTGAAAAAACAGGCAGGGAATCATATCTGGCTTGTGAAACCACATATGGTCTATGGGTGTCCAACATACACGTTGGCCATGATAGCTTTATGGAACTTCCAGGTTGAGAGGTTACATGCTTTTGAAAGCAGTCATAGTTTGATGACTTTGCATGCAGAAGGCTTCAGACTCAATCCCAGTATTTCCAGGTAGTGCTGGAAGAATCCTGATTAAAAGCCTGGAGAACTTCTGCCAGTCAGTGTCAACAATACTGGACATGATGGAAACATGGACTGACTCAACATAAGGCAATTTTCCTTCAAAGCCTCTGAATTACCAATCCTGGAGAATGGTGTCAGATGACACAATTAAAGCACTTTAGCAGCCATGGCAACTTCCTATGGAATCCTGGGAGCTGCAGTTTAGGGAGGAGTATTTAAAATGTTCAGTTAGAATGTTCTGGGGCCTTATCAAACTACAAATCCCAGGATTCCAGAGCATGGTTCCATGCTAGTTTGAAGTGTATTGCACAATAATTGTGGAATGTGAAGGGGCCTCATATCAGCTTGTGGTTGTCCACAGGTCAGCCATTGTGGGGAACAGGATACATTTTGATCTGATCCAACAGGGCTCTTCTTATACTCATCCTGTCTCTGCTCCAAAACTTCAGAAAACTGTTCATTGATGATTACAATAGGACAACAATTGTTCCACGAGAGAAAGCCCTGTGGGGTTAAAGAGCTGCAAAGTGGCCGCCTGTGGAAGTCCTTACTGACATAATGCTGCTGACTTTTGCTGATGCAAAGGAAGACATTAGAAAGGAGTGGTCAGTTTTCCAGCTGAGAGAGGTTGATCTTGGGTCAAAAGAAAAACACATCCACCCACCCAATAGCCTTGAGTTTTCATGCTGGAAAGTAGGAAAAGGAAAAAAAGATTTTAAAAATGTTTATAGGTCTAGGCGCAGGAGGATACCAGATTGTTTGCCTTTCTCCTTGGGGAATGTGTTACGGACAAACCACTGTGAAGAGAATGAGCCATCCCCTGGAAGATGTCATGGGCCCCCTTGTTAACAGCTTGTAACAATAAAGAAACCACACTCTCCCACTGAGCAAAAATACATCTGACTGCCTCTCATTTCGAGAGCATCCTTTTCAATCTAGTGATTTTATTTATTTATTATTATATTGACCAGGGCAGACCAAGATATTTTTCTGCCTGATGTGTAGGCAAAATGGTGCCCTTCCCATTCCATGTAAGCCATGGAATCAGAACACCAAAACTGAAATCAAAGCAGTATTTTATTTCCTTTTTTTCTATGCTGGCAATGGGAGAACATCATACCTCCCAAGTGTCCCGATTTTGCAGGGTCAGTCTCAATCTGTCATCCCACTTTTTGAGCTGCTTTTAAAAAGCCCCGCTTTCTCTCTCCTCCTCCCACTCTCTCCCTTTGTCCTCAGCTTAATGCAACTGCTGCAACCTGAGTTTAAATACAAAAGCACTCAGTTAATTCAGCAGGCAGGAGAGGATGGCATGACACAGAATAGTTCCCTTTCCGGGAGCCTCAGGGAAAAGCAAACCAATGGACATTGGGACATTCTTGCTTGTGTCCCTTTATGCAACTTCACAATTCACGGTTTCTTAGCATCTCTGCTCTGTAGCTTCCAAGACCCTTAGTGCATGGGAAGGTAAACTGGAACTAGTGCTGGATAACTTCATCTTTGTTTAAGGCTCACCACATGATGTCATTGCTCGCCTATTATTCTCCTATCAAAGACCATATTAAAAGCTTTTTTTTAACAGAAGCAAAAAATCAGTTAATGACAACCAGCCTATTTTGATGTACAGTGCAAAAGTTAAATTCCACTTTACTGGCAATTTGGGGTGGTCACAGCTGGTTAGTGAGTGTGCTATGGTGTGGGAAAATGTGATCAGAGGAGGAGGGAATTCCTTACTCCATACCTGTGCAAATTCCACAGATTCCTTATCCATGGATTCAATAATCCATGGCTTGAAAATACTGTATATATTAAAAAAGATACATTCCAAAAAGCAAACCTTGATTTTGCAATTTTATATAAGGGACACCATTTTACTACCTCATTGTATATAAAGTGACTTGAGCATCCACAGATTTTGGTAGTCACAGGGAGTTCTGGAACCAAACCCCAGCAGATACCAAGGGACCACAGTATGTTAATTCCTAGGACTAGGCACTTGTTGTTCATTGTTTACATAAGGCCCTGGCAAGCATCACAGGTAGGCATGGATGGGACTCCCAGAAGCTGCCTAAGAAAGCACCTATGCAGTCAACTTTACCATTTCCACCTCCTCTTGCCTCCAGTTTTGACCTGACAGTCCTGAATAACAGCATGCACCTACCACTAGAGAGCACTCATTTTTCATTCTATGTTCATAAAATCACGCACTTAGAAGCAGACCTTTGGATGCATGTCAGAGCCTGGAAAAGTGGGTTTCTTTTTTTGGACTACACAACCCCAGATCCTCCAACACTATGGTCCTGCTGGCTGGGGGATTCTGAGGCTTGTGATCCACAAGTAATTTTTCCAAGGTGTATGCCATATATATATATCAGAGAAAAGACTGTTTTGGAATTTTAAGCCCTTGAGGGAATCCAGGAAGATATTCTGAAGGTTCATTCTAACTAGACATTTGGTCTATGCTGCTCAGCATCCTACCATTAAAACTGGTTTGTGCATGCATGTTCATTTAGTGGGCATTTTGTCACTTGAGGTTCCACAACCAAATGTGTGAACTGTTGACATAACTAATTAATGTGTTTTATAATTAATATAGCTGCTGGAGGTTTACTGTCTCTGGACAATCTTGCCAAGAAAACCCTGTGATAGGTTAACCTTGTGAGCCAGTGTGGTGTAGTGGTTTGAGTGGTTTATGTCTCTGGAGACCAGGGTTTGAATCTAGGCTCAACCATGGAAACCCACTTGACCTTGGGCAAGTCACACTCTCTCAGCCTCAAAGGATGGTAAGGGCAAGCCCTCCCCCAAGACACTTTCCAAGAAACAACAACAACAACAACATTAAATTTGGGATTGCCATAAATTAGGAATGACTTGCAGGCACACAACAACAAGAACAAGAACAAGAGCTCTATTTTACAAGAAGGAACTGGCAAAACCACCTCTGAGTATTCCTTGCCTATGAAAAGCCTGGAAAATTAATGAGGTCACCATAAGTCAACAAGTGCCTTGAAGGCACATAGACACACAAAGGCACACACACTCATTACGTAATTGTTTTCAATCTTTGTCTTCCACAGGAACAGGCAGATTTCATCAAACTGGTACATCCTAGGATCTGCAGTGACATATGGCCCAACCAGTAGACATGTGTTGGTTGGAACCATTCCATAAGCTACCAACCAGGGAAAGTAAGCCTATGATCCCTCTCATGTTTCAGAACATATTATTCTTTCAGAGAACATTCACATGAAAAACCAGGGGGGACTTTCTCCACCCACCTGAACTTTCTCCTCCCACCATGTGTAAGATCAGCATCCAAGGCTTTGACCTAGCTCAGGCTCTCAGAACAAACCTTAGGAAAGCTACATTTTAGACTGCAACTTCCCGAATCACCAGCCAGCATTACTGCTGGAGAGTTCTGGGCATTGTAATCCAAGAAGTAACTTCTCCACGTTCTGTGTGAGATTAGAGTAGTAAATGCCCAAGACAGATCCTTTTTAGTGGTGTCTCTTGTAACTATAGAACAAGCTTCACATGGATGCATGCAGAGATCTTCTCCATTCTTCATCTCCAGGCATTGGCTAAAGGACTTCCCATTATTTTGGTGGCGTATTTTTAGAACTGTTTACTTTTACCATTGTCTTACACTGTTTTTCATGCCCTGTCATTTTATTGTTTTGTTTTATATTTAAAATATTGTTACTGTTTTGTATATTCTTGATAAAGATGTAGGATGCGTGAGTGAATAAGATTTCAAAATAACAGAAGCAATCATTCTGGCATTTATCTGGGCCAAGATCCTAGATCAACTACTTAGTTAAGTATACTTAACTAGCATCTCCTTGCCTGATTCCCCCTCCCCAATCCTGTTTTATTGGGCAGCAGTCACTCCAGCAGCTGATGGAGGTCTGTTCTCCTGATGATCAGGGCACAAGAGATAGTGCTTCCACCCTCTCCTTCTGGGGATCCAGAGTGCAACAATCAGAAGCAGGATCCCTGCCTCAATTCCTTCTCACATTGGACATCACTGACAGGAGGGGTGTATGGAAAGGGTAGTGTCATGTTCCATCTTGAGAGTTCAGTTTCTGAAGATGAAGCAGACTTATCACAGCTGTGCAGTCCTTCAGCTTGGTCTGACTGCCACTTGACTGCTCCACAGGAGGAGGGAGAAGTGCCAACTCCTCGAGAAAGGTGAGCCTGCAGAATCTGGAACAGACTCAGTCTCTCCCATGCAGGGGCACATATGCATCAGGGAAGTGCCCCCCTGAAATACTATCTGCAAGTTGGGTGGGAGTGAGTCAGTATGATTTACAAGTCAAGGGCTTTTTGTCTCAAACACAAAGGCTGATTGCTAAACAGCTGATAGCAGAAACACAGCACCAACTAATGAGCAAACAAAGTAACAGAGCTGCTTACAGTTCAGCACTTACTTTATTTAGGCCCTGTACAGACCAGCCAAAAGAGGTGTCCTGGGGGTGGAGTTGGGATGTGGTGAACACACACCAGCTGCCCCAACTCCACCCTAACTCCGCCCCGACTCTGTCCCGATGCTGCCGTCATGCTGCGTGCCTCACCACATGACGGGTGGCATCAAGGCGCTCCCTTGACACAACGTTCAGACATGCTGCACCAAAGGAGCGTGGAAAAGCCACCACTGCCATTGTACCAAGGGCGGCTTTTTGCTGCTCCAAAAAGGAGCAGCATTTGCCAGCTCTTTTTGGAGCGGCAAAGTGTCAGATTGGGGCCGCAGCATGCGGTTGTTGTGGCCCCAATCTGGCAAGGAAAGGGGCGGCAGGACACCGCTCCTTAGGGGTTGTCTGTTTAGCCCAGGGGTAGGCAACCTTTCCCTTTAAGGGCCAAGGGACTTCAGCTCCCAGAAGCCTCAGCCATGTTGGCCAATAGTCCCATGTTGGCCAATAGCTCCTGGGATTCTGAGAGCTGAAGTCCCTCGGCTCTTAAAGGGGAAAGGTTGCCTACCCCTGGTTTAGCCCCTCAGTAAACAAAACCCTTAAGTCTCATACAAAGTTCATTTACAAGCTGCAGACCCAGCAAGAGAGTTCCTCGATGTCCAAGCCTGGTAAATGGTATTCAGTCAACAAACACAGTCCAGGTGAAACCCAGAGTTCAAGGAGCATGATGGGGATTAAATCAGATAATCTCTGACAACTCCTGGAGGGCAGGGCAGCAAATCTATAGTTCAGCAGCTTAATGAATCTACTGACTAATTAACTGCTGCTTCCTATCAATCCTTGAGATCACCTCAAGCCCTCCCTTTGGTGTCTCCACTCGGTGAAGGTAGGTATAGTTACATTGTCTTCTGTATCTGAATGGACAGGACTTTCTGTCAGAGCTGGCACTGAACTCTGGTAAATATTTGAGACTTGTAGCTCTGGATCCTCTTCCTGCTCTGGGTCAGCAGCAAGTCCTAGTATGTCCTCAATTTTAGTCTCTAAGTCAGAGACAATTTCCATGTTCTGGAAGCAGGGCATGACACTTTTCCCCATTCAGTTGCTGAAAACAAACTTGATTTCATTCTCAAGCCTGGATCTACAATGAGATCTGACTCTGTGGTTTATGACCCTGGACTGTTTCTTGATCTTGTTATCTGCTGTTTGTGGACTTTGCTTAAGATTTAAGGCTTCTGACCCTGGACTGTTGGTTATTGGATACTGCTTGTTTCTTTGGCTTCTGAATTTCGGACACTGTGTCTGCTGGTGCAGTGTGAGAACGGGACAGCTAGTATGTTGCACCCTGACTGATAGGAGGACAGACCTCTGTCACCTGCACTGGCTGCTGCCCAGTAAGACAGAACTGGGGGACATTTACAGTCACTAATATATAGGGACTATGAATCTGAAGTAGTTACTCTAAATTACATAGCCATAACTGTGATAGTGAAATTCCAGCCTGGAGAAATTTGGGGTGGAGGGCCTATCCTGGCATTTCATCAGGGTGTCTAGATCACAGTCTGAATTTATGCATCTCTCTGTCTTCTGTCCCCACACCCATGCCTACACAATTTCTATTCTGGAAAGTACCAAAGAGCTGGACACTGTCAGGCCAACATCTACTGTCAAGGATATGCAGATTTTTTTTAGCGTGACAGAGGGCTTCCTCCAGGCAAAATAAGAATGCAATATTAAACTACAACAACAAATTCTTCAAAACCATGGCATGCCCTGCTCCACTTAGCAACATTAATACAAAAGCAGATTTTCAAATTAAGTTTCAGGAAGGACGTGTCTCTTCCTTAGAATAAACTCCAGGAAATGGGAGTAGCAGGCAGGAAATTAGCTAAAGTCTAATGTAAATAAAAAAAGGCCAGGCTCTCCCTCAGCAGGCACTAGTTCAACATAGACATTTCTCCACTTCGGCTTGAAATGCCAAAATGGCATAAATGGTCAATCTAAGTGTAAAGAAACTAGCCCACACTTGAACTCTTAATCAACATTTTGATAATCCCAGATCCCATACCCTCCAATACTCCTGATTTGGCAGAGGCAGTCCTGATTAATCCTCTGTCATCCCACTTTTTCAGCAGCTTTTAAAATGTCTCAGTTTCTCTCTCCTTCTCCCATTTCCCCTCACCCAGTCCTCATCTTATTTCATTCACTGCAAATTGAATTCAGAGTGCAAAAGTAGTTTGCATTCAGTTAACTCAGCAGGGAAGAGAGAAGAGACAGTGTAATCTTGCCCTTCCCAGAAAGTTCAGGCAAAAGCAAACTGCTGTAGCATCTGCTAGCTTGGCTGCCCTTCTTCATTAATAACTTTTACCATCTTGACCACACTCTGATGTTGCTTGGACACACATGTCTTGGTTTTCATCCGTGAAATGTTGCAGGGCATGAGATCTGTATGTGTCACATTGATAAAGGATCAGGCATTGAATGAGAACTGGGGTGATGCCATTGCTGAGTGTTGGACTGTGAATGGAGAGATCCAGATTTAAGTCTCTATCTAGCCATGATACTCACTAGGTGATATGGGGCCAGTCAGTGTCTCTCAGCCTGACTTCCCTCACAGGGTTATTGTTAGGATAAAAGCGAAGAGGAGAACCCTATATGTTATTTTAATTGATTGCTGCAAAGGCAGAGTAAAAAATCAGCGGTAGACAATGGCAGAGGGGTTATTTCCTCCCTGCAACCTCCTCACAGGTTCTTCATGGTTGTTCCTGGTAGGACTGGAAGTGACATTATATCATTTCTGATTTTGGGAAACAGCCCAAATACATTCTGTTTTCAACACTGGGTAGGGTGGAGAGCAAATAATGTGTTATTGTTGTTGTTGTTGTTGTTGTGTGCCTTCAAGTCATTTCCAACTTAATGGAGACCCTAAGGTGACCCTATCATGGGGTTTCTTGGCACGATTTGTTCAGAGAGGGTTTGCCTTTGCCTTTAATCTGAGGCTGAGAGAGTGTGACTCAGCCAAGGTCACCCAGAGGGTTTCTATGCTGAAAAGGGGTTCAAACCCTGGTCTTCCATTGTCCTAGTCCAACACTGAAATCACTACACCATGCTGTCTCTCTAATGTGTAAGGAATCCAAAACATCTTGGAGGGCAAACGCTGCTTATATAGATAATCAGCCATAAGGATTATTGTGATAACATTTGCCACAGTTTTGTAGTAGCTGAGATGTTTTCCAGCCATTTTTGGCAACATTTCTTTTTAAAAATTGTGGAGTATAGGAGGGATTAGAACAGGCATGGTGAAGTGATTAAGGTGTTGGACAAGGCCTCCAGAAGACCAGGGTTCAAATCCCCACTCAGCCATGGAAACATGCTGCGTGACCTTGGGCAAGTCACATTCTCTCACCCTCAGAGGAAGGCAGTGGCAAACCTTTGAACAATTCTTACTCATGATAGGATCAATGTTAACTCAAAAAACATTGGGAACCACAAAACAGGACCCCAGGGTCTTATGCACCCAGTCACTTTCCATCCCTAGTGTAATTGTATCATAAAAATTTGTAGCCTATTTCAGCAATGACACTATAAATGTGTACTCACTTCAACCCTGTGTACCTGCATCCTAGCCAAACTTCTTTAGGGAAAGCCAAGTGTAGTGACCTGAGTGTTGTATTAGGACTCTTTTGAGACCAATGTTCAAATCTTCCCAGCCACTGAAACCATCAGGTGACTTTGGACAAGTCATACTCGCTCAGTGTCAGATGAAGATAGTTGAAAATCTCCTCTAATTATTACCAGAAAATCCATGATAGGTTCATCTTAGAGTCACCATAGGTTGAAAACTACTTGAGAGCACACGGCAAGTGTGGAAATGAGGCTAAGGATAAAATATCTATGGCAAACCAAGGAGTCAGTTGGGAAGGAATACATTTTCAAAGTACAAGTGTGCTCCAGAAGGACAAACCTATGACATCCATGATGGCAACATCTATGATGGCAACTTGAGCACCCAGTTCTGTGACTAATTTGTAGAAGACCTCCAATAGTTTTAAAGGAGAGGCAGGATGGACACCCATGTGTAGCATGATCTAGCTTCAGATGTTTCATACTGGTGAACCTCGAGGTCCTTTCCAGCTCTACTATACTGGTTGCTTTATGGCAGGGGCAGGGCATCCATGGTCCTACAAGTGGTTTGGGCCACAACTCCCATCACCCTCAACCAATATGGCTAATGGAAAGAGATGGTGGGAGTTGTAGTCCATTACACCTGGATGGTCAAAATTTCCCCACTGAATAGATAACCAGAAGTGGTTTGTGTGTTAAGACTATGACTTTGAAGACCAGGATTTAAATCTTTGCTTAGCAATAAAACCCACTGTGATATCTTGGGTAAGTCACACTCTCTCAGCCTCCGATGGCAATGGCAAAACCCCTCTGAAGAGATTTGCCAAGAAAACCCCATGATAGGGTTCCTTTAAGTCAGAAACAACTTGAAGGCACATATGAAAATTACATAGTGGAAAATGGGAATGACTGTATTCTCTTCATTCCTCACCATTGGCCATGTTGGCTAGGGATGATGTATGTTAGAGTCCAATGTCATCTGGAGGGCACACATTCCCCACCCTGGATACATGGAACAGTGCTTTAAACGTTTGACAGTCATCAATTCTCTCTCTTTAAAAAAAAAATATGATGGAAAAGAACCCAATTACCATAGGAGACACTTTAATAAAACAAAAATTTATTTTGATACAAAAATTAAATAACAAAGTTTTCTTTTTGTACAATGATAAATTAGAAATTTACAATAGACGTAGATAACTCTTCTGTACAATCACCAACAAAAAGGGAAAAGCAGTGTCTATTTACCTTAAGAAGTTTTTTTTTAATTGGGGGGCACAGGAACAGAAACCAACAATACCAACCTTAGTACAAATAACAAAAAGTATGTACCTAAGTGTGAGAGAATTAAGCAATGTGTAAGATCAAAACAATTACTTTTGTAGTTGAATGCAAAAGGTAAGAACTGGTGAGAATCACCCAAGGAGAGATGAAGAAAAGTTTATAAAGGCAGAGAAAAGGATGAAAGTAAAGGTGCTTGAGTCATTGTAATTTCACTTTGGACACAGACACACAGATGCTCCACTAATGTGGAAGCCACCAGCTGCCACTGAAAGCAAGAATTAAAGGCACCAAGTGGCACCCACACAGTCCCTGGCCCAATGCTCTCCATTAGCCATGCTGCTTAGGAATGATGGGAGTTGTAATCAGTCTACCTGGAGTGCACCAGTTGGGGCAGGGATGCCTCATAGCATGAAAAACAATGCAATGTTGCTAGCAAATTGTCTCAAGATCATCCTCCCATGAGCCTGGTGTTCTTCAGATATGTCAGACTGCAACTTCCATCATCCGCAGCAAGCATATGGAAGGCTGATTCAAATGGTTGGCATCTTGCAATGTCATAGACATATCCACCTGGAATCTGGCACAGTAGTTTTGTGGGGCACAGAATGCTGCCTATGTATGAGATTTAGAGGTGAGGAAGATATTTTAAATGTGACACAGATTATCTGGTACACCACATCACACACAAAAATTAAAGCTGGCTCCCAAAGTCAAGAGCAGGGATCATTCTCTCCAGATAACACATTTGCTAGACCATGCAGTCATTCCATAAATGGAACTATTTCACTATATCTACTGACTTCCCTTTTCAAATACAGATTGAGCCTCTCATATCCAAATTGCTTGGAACCAGAAGTGGTTTGGATTTTGGAATTTTTCAGATTTTGGAATATTTGCATATACATAAGGGGATATCTTCAAGATGGGACCCAAGTCTACACATGAAATCCATTTATGTTTCATATACACCTTATACACATAGACTGAAGGTCATTTTATACACAATATGTTTAATAATTTTGTGCACGAAACAAAGTTGGTGTACGCTTAGCCATCAGAAAGCAAAGGTGTCACTATCTCACCCACCCAAGCAGACAATTTTGGATATTGGAATATTTTGGATATTGAAATTCTGTATAAGGGAGACTCAACCTATATGTTTTCCCCACCCTGACCTAGACTCAGTGGGATTTATCATGAACAGGTAGTCTAAAAAGAGACTCAACAACAGCAAACCAAACTGCTGCGCCTGTCCCAAATCATTTGTTACAAACATGGTTCATTTCCAAGACAGGAAAAACACAGACAGAAACCAGGTTCAGAATAGTTGTGTGAACTGACCCTTCTTCCTATTTCCCTGAAAGCATGCCAGGAGGTAAATGGGCATCTTTGCACACCATCATTGATGGCTTCCCCTCAAATTCCCCAAGCGTCAAAATGACCCTACAGTTTCTGCAGTGGAAACAGGCAAAAACTCCCTCTTGATCCTGAAAACAAAGTAACATTGAGTGAATTCCACCACAGTGCCACTCACTGTTGCTAAATACCTCAGTTGAAATAGCATGGTGGAGTAGTTTGAGCGCTGCATTAAGACTCTGGAGATCAGGGTTCGAATCCCCATTTGACTAGCAAAGTCTCCAGGACTCCACATTTCCCAGCCTTGCCCTGCCTGAAACATGGACCTCTGCATACGTATATGCAAAAGGAGAGCTTGAAAAAGATTATGTTTTTGCACTGCAGCTCCCAGAATTCTGCAGCCACTACGATCACTGTAAAAAAGAAAGGCACGCCTCAGTGTCTATCAAAAAGTCTCCATCTTACAAAGTCCTTTTGCATCTGCCCTTTCTCATCCTCTGTATGAGTGGGGGCTTTTTTAGCAGCATTGGCAGGATGGTGAAGGAGGGCTGGAGAGACACAAACTTTCAGTGTCAGGTTGCAACAGCATGCCCACAGCAAACAATGCTAAAAAGCTGGAACTGAGAAAGGATGGGATTCTGCTCTAGCTGATCCTACTGTAGCTGTGTGTGCCTGTCTACAACAGTCAAGGAAAACAACAGATGTTTCCAGAATCCCTTACTGAACATGTGTGTACAGCAAAATGGAGACAAAAGGAGAGAGCAGATACCGTATTTTCCGGTGTATAAGACGACCCACGTATAAGACGACCCCCTATTTTTCCAGTCAAAATATAGAGTTTTAGCACCTCTATCCTCATTATCCTTATATCCAGCATATAAGATGACCCCCCCCCACTTTAGCCACAGATTTTGCAGGTAAAAAAGTAGTCTTATACGCAGGAAAATAAGGTAAGCCTGCCACAGCAGTTTACATCCAGCATATAAAAAACAAAACAAAACAAAACATAAATCTGTAAAGCTTGGCCACCAAAATGGAAATCATTAGGAAACTGGAGACTGGTGAAAGAAAGAAAAAAACCCTTCCTGGATAGATTTTGAAAAAAGCTTTCAAATGGTCTCTAGAAGGTTTACTTATGCAAGGCTTACTTGACCATTCACATATCCATATTGCTAGCTTTCAATAAAAAGGTTGCTAAAATAAGTTGACCTGCTCTTCTTTTTTTGTGTGGCACAGGAAACTTTCCTGCTTCTTTCCACTCAAAGACATAGCTGTGTTAGTCTGGAAAATCAGTATGCAAAGGGATCTTGTAACACCTTTGAAATTAACTGAAATAAAAAAGCTAGACTTCTAGACTTGAGTCTCATAAACATTTGCATCATGCATCTGAAGTAGGCTGAAGTCTATGAAAGCTCATGTTACTAGTTGTCTCAAAGGTGCTACAAGATCCCTTTGCATACTGTATTTTTTTCCATGTTATTTCTGCTTCTGACATCAATGTTTCTGTGAAAGAAGTAATGCCCAGGACCACATCAGCTTTGTCAACTGAGCGATACCTGTAGTGTTCATGAGTTTTGTGCAGAAAATCTATAAGGGATGTGTATGGGGGAGATACAAGCACACATCAGCTGCAATTTCTACACACCCTACCACTTTTGAACTCAAGGCATAGAGATAGTGGATGAGATCCTACATGATACTTGTGTAGCATAAATCTCAATCACTCATCCACACTGTGGTTGCAGACATGCCACTCTCTATACTTACACTGAGCAACTAGTTATGTTCCTGCTTATTGTCCCATTGTGCAATGGGGAAGGTGGACTAGCTGTTTCTGCAATCCCACTGAAAAAGTGGTATATTAAGGGCACTAACAAATAGTTATACACCATCCAAAAATTCAGAGACACAGCCATGTTAGTCTGGAATACCAGTATGCAAAGGGACCTTGTAGCACCTTTGAGACTGTGTGAAAGAAGTTGTAGCATAAGCTTTTCTAGGCTTGGTCTCCTTCTCCATGCATCTGAGGAAGTAGACTAAAGAGCTGAACAGACTGGCAGTAAGCACCAGTGGCTTGGGGGTGTGGAATATGTATGATACATGCCCTCATGATGACGGGAAGCCAGAGTCATGCTGCCTCGCTGACTGCACAGCATGTTTATACGCTGCACACCACTGGAGCATCAAAAAGCCATCACTGCAGCGGAAAAGGCGCCTTTTTCCCGGTGCAAAAAGGAGTGGCTTTCTGCTACTTCTTTTTGCACCAGGAAAATGCTGGGTTGGGGCATGGCTGTGGCCCCAACCCAGTGCTCAAATGCTGCCCCTTTACGGTCGTCTGTTTCAGCCCTAAGTCTACAAAAGCTTATGCGACAACTTCTTTCATACTGTTAGTCTCAAAGGTGCTATAAGATACCTTTGCATACTATCAAAAAATGTGCAGTTGCATGGCTGGAATCCTGTGGGTTATAACCAACTAGAGTAGACCCATTCAATCAATTGTTGAATGGCAAGTCATCATAGAGGCAAATCCAATGGATTCACTGGCTCTCCTCTATGTTGGGCCTAAGAATAGGATTCAGGCTATGTTGTATTTGGAGAACTCCATTTAAGCCAGCCATGAACTGAATATACAGTATCCATTGCACAAGGACCTAAAAATTGCAACCACATGTGTAAGGGAACTTACACAACGGTAGACAACCACAGGTTTATGGCCAATACAAGGCAATCAAGCAGATCCTCCCCAAACTTATCAGGTACAGTTAACAAGGTTACAATTAAAATCCCATTTTAAAAATAAGCATCTAAGATGCCTTATGTTGCCTCCCTGAATGCTAAAGTCAACGGAGAAGCTGACAACCATCACACTCTAGTTATGGTATGGAGAAGATGACAACCATCGCACTCTAGTTATGGTAGCCTGATGCTCCTCCCAACCTTACCATTTTACTTTTAAAACAACCTTACTCATTAAGTACTTCCCTCCCCCCCCCCTTTTTTTTTTTTTTTGAATCCTTTAAAATGGTAAAGGGAGAGGACAATGATCCCACTTTGGCTAAAGACAAGAACACACTAACACATTTGCATTCTTAGACTGATAAAAGGCAAGAAAGGCACTCTCACTGTGATGGGAGTGGGTTCAGTTGTAGCCCTATCTCATGGCTGGAGAATGTCCTTCTAATTGTAATTGACACACAAATTATGCAACTGATCTGTGTGAATGAGAAGCTGCCAAAGAACTTAACATTTCAGTTGGGCCCAGACTGGCGTCAACATAGATGCAATCACACAGAGTGAAATATATTAAGCCGTAATTGCTTAATGCAATGGGTCTCCAGGGAAAGCCAGATTAGTTTACGTGAAGGGGGTGGAGGGGAGGGATGGAGAGAAGAGATTTTTAACAAAACACCAAACACAACAGGCTCTGAATAAGCCAATTGTCAAAAATGACCCTCCATTCACTTTTCCTCATTAGCCTCATGCTGAAGGACTATAAAAATAAAAAGGGGAATTTCTTAGACAACTTGGACGAAAGAATACCACACGGAATAGTGGGGAGGAATCTGGAAAATAACAGGATCACCTATCCAGGCTGCAGGAAAGGCTAAAGATTCAGGGAACAGGGGAGAAAGGGGGAGAGATAAATTGAGATTGGGTTGTTAAATCTTTTAAGCTAAAGTCAGGTTTCAGTTTCTAATTTTTTTTTCATTATTTTTTTTTTGGTGCCTCTTCTGATAAGATAAGGGCCAGTGCAATCAAAGAGGAATTTTAGGCTCTTAAGCAAAGCTCCACTGACAAAAGGAGCTGCACAATAGAGTGCTTATGAGTTTTACAGTGAGGGACACCACACAAATCCCATTACAAGCAACAGTGAAATGTTCTGCTTGCACGCCATGGATGGCTACAAAACTGTAGCTATCAAAAGCAGATGGACACATTCAGACTAGCAGCATGCTACAGCCAAATACTTCTCCAGGAAGAAGTTGAGGAGTTGCATGTCAAATGCCTCCATATGTTTGTTTGTTTTTTTAAAAGCATCCTTGCAAAAAGAAAACTAGCAAAAAGAGATGCTCCCTGATGTGCTAGTTTTCTACATGCAGGTTCTAGAGACAGGAGATGAGGAGTTACATGTTGAAGGTCCCATTATTATTATTTTTTAAAAAAGATATATCCCTGCACGTAGACAACTGGCACAAGGAGAGGCACTCTCAGTGTGATAGTTCTCAACATGTTGGTGCATTTGGGTTTCTTAATCATGCAAAGTGGTATTGCAATAATCTCCATTTTGCAGTTTGAAAAGCTGTTCTGAATGTGGCAATTAGTTCTCAGTAGGGTTAAAAGACACCGTTTATCAAAGTACTGAACTTCTGGAAAGCCAAACACATAGCTGGCTGCCTAAGCGCATGGATCCCTCTGTCATCAGCAGAGTTAGGAATCTAGCCTCATAATTAATTCAACCCTGCAGGCATTTACTTTTGTTGGCAGCCCTCTTCACATAAATGGCTCAGTTTACCAGACCTCTTCCAACAAGGCCTATGCTGCCCAGTTCCACCCTGTGCAATTGAAGACCACACCAGGGGCTCTGCACAAGATGTGGGTAAAACGCAGCACATGACAGCCCAGCTTCAGAGCCAACAACTTTAGAGTATGGGCAGGAGGCTGGGCCCAGACAAAAGGAACTTAACTGAGCTCCCAGAGAAGGCTGAATGAGGATTAATTCATCCTAATGGTTTCAGCGGGGATTCAGCGGGGACCTCCATCCTAGTCACTTTGCTGTTAGAGCCAATCCACCCATTTCAAAGCCTGTCAAAGAGATTCAAGGAGGATGTTGGTTTCAATCCATACTCCTCAATATATGTAGCCTTCCCCACCAAGCAAGATTAGGTAGAGCCACATACTAGCCAACATTTCCACAAGAAAAATTATTAATGTGGAAGAACATGCAAGCTAGGAGAGGCCACAACAGTTTGCTTTTGCTTAAGTCTACTGGGAAGGGCAAGATTCCATCTCCACTTCTCTCCCTCCACTGAGATGAGTATAAACCACTTTTGGATTCAATTCTCAGTAACTGAAGTAAGCCTGAAGGGAGAAGTGGGAGGTGGAGAAAGGAACTGGGACATTTGAAAAGGAGCTGATAAGGCAAGATGGGAGAGGACTGATCAGGATTGTCCCTGCCAAATTGGGACAGCTGAGGGGTATGCAGCCAGAGGACGAAAATGGTCCCCGGACCCAGCCCAGTGGCTATCCTTGCCTTAGAGCAAGGATTCCTCGGTGTCTGCAGTCTAAGCCAGTTGGCTCTTGGTATTCAATGACATTTGGTTCTGGGACTCCCTGTGGATGCCAAAATCCGTGGATGCACAAGTCTCATTAAATACAATGGCATAGTAAAATGGCAAAATCCAGATTTGCTTTTTGGCATTTATATTTTAAAAAATATTTTTAAGCTGTGGATGGTTGAATCCATGGATAAAGAATCCGTGGATATGGAGGGCCCAACTGTATATGCCCTCTTCTTTTTTTGCTGCTCCCATTTGCTGCTCCCTATGTTTGCTGACAACACACAAAGGATCTTTTATTTTCCCTCCCCTTTCCTTCTGGGCACTTTGTTCTGCACCATAGAGAGCCACCACTGTTGGTGTTGAGTTTTGAAGGTTGCCTTTGGTTGTTGCAGGCCAATTTCCATAGCAAGGTGACCCTGAATTGGCTTGAAAAGGAATCCAATACAATCCTCCAACACTGGGAAGTTGCCTGTTCCTGATCCAAATTATATGGATTCTTACATTTACTTTTTCAGGTTTGACACCCTCATATCCCATCAACACAGTGTTATAAAGGCAGGCTTTGCACTTGACTGGGAGAACACTGAATTTTAGTGGCACGTGATGGTAGAGGAAGAGGATTTTGTACCATCAGAAGATGGCAGATCTGAGGCTAAATTGCCTCTAGCTCTAAGTTCTTGAATTTTGTTTTCTTTAAAAAAAAACAAAAAACAACCCTGAGTACCCTGCTTAAAATTATCTCTGGCTCTGTTCATTTGTCCAGCTTCTATTTCTATTTTCCACCTTCCAAAGCAGGGGTGGGAATTGTGCAACCTTCCAGAATTGCTGGATTACAACTCTTAACAATCCTAGCCAATATAGCTAATTCTATGGCATGCTGGGCACTTCAACAGCACAGTGAACTGCACAATTCCCATCCATATTCTAAATCCATGATTCAAATCCAAGTGCTAGTCTCAACTAGACCAGAGCCAGCAAATCAGTGGGATTTACACACATGTGGACTTACTATTCAGCAATTTAGTCAATGGATCTACCCTAGTCAAGACTAGTTATTAGGGCAGTATGTTGCCAAGCCAAGCCAAGCCAGCATGGTGAGGTGGCTTGAGTATTGGACTGAGTCCAGGAAACCAGGATTTGAATCCTACATCACCCACAGAAACCCCACTGGGTAACCTTGGGCAACTCACACTCTTTCAGCCTTAGAAGACGGTAATAGAAACCTCCTCTAAAGTAATCTTGCTAGAAAAACCTGAGGATGCAGTCACCATTAAGTTGGGAGTTGATTTGAAGGCACAATAACATTTTGCTTAAACATGTGTACAGAACAACTGAATTATATGCTTTCAAAAAAAGCAGAGCAACAAATGTTAGTTTCTTGCATCTTGCAGTCCTAGGGCAGTCTTGGGTACAACCAGAAACTTGAACATCACCCTATACAGCCTAATTTTAACACCAGCTACCACCTCTCACATTCCATCTTATAATTAAAAAACAGACTGGGTGTATAGGGTAGACTGGGTGTGTCTACATGGTAGAAATAATGCAGTTTGGCACCAATTTAAATGTTGTAGCGCCATCCTATGGGATCCTTGGATTTGTAGTTTCACAAGATCTTTAGCTTTCTCTGCCAAAGAGTGCTGGTGCCTCACCAAACTACCAGGATTCTGTAGGATGGAGCCATGGCAATTAAAATGAAGTCAAACTTCATTATTTCTACAATGTAGATGGACCCTCTGTGACTTCAACACAAGCCAGCTTTTCCTCTTCAACCCCTGCTTGCTTTGTTTGCCCTTTGGCTGGATGAAGAGCTCTGTAGCATTCAACAGCTTGCATAACACCTTGTGGTATTTTGACCTAATCAAAAATATTGCAATAATATAGGAACCAGTAATAAACATAAACTTCTGTCTCTTCTGGATGGCAGGTCTCTGGGTTAGTGTCCTGAAGGTGGCAACCACTGCTCTTCACAAAAGAGTTTCCTACACCAGCAACATATTTGCCCTCTAAATTCCTTCCTTTTTTACTGTAAGAGTTATTGCTAAATAGATGAAGGATCAAGAGGAGTATTTAAGAGAGAAAGAGAAAGAGAAGGCACATTTTGTGTTATTAGAGGATGGTGTAAAGTTCCACAGGACGCTGCTTTCCAATAGAAGTCCCAATGGGTGCTGAGGTTTGTTTTCACAGCTTTCTGAAGCCACAGCTGGGCTTTACTGTTTCCTTTTCAGAAGCTCTGCTCTACTCTTTGTAACACTCAAGTCCTTACCATGGGGTCTTCTCTGCCCAAGCAATCCCCAAATTCTGCAGAAATGCCAAGTTTCTGCGTGGTTTCTTTCCCAACCTGCAAATCAACCATTTCTGCTCTGTGCAGCCAACTCTTCTCACATTGGGAGGGAGAAAGGGAAAAACAGAGACAGCCCACTGGAGGGTTTTTTTGTTTTGTTTATACCACAGTCTCATTCCCCTTCCCAGGCTTCATCCAGCCATTGGCTCTTTTCTCCCCCCGTTTTACCCTCCCTGAGTTCACCAGTCTGTTGGAGCACTTCTGCCAGGTGTGCAGCGTCTTGGCAGACCAGATCCACATGCCTGACGTGATGCCCACGAGCAAGCACATGAAAATCTTGAGCATTTCCACAGCCATGTTGGAGTCATCCGCCGAGTAGCGGAAGATAGTCCAATTGGAGATTTCATAAAAGTAACAAGCAATGACACAGGTAGCTGGGACGGTGTAGAGCACCGAAAAGACCCCAATTTTCACCATGAGCCTCTCCAGCTTGTCTGTTTTGGTCCCATCCTTCTGAAGGTTGGACCGGATTTTAAATAAAGCCACCAAGCCAGCTGCAATGAAAAGAGTCCCGATCACCAAATAGGTGAAAAGGGGAGCCACAACAAATCCTGTTAGCGCATCCAGGTTCTGGTTTCCGACGTAGCAGAGTCCAGTCAGCTCATCTGCATCGACCAGCCTCATGATTAAGATGACGATGGTTTTCACCGCTGGGATAGCCCAGGCCGCTATATGGAAATAGGAGCTGTGCATTTCAATGGCCTCGTGACCCCATTTAAGTCCTGCTGCCAGAAACCACGTCAGTGTCAGGATCACCCACCAGATGGAGCTCGCCATCCCAAAAAAGTACATCAGCAAGAAAATTATAGCACATCCTGTATTCTTGAGGCCCTCCTGGATGAGGACAGGTTCTGCCGCCTCTTCAAAATCACAGGAAATCCTTTCCCGGCCTACGGTCAGACGGACAATATAAGCAATGCTATAAATATTGTAGCACATGCTCAGAAATATAATGGGGCGCTCCGGGTAGGAAAAGCGAGAGGAGTCGATGAGAAAGGTCAAGACCGTGAAGGCAGTGGAAATGAAGCACAGGCTCGCCCAGACAGCCATCCAGGTGTCGGTGAACGCCTTGGCGGAGCGGCTATAGAGGCCAGCATCATAGCCACACTTGAGCACACAGTTTAGGCTCCTTTTGACCCAGATGTATTGGTCAGAATTAGATCCGATGCTGTGGCACTCCTCCCCGGGATGAAGCGGTACTTTGCTGTGGAGAGGCACCTCTTCGTCCCCTGGTCCTTCCATGCACATGTGGTTGTGGTCATTCTGGGGTGGGAACTTGCTACAGTTCAAGCTTTCTGGCCAGGAGAACCCAAATTCTTTCAGGACAGGCTCACAACGCCTTTTGACGGAGAGACACATGCCGCCGCAGGGTCCAATGGGGATGTCGATCTTCTCTGTGCACATGGGGACGTAGACAGAGCAGAGGAAAAACTGGAAGAGACAAGAGGGTAAGAAGGTGTCAGCGGGTCACATATATGCACCACGGCCTCTTACCTTGGGCTTAAAAAGTGAAGCTTAGGAAAGTGACTTTTTAAATACACCTCCCAGGAGATGTACAGTGGTCCGTCCACATTTGCTGGGGTCCCCCGTGAATGTGGAAAACCCACAAATGAAACACTATTCTTTTTACATAAGAGAACATCTCTCTAGGAATCCAGGTCTTCCAGTGCAACTTCATTGTCAACACCTGCCAGAAGTGGATCATAGAATCATGCTGGAGGACCTACAAATGCCTAGAGAAGTGTTTTCTCTAGGAACTTCTAGGTTCTCCAGCACAACTCTATGGTCAACCTCTGACAAATGCACTGGAGGACCTAGAGATTCCTAGAGAGAACATCTTAATCAAAACTGCAAATAATCAAATCCGCAAAAGTCAAATCTGCAAATGTGGAGGGTCAACTGTAGTTCAAAAATGGAACGTCCTCAGCCTCTGGCTGTATGTCAATACTAGAAAACAACACACAATGAATCAAAACCTGGGTGTACATACTCTCATTTATCTGCTATAGAAAAATAGCAGATAGATTAAAAGGTTTGGCAATGCCTTCAAAGCTCTGTCTGTGTTTGCATGAGAGTGAGACTATGCATATGTGAAAACAAAAACAGCCACACAGTGGTTCTGAGGGACGGAAAGCCCAGAATCCAGCTAGGCAATATCATTATCAGGAACATTCAGGAAGAGTCTACAAGTTTTCAAGTTTCACAGAACTCCTCATCAGGCTAACCTGCTGATCACTTTTGCAGAACTCAAAAGCCTGAACACTTCCCTTTATAAGATCTTGCTTAGTTTTGTTATCTGTCCATGGACAGTTTTAGCTAAGACTGTAACCTTAACTGACATACCGCAGTAGTTTACAAAATAAAATAGGACTTTGGTCTTGAAGAATGATTAACAGAGCACTTTTTAAAACAAACAAACAAACACAGAAATTCAGAATAGAAAATACAATACAGGAGGGGAAATTCAGCAAAACAGGAAAAGAGCCCCACTCCCTGTTTAAAGATGTGAGAACTTCAATATGTACCTTCAACCATCCCCAGTTCTTTAGGACTTCAAATCTCATAACTGACCAAGAATCAGTTTAGGTATATAATAGAATCAGCTGGTCAAGTTTTCCTAAGGCTGCTGCCACACTGTAGAATTAATGCATCTTGATACCGCTCCATCCTATAGAATCCTGGGACTTGTAGTTTGTTGTAGCACTACAACTTTCTGACAGAGAAAGGCTAAATATCTCACAAAACTACAAATCCCAGGATTTCATAGCACTGAGCTATGGCAGCTAAAGCAGTGTCAAACTGCCTTAAATCTGCAGTATAGATGCAGTGTGGTCTGTACTGCTTGCTGCAGGTGCTTAAATACCCTAAAGGCACCAGATTCTGTCTAATCTTAGAAGCTATGCAGGGTCAGCCCTGTTTAGTACTTGGATGGAAGACCACCAATGAATACCTGTTGCTGTAGGCTACGCTTCAGAGGAAGGAACTGGCAAAACCATCTCTGAGGATTTTTTGCCTAAGAAAATCCTATGAAATTCATGGGGTTGTCATAAGTCAACAAGTAAATTGGAGGCACATGCACACACGCCACAGATGAGAACATTTGGATCCAGGGAAAGTATATTGCTTGACTGCACTGAATATACATACATAAATGGGGGTAATTTTTCAACTGGTTGTAAGAAGAATGTGCTTGACCACAAAGATCAGCGTGCTCAAACTGGATCAGTTCTCAATTTTATGCTGGCATGAGAAGCAACTCTCAGCTGAGAGCCAGAGAGATATAGAGCCATTATTGCTAAATACATGTTTGATGCTGATGGACTGTGAGGCACGTTAAAGGGCGCTCAGGCAAACGTAGCTCCTGCTATGTTGGATTCACAGTAAAATCCTAGGCTGGATCTGCACTGGTGTCCTGTTTGACACTGTTTTAGCTGCCAGGGCTCAATGCTATGGAATCCTTGGATTTGTAGCTCTATGACAGTGAAGGCTAAATATATCACAAAACTACAGTTTCTAAAATTCTATAGCACTCAGCCATGGCAGTTAAAGAGGTGTCAAAGTGCATTAATTTTGCAGTGTAGATGCATCCCTTGGCATGTTTGCTCAAGAGTAAGTCCCCCTATGTCCAATTCCCAGCTTTAGTTTTGGAAAAACACAGAGCATGGAAGTCTGAAGTGGCAAGGAATTCTTTTGAAACTTCTGTATGGGTAGAAATAAATCTCACTGTCCTATTGCTCCCATTTTACAGATAGGAACTGAAGTCGAAAGGCAGTGTGGCCCAAGCTCATACAAAAAGGTATAGAGCAGAAGTCACATTTGAAGCCAGGTTTCTCAAAAGGAGACCAAACTTTCTGTCTCATAATCAGAAAGAAGCAACAGGCAGGTCTCTTCTGCAAGCCACACAAGAAAACAGCATCCATTTTAAAAAGATAAACAAACATATAAACAGCTACATATTTTAGATGTTGGAAGCAAGTGAAGAACCTCTTTAGGTGAGCAGGAAGGAATGTTTCACAGATTTAACAATGGCTGCCTCTGCACTGCAGAAATAATGCAGTCTGACACTACGGTACTTTAAATGCTGTGATTCAATGCCATGGAAACCTGGGATTTGTAATTTGTTCTGGCACTAGATCTCTCTGACACAGACACAGGCATCTAAATATCTCGCCAAACTACAAATCCCAGGCTTCCGCAGCATTGAGCCATGGCAGATGAAGTGGTATCAAATTGCATTATATCTGCTTGCAGATACAGCCAATATTTTTCAGGTCACAAATTACTAACGGTGGGATAGTAAAAATATCTGTGGGCTAGGAGTAGTGTGTTTAAACCTATTTCCAGGACCATTTTAAAAAATGAATTTATTGCCCAGGATCTAAGCCTGAGAACTTCTCAGTCGCCTATTTCTTGAGTACAGTCTGTTTTCCTGCTTTAAGAAGCCAAGCTGAAGATTTCTCTCCGGACTGGTGTGAAAATAACTGGCATACTTAAGACATAGCTGTTTCTCGTTTTTGTTTACGAGCTCCGATTCGGAGCATACTCTCCGGTGTGAGCTGCCGTCCAAATTCCTGAGCTGCCAGAAGGAACATACACTTGGACAAGGAGAACCTGCCAATCTGCAACTTTAAAAAATAAAATAAAATAAAATCTTCTTTTGGGTTCATCGTGTCAAGCCAACTGTGTGTGTAAATTAACCTCAGGAGGGAAGGGAAAAGAAAGAAAGAAAGAGAGAGAGGCAGCTGCGATCTTTGGAATATGTGTTTTGGCCACACAAGTAACTCCAGGCCCTCCTGGATTGAACTGTTATTATAACTTATAGTTTCTTATCTGTTGATTCACACCCAGTGGAAAAGTTTGCTCCGGGGAAGTGCTTTCTTGTGCATCTGCTTAGCCTTTTGGTTTTACTTTCTTGAGGCTGAGCAAACTGGTGCGGTGATCATAATGTAACAATAACAAAAATATTACAATGTTCTTTGTCATCATTATCAGTGTATTGTTAGTGTGTTTGTTTAACTTTTGTGAACCTTTTGGAGCAGAAGGGGTGGTGGGAAATGTGGCATACAAATAAACTAGTTATGGAGAATCTATTGTGGGACTTTCTTGGCAAGTTTGTTCAGAGGGGGTTTGCGATTGCCATCCTCTGAAGCTGAGAGAGTGCCACTTGCCCAAGGTCACCCAGTGGGTTTCATGACCAAGCTGGAATTTGAACCCTGGTCACCGGAGTCCTAGTCAAATGCTCAAACCACTACATCAGGTTGGCTCAAAACATAAACTAGTAATATGACTTAAAAGTTTGGAAATGTTCCCATTTTTAAAGGCTTTGTTGTTGTGTACCTTCCAGTTGTTTCAGAGTTATGGAGACCCTAAGGTGACTGTGTATTGGGTTTCTCTGAGGCTGAGAAGGTATGACTTGCCCAAGGTCACCGAGTAGGTTTCCATGGTCAAGCAAGGATTTGAACTCTGATCTCCAGAGTCATAATGCGGTGCTTAAACCACTATGCTATACTGACTTATTAAGATTATCACTCCCAAAATCTCTGGCTGGGGGATTGTTGGAGTGAGGCTGAGAATATGTCACTGGCCCAAGGTCAGTGAGCTTTGTAGCAGAGTGTGGATTTGGACTTTTGAGCTCTCCAGTTCCAGTCTCACTAAACCTTAATGAAGCCTAGAAAAGTTATTTTAGTGAACTAACTTTTCTAGGCTTTATTAAGATTTATCCAGACTGGAACTAGAGAGATGAACAGTTCAAATCCCCACTCTGCCACAAAGCACACTGATCTTGGGCCAGTGACATATTCTCAGCCTAATCTCCCTTGCAAGGTTGTTGTTAGAATAAAATAAAATAAAATAGAATAGGTGTTCAGCTCTGTGCACATGGTTTTGAACTCCTTGGAGGAAACACTTGATATAAATGTAAGCAATTGATCTGTTTAAACACTCATACATATTTCTGGATCCTTTACTTTAAGCATGTGAGTTTGGAGTCTTGAGTTAGCCACTACAAGTGCATCTACACTGTAGAAAGAATGCAGTTTGACACCACTTTGAGTGAGGCAGCTCCATCTATAGAATCCTGGTAGATTTGCAAGGTCTTTAGCCTTCTCTGCCAAACCACAGGATTCCATTGGATGGCGCTACAGTACTTAAAGTAGTGTCAAACTACATTATTTCTCTAGATGCACCCTAAGTTCTCCAGATCAGCTTTTTAAAGAAAACAATACTACCACTTAACAAAAAAAATATTAAAATCTGTAGAGGTAGAATTTGCAAGGCAAGAAGATAAAGCAGGTAAGCAGAAAGTGTGCCAGCCTAAAACTGCACCTGCTATTCTCTTTACTTTGGAAGGGAAGAATTTACAATTTTTTTTTCTTTAAAAAGGCAAAGTATGTATGAGGCATCCAAATGCTTTCTCCACTATTTGCAATCTTCCCTTCCCATCAATAATAAAGACAAAATTATTCCAGGGTCTGACTCCTTCTGTTGCCACAAAATCCTTGGCTAAAGTTCCTTCTGTTTTCATGCACTTTTCCTATCTCCTGAATGTCAGCCACTGCCTCCTGCTCATCTGTGCCTGGCAGTGCCAAGGCAGAGCCAGAGTGAGAGTTAGGACTGTTTGCAGACTGTGCTTTTTCCTCCCTCCTGTATTGGCTGGACTCCTTAAGAGCACAGCTATGCTGCCTGGGGGATGATGGGACTTGTGGGTCAAAAGATCACTTTTCCCATGAGCTCTGCTTCTCACTGCAACAATGGAGGAGAACACAGAACTGTGGCTTGCTGGGGATGCTGAGAGCAGCTCCCCAAAAACCTATCAGAGGAGAGGGTGTGTGTTAATGTGATCAAACATTACATAAGCAGATCAAACTCTACAAAGGAGGAAGATACCAGATGTCTAAAGCAAGCTTTCACTGAACGGTGAAATGCTTTGCCACAGGACTCAGTGGTGGCTGGTGTCTCCGGTTTCATTGGCATAGTGAATCTGCTCTGGGTTTTAATCCAAATTTTCATGGAGGACCTATTTGTGGGATGGGATTTGGTACCTGTGGCTCTTTGACAGTGTGGACTAAAACTAGGGGTGGACTTAACCAACCTACTGACATCAATATTCCTGCTTTATACTTCACAATGCCCTTAATATTTTGCTATTCAGGCCTCAGTGTCTGATCTTTCAGAAAACACAACCCAAATTAGCATGCAGCCTGTAACAACATCATTATAAACCCATGAACCAGAATGTTGTAGTCTTGCAATATGTCTATCCTTCTTTAATGGGTGATATACAGGTGTGTACGGGATTTGATTACCCGCTTGGTCATGGAAATCCACTGGGTGACCTTGGGAGAGTCACACGCTCTCAGCCCCAGAAAACCCTGTGATAGGATCACCATAAGTCAGAAACAACTTGAAGGCACACAGCAACAATAATCACAATGTGTTTTGAGGACTGGCTTTGCTGGGATACACCAAAGGGCAAAGGGGCAAAGAAGTATAAACTGCTTTTTCACATTTGCCATAGTATTTTTTATTTTTATTTATTTATTTATTTCAAATCCCAAACTTTGGCTCTCCAAGTGTTTTGGACTTCAACCCCAGTCACTGTGGTCAAAAGCCAAGAATCCTGGGAGCTGAAGTCCAAAGCACTTGGAGGATCAAAGTTTGGGAACCAGTGATCTAGGGAAACCATACACCAATCTGCATGGCAGTAATCTTTCCTTATGGGCTGAGCTCCCAGAAAATATACCTTTTAAGGACTAGAGCTCCCAGAATCCCCTCGCTAGCATACTTTTACTGTTAGTGAGGCCTACTTTTTAGAAACTACAACTCTCAGAATCCGGCAGCAACCAAAGTTGCACAATCAGGGATCAACCCTACAAATAGAAAAGCTGCCACAGTTTGTGAATAAATTTTAATTCTTGCTCACTGCCTGGCACAAAAGGATAGGAGGTGGTAACTGACATCCAGAAAATGTAACCATCTCATGCTCTGGATGTATATGTATCCACAACTGGGCACAGACCTAGATCATAGCAGTGCTGTGGAGGGCTACTGCGTACCTGCTCCCTTGAGATTCCACAATGCTCAACCTCTTTCCCTTCCAAAACTGTTGGGACTAAGAAAGGTTGGGAATATCTGAAAACCTACAACAGCTAAATGCAAGTTCCTAAATATAGACCTGGGCTCACACTCCAAATAGGACACTTACTGGAGGCAAAAAAGAAAAAGAAATTTGCAACTGGGGCTGCATCTGCACTGCAGAAATACTGCCATTTGACACTGCTTTCACTGCCATGGCTATGGAATCCTGGAATTTATAGTTTGTTGTGGCACCAGAGCTCTCTGACAGAGAAGGCTGAACATCTCACAAAACTACAAACCCTAGCATTCCATAGCACTGAACCATGGTCACTGAAGCGGTGTCAAAGTGGATTATTTCTGCAATGCAGACGCAGCCTGGGAGATCACAACATCACAGCCTTGGGCCAGGGTGAGAAAAAGAGAGAAAGCAAGAAACTATAGTATTTTTAAAAAAGAAGTGGCATAATGCCAGGAAACAGCGCAAACAGAAAGCATCGTAATCTCTCAGACTTGGTTCTCATTTGGGCTCCAAATTTGCAGCCCAAATGAACGGAAGTGTGTCTGGGCTCTCCATTCCCCCCCCCCCCGTTCTTTTTCTCTCCCCACAATGTGCCAGCTTCAGATTCCGACACACCTGATCCCCCCAAAGCCTTCTGTCTGGAAACACCCAGAAGCAGATTAGGCTCTCCTCGGCTCTCATGGCCACATTTTGAAAGCCTGAGCAACAACTCACTGTTTCTTCATTCCCGCTGGCAACTAGCCAGCATGGTTGGGTTACACAGGGTGATACAAGATCATCCACCAGGGCACCCGGATCAGGGTGGAGGGTCTGGGTGTCCCCACACCTCCTTTCAACATTCCCTTTGCTTGCTGGAGTATGTCTGAAATTACAAGAGACAAGCACCTTGAAGCATGTACAGAAGGCTTACCTGGACTAACCGGACACAGCCTCAGCCTGCTTACCCAGCTTACCGTTATTGCTATTGTGTGCCTTCAAGTCGCTTCCGACTTATGTCGACCCTAAGTCAACCCTAGCATAGGGTTTTCTCAGTGGGTTTCTTCAGAGGGGCTTTGCCATTACCTTCCTCTGAGGCCAAGAGAGTGTGACTTACCCAAGGTCACCCGGTGGGTTTCATGGTTGAGCCAGGATTTGAACCCTAGTTTGCAGAGTCCTAGTCCAACGTTCAGAACACTACAGCAAGCTGGCTCTTTAAATAAATTAGTAATATGAATTAAAAGTTCCCATTTTTAAAGGCTTTGTTGTTGTGTGCCGTCCGGTCATTTCCAGTTTATGGAAACCCTAGGCAGACCCTATAATGGGGTTTTCTGAGGCTGAGGATGTGACTTGCCCAAGGTCGCTCAGTAGGTTTCCATGGCCAAGCAGGGATTCGAACCCCGGTCTCCAGAGTCATAATAGCTCTCCTGCTTTCCCAGCAATGTGGATTATTCCAAATTAAGACTCCCAGGTCCAGAGGGAGCAATATTTCCAAGCAACCTTGAACCCCAGCCAGTATTTAATTCATGAGAAGAGACAGAGACTTCACCCTTGCCTGGAACATTCAGCCTCTGGCTCCATACTGATCACTGGTTAGCAATGGAGAAAGGCCCTCTGCACATGCTCCAGGTACCCCTTTTTAGTTCATAAAAGCACAGTGACTATGGAGGAAGTTGCAATAGGGCTTACTTCTGAGTAAACAGGCTCAGGCTTGCACCTTTCACCTGTGACTCAGCTCTGGGCACTGGAAACCTCAGCTTTCCTGTTATCTTGAAGCCAGACCTAAGCGCAGCCAAAAAAAAACAACCCCAAAACCACATGGTGGAATCTTCTCTTTGTGAGGTTGTCTGCCATGTTAAATCCTATCAAGTGGAATGGGACTTAAACTGTTTGGGAAATGTGATCGGGAGTGGCACTCTCCAAACTAAATGGTACCGAGAAAGAAAGAGGTGTTAAAGGGTCTGGTGTTGTGTGCCTTCAAGTCATAGCCAACTTCTGGTGGCCCTAAAGCAACCCTAGTAGATTGTATGGGTGATTGGGGTTGGATTGGATGGCCTCTTGGGGTCTCTTCCAACTCAATGATTCTAGATCAGTTTTACAGACACCCAGAGCTTGTTGTAGTTATTGTTGTGTACCTTCAAGTAGTTTCTGATTTCTGGCCACCCTCTCCTGGGGTTTTCTTGGCAAGATTTGTTTCAGGCAAGTTTGTGCCCTTGCCTTCCCCTGAGGCTGAGAGCATGTCACTTGTCCAATCTCACCCAGCCGGTTTCAATACCTCCATTTGGGATTTAGGAGGAACACAATCTTGTCCATAGCTCTTTTCCCGAGTGTCAGCAATGTCTGTCACAAATTTCGACTGTCCCTTTCTGCAGTTCCAAACCCCTGGCCCTGTTATGTGGGGTATTCTTGGCAAGATTTGTTCAGAGGGGAGTTTGCCCTGGCCATCCTTGGAGGCTGAGAGTGTGTGACTTGCCCAAGAGAGCCAGCATGGCATAGTGGTTTGAACATTAAGACTAGGCACGCTGACATAGTTTACCAGGGTGGCGTAGTGGTTTGAGCGTTGGGACTACAACTCGGAAGAACAAGGCTCAGCATGGAAACCCACTGGGTCAGGGGTAGGCAAACTAAGGGC
>JAIPUX010001232.1:166354906-166365348 GCA_020142125.1 Phrynosoma platyrhinos | reverse complement strand
CCCCCCAAGTCACCTTTATATGTAGAGGTGACAGAAATGACAATGCAGCAGCTCCTGAAAAATGCCCTTCCAACCTGTGGTTTAAAAATGGTCTCTACCCTGTAGGGCAATCTATTCCACTGTCAAAGAGCTATTACAGTATATATATTCTATATATATTCAAATGTTTATGTGGAATCTCTCTTCTTGCAATTCAAATCCATTTCTGGTCTTTGGAGAAACAGAAAAGAAATTTGCTCCATCTTCTACATGAGGTCCCTTCGGATACTTAAAGATATATGTCATGTCACCTGAGAGCCAGTATGGTGTAGTTGTTTGAGCATTGGACTATGACGGAGACTAGGGTTTGAACCCCTGCTCAGCCATGGAAACTATCCCTGGTGACCTTGGGCAAGTCACATTCTCTCAGGGCCTTTGCAAACTGCTAGAAATAGTGCAAATTGAGGCCACTTTAACTGTCCTGGCTCAGTGCTAAGGAATCATGGGAATTCTATTTTTTTCTGAGACATTGAGCCTTCTCTGTCAGAGAGCTCTGGTGCCACAATAAACTACAGTTCCCATGATTCCCTAGCACTGAGCCAGGGCAGTTAAAGTGGACCCAATTTGCACTATTTCTGGCAGTCCGCAAAGGTCCTCAGTCTCAGAGGAAGACAAAGAAAAACATCCTCCGAACAAATCTTCCCAAGAAAACCCCATGATATGGTCACCTTAGGGTTGTCATATGTTGGAAACAACTTGATGGCACACAACAACAGCAAACCACCCTTTAATCTTCTGTTCTAGCTAAACATTACCAGCTCCCTTAGATGTTCCTCATAAGGCTTGTGTGATGGATCCAATCTCCAGATTGGCCCCACTATTCCAAACCTTTAGTTCCTGTCTTGCCACTTGCCCCTTAAAAATACCTTCCTGGATCAGGGACTTGGGCCTCAAGGTAATCCCTTTATGGAGCAGTGGATGTGCTGTTCTGTGGGTTCACTGTAGTAATCGTGACCAGACTCCCTATCAAAACTTAATAGGAATAGCCAGACGTGGGTGTAAAAAAAGGATAAAGAAGTACAGTGGGCCTTTGGTATCTGCTGGGGTTTGGTTCCAGGACCTCTGGTGGATACCAAAATCTATGGATGCTCAGGTTCCATTATATACAATGGCAAAGTAAAATGGTGTCCCTGGCTTGTGTTGTTGTTGTGTGCCTTCAACTCATTTTTGACTTACGGCAACCCCAAGATGAACCTATCTTAGGGTTTTCTTCACATGTTTCTTCACAGAGGGGTTTGCCATTGCCATCCTCTGAGGCTGAGAGAGTGTGACTTGCTCAAGGTCACCCAATGGGTTTTTATGCTTGAACAGGGAATCAAACCCTGATTTCCAGAGTCATAGTCCAGTGCTCAAACCATCACTATGCCATGCTGTTTTATATAAAATGTTAAAAGCAAAGTTTGCTTTTTGGTTTTTTTTAGGAAAGAGATTTTCAAGCCATGGATTCAGTATCCATGGATATGGAGGGTTGACTGTAGAAATTTATTAATAAATTGAATCACATATCTAATGGAACTATTTAATCCTGAACTATCTAATCCTTTGCAGCTCTTTCAAACCTTATTCAGTCCTTCCCCTGGATGAGGTTCCTATCTCTTGTGCAGCTGTTCCTTATCTCTATGCCATCTTCTTCTATCTGCCATCTGTCAGAGACAAGCCTCAGTTTTTTTGTATCCTTTCTCACCTCTAGGCCCTTCCTTTACAGCATTCCCTGAGTTGTGCTTTTCTGGTACCAACCAGGCTTGCCCATCTCCTTCCTTCACAGTTTGGTTTCCAGATCTTTGTTCATATTGGTTATCCTTCTCTGGACATGCTCTAATTTCTCAATATCTTTCTTGAATTGTGATGCCCTGAACTGGACACAATGTTCCAGATGAGTTCTGACCAAAGCAGAACAGAGTGCCACTACTCCTTCCTTGTCCTTGTATCTCTCCATGTTCAATGCCTCTTGCTGTAGTCTGAAATATATAGTTTAACATAAGATATACAGTGTGGTGTAGTGGTTTGGATGTTGGACTAGGATTCTGGAAACCAGGATTCAAATCCTCACTCAGCCATGGAAACCCACGGGGTGACCTTAGGCAAATCACACTTTCTCAGCCTCAGAGAAAGGCCAAGGTAACCCCCTTCTAAACAAATCATGCCCCCAAAAAACCCCATGGTATGGTCAACTTAGAGACATCATAAATCAGAAGCTACTTGAAGAAACACAACAACAACAATAGTATATACTATATATTATGCTATACTGTACTATTTGTTGTCATTATTGTTTTGTGCCTTCAAGTCATTTCTGATTTATGGCAGCCTCAAGGTAAACCTACCACAGGGTTTTCTGGAGCTGAGAGAGTGTGACTGATCCAAAGTCATGAAACGATTTTCATTGTTGAGCATTGATTCAAATTCTGATCTCCAGAGTCCTAATCCTATGCTCAAACCACTATACTATGCTGGCTCTCATACTATTCTATACATATTAATATAGTGCTTGGGTCTAGACTGTGCAACTTGCAGAGGGGAACTCACAACACTTGTTTAAAATGCACATAAAGAATTAGATCACAAGATCCCCCCCCCCCTTTGTGTGTGTTTTAAATATTTCCTGTGAAATCTAGTTTTCTGTCCGTGGAACGCTTATTTAATTGGAGGAACATGTGAGCCATTAGCTGTAGTCTGAAATACTGTAGCAAAGATACCGGTTTACCAATTGAGTGAAATCTATTCCTGAGACTAGGGCTAAGATCTTATCTACAGCTAGTGAAGTGCAACATTACATGGAGATCAAGAGAGAGAGGAGAATGGCAGTCAGCCAGGTGGCAGCTTGAGAAAACTTACCTGTATCATTCCAATGACTGATCAGTGGCTATTTGTGTCTGGGCATGGAACAATGCCCAGGTGTTTTCTGGCAACCGTTGCACTGCCTAGTTAAAAACCATTGCATAAGGAAACGAATAATAGAAGTTGGAAGAGACCCCAAGGGCCATCCATTCTGACTCCCTGCCATGCAGGAAGACACAATGAAAGCACTCCTGACAGACAGCCATCCAGCCTCTGTTTTAAAACCTCCAAAGAAGGAGACTCCATTACACTCTGAGGGAGCCTATTCCACTGTTGAACAGCCCTATCAGGTAGTTCTTTTCAATGTTTAGGTGGAATCTCTTTCCCTGTAAGCTTGCTGCATCCTCAATATGACATCCCTTCAAATATTTAAACATGGCTATCATGTTCCCTCTTAACTGTCTGTTCTCCAGGCTAAACATATCCAGCTCACTACAGGCCTACACAGACTGCCAGAAATA
The DNA here is from genome assembly GCA_020142125.1 of Phrynosoma platyrhinos. Classification (NCBI taxonomy): domain Eukaryota; kingdom Metazoa; phylum Chordata; class Lepidosauria; order Squamata; family Phrynosomatidae; genus Phrynosoma; species Phrynosoma platyrhinos. The sequence continues at coordinate 166,362,010 of JAIPUX010001232.1, read as the reverse complement.
ATCCGGCTTGAGACCACTTTAACTGTCCTTGCTCAGTGCTAGGGAATCATGGGAACTGTAGTTTTGTTCTGAGACATTGAACCTCCTCTGCCATAGAGCTCTGCTGCCACAATAAACTACAGTTCCCATGATTAGCAGTGAGTCAGGACGGTTAAAGTGGTCTCAAGTTGGATTATTTCTGGCAGTCAGTATAGGCCCAACGTCTCTCCTCATAGGCATGGTTTCCAGACTTTCACCATTTTGTGAAATTGAAGGCTTTCAAAGCCAGTGTCCATAGTTATTTGTGGGTTTTTTGGGCTATGAGGCCATGTTCTAGAAGGGTTTCACTATTTTGGTTGTCTTCCTCTGAACACGCTCCACCTTGTCCACATCCTGCTTCAACACAATATTCCAGGTGAACTCTGATCAAAGCAGAAAAGAGTGGTACTATTACTTCCTTTGATCTAGGCACTACTCACATTGATTCAGGCTATCACACTGCTGGCTCATGTTCAGGAGACACTGAATACCTCTGCAGTAGTTCTGCTAGTGTTATCCCCAGTTACACTGCTGAAAAGTCCAGTTACATTGTAGTAAAGCCATAAAAGGTCTGAAGAGTTGGGAGTTTTTAAAAAAATGACCACCACCATAAAGCACTGAGACATGAAGTAAAATGGTGGGATTTTTTTAAAAAGTAAGCTAATCATAGCAAAGCAAAGCAGCTTCATTTATATACCGCTTCATATCACGCTATGGGATGTCTAAGTGGTTTACAACTATAAGCTCATTGCCCCCCAACAGTTGGGTACTCATTTTAGTAACCTCGGAAAGATGCAAGCCTGAGTCTAGCCTGAGCCCTGGCTAGTACTGAACTTGCAACCTTGTCGTCTATGAGTAAGTGCTGCAGTACAGGCATTTAACCACTGCACCACCAGAGCTCATCCAGTTTTTGGGGGGCGGAATCACTCAAGGTTGGTGATTTGGGGCAGAACAGAGAAGTAGGATACAGGACTGTTCTGGGAAGAAGAAGGAACATACTTGGAAGATTATTCAGCAAGTTAAATAACTAAATCAATCTTTATTATTTGGTCATAGACAAAAATAAAATCAAACAGCCTACAGGGAAACAGAATAACATACAAATATAGTTAGTTGTTACTGATGCCATGCACTCCCAAAACTAAATGATAGTGTTAATTAATTTTCTATTTTGTATGGAAGCATCTATTTGTGTATTCTGTATTGAAGGAATAATTAAATTGAATTAATTAAGAAGTAATTTGGGGATTGGAAAAAGTTTGAGGGAAAGAAATTAAGGTACTTTAATTGATTAATTAAGAGTCTAAAGAGTTAAGATAAATTTAAGAAGACTGATACTTTTTGTGGTATAAGATTTAGAGATCATTGAAAAGATAAACTTAACTGTAGATAGATACCTGTAAAAGATAACTAAAAGAAATTATTAAAGATTAAAATGGCTACTACTACAAAAAGAACCATACAGAACCATCAACTACACAAAGGAGGGGTTCAACAGATGCTTCTACAAAGGATCCCACTGTGATTTTCCTTGAAGAATTTAAAAAATTCAAAGAGGAGATGCAAGCAAAAATGAAACAAGAATTAAAAACTTCTAGAAAGAAAGCTAAAGAGGACATGCAATGTGAATTGAACACTTTCGGTAAGAAGCTGGACAGAATTACTAAGGACATCAAAGGTTTGCAGACACAGACAAAAAACTGAATGTTAAGACAGAGGAGCTAGAAGGTACTATGAGAGAACTATGTGATATCCAGAAAGAGACAAGAACAAAATTCTGTTACAAAAGATTTGTTACCACAAAAAATGTCTGAAGCTGAGAGGAATCCCAGAAGAGCTGAAAGGTTATTTATTTGACAGAATAGTTTCTGAATTAGCTAACTTTGTGGAGGCAACAGAAGAAGAGATGGAAAATGCAGTGGCTAGGATTTTTAGAATTAATTCAGTTGTGGCCAAAGAGAAAAAAAATTACCTCGTGACATTGTAATATTCTTTGTAAGATCAAAATGGAGAGATCAAATTTTACAGAAAAGCTACTCACAAGATTTAATGATAGAAGGATATACAATCAAGATATACAAAAAGATTCCTCTAGAGGTCTTAAAGAGAAGACAGGATTATAAATTCCTGACTCAAGAGCTCATGAAAAGGAAGATACCCTATTCATGGGAGAGAATTGAGGGGGTTTCTGTATTCTACAAACAAAGGAGACTAAGAATTAACATGGTACAAAAAACCAAGTATTTTCTAAGAAGATTGAGAACAGATCAGGACAAAGGTTCACATAAGGAACCAGAATAATGATGAGGATCGCTGAATGTAAGGTAACAGAGGAGGAGAACAAGGAACTGAAAAGTGGAGAAGAAAAATCAGGAGGAATGAAACTTAGAAGAAGAGAAGCTGACACAACCAGGTGAAGAGGAAGAAGGAGCTGGAATTTAAGAATGAATGAATAAATAAATATTTTTATCATGGTGGTGAAAGTTGGATCATGGAACGCCAAGGACTTGAATTCTAAATTCAAGCATAACAAACCTTTTCATTATTTGGCAAACAAAATTTGGATATAATTTGTCTTAAAATAAAACAAAAGGATCTAAATTATTTGAAAAATCCAAAATTAGGACTTTTTTTTTGCAAGAGAAAATATAAAGTGGAGTGGTAATATATATTGATAAAAAGTATCCAGCAGCAGAAGTTTGTACAGATTAAGAAGGCCACTTCATTGGATTCGAGATATGAATAGAAGATATTAAACACCTTATCTTTGCCATATATACACCTATTAATGGTAAACAAAAATTATTTTTGAAAATTGGAAACATATTACGGAATCTAGACTATGAAGACATTATACTTTTAGGTGATTGGAATGGTGTAATTGACCCACTCATCAACAGAGCATCAAGCAAAAAAGATTTAAAAAAAAATCAAGGGAAACTCCTGACAACATTTTTTGATTTACACAGGAAGAGTTTGGATTGCAGGATGTATGGAGAAAGCTCTATCCATCAGAAAAAGGGCATACATTTTTTCCAGAAACACATAAAACTACATCTAGGATGGACATGTTTTTGATTTCAGGATCATTTTTTTCTAGAATCAAGAATTTAGACATTTTACCCAAAATTATTTCTGATCACAATTTGATCACCCTCTCGGTGGACTTTGGAACAAAACAGTTTAATTGGAAACTGAATGATTCGCTTTTAAATAACACCTTTTTTTGAGAAAACAAAAACCACATTGAAAAATTTCTTCATAGAAAACCTCACAGGGGAAACATCAACCAAGATTGTCTGGGACACTAGTAAGTTGGTAAGGAGGGGCCTTTTGATTCAAAGAGGTGTAGAGTAGAGATTAAGTGTAGATTTGAACAGGAGATGAAAAAACTTGAAAAGAAGGTGCTAGAAGCAGAAGCAGAATTGAATAGAGACCCAACTAATGATAACAAGAATAAACACTTAAAATGGTTGAAAAAACAATTAGAAAAAGCAATAACATTGCAAGTAGAAAGGAAAATGAAATACATCAAACAAAGATATTTTGAGAACACAAATAAATCTGGAAAGTGGTTGGCCAACAGATTAAGAAAAGAAAAACAGAAAAAAGCTATACTAGAAATAAAAACAGAAGAGAAGATACTTAATAATAAGAGATAGAAAACGCCTTTTGGAATTATTATACTAATTTATCTAAAAAAGACAATGTGATTGGAATCAATTATTCAATACCTGGACAATCAAAAAATTAAAAATATTTCCAAAAAACAACAAAAAAATTAAATGTGGCTTTTATTGTAGAGGAAATCACTGAAGTGATCAGGAAACTAAAAATACACAAAGTGCCAGGTCCAAACGGTTTTACTTCCTGGTATTATAAGAAATTCCAAGACAAAATTAAAATTCCATTACAAAAAATGCTCAATGATATAAAGGTCAATGAAATACCGGACTCATGAAAAGATATGGATATAGTTGTAATTCCAAAAGAAGGAAAAGGCATTAAAGACATGACTAACTATAGACCCATTTCCTTTTTAAACACAGACAAGATTTTTGCAATTGTTTTGGTGGAAAGATTCAAAAAGGATTACATTGATAAAGGCAACTAGACAGATGAAGGACAACATTCCATTTGTATTGGACATATTGGAATATTATGAAAGGAACAATGACAAAAGGTTAGCCTTAATTTTCATGGACACAGAGAAAGCTTTTGATAATGTTAAATGGACTGCATGTGTGAAATACTGACCAAAGTGGGAATTGGAGATAACTTGTTACTTTGATTAGGAAAATATATCAAAGTCAAAGTGCTCAAACAATTATAAATGGGGAAAATCTAAGAAATTTGAGATATATAACGGAACCTGTCAGGGCTGTCCTTTATCACCATTACCTTTTATAATGGTTTTGGAGATTTTGACTAATATACGAAGCAGTGAAAAGGAAATCCGTGGCACAAAGATTAAGGGAGATGAACACAAATTGAAAGCTTTTGCTGATGATTTGGTAATAATCTTAGAAGAACTGAGTAACCAAATAAAAAAAAACTGTTTAACATTATAAATGACTTTGGTAAAGTATCTGGTTTTAAAATTAATAGGAACAAGACATCTTTGACAACAAAAAACCTAATAAAAAAGAGAAGCAGTCTCTGACAAATAAAAATATGGATCTTTTTGACAACAATTATAAAATAGAATGGAAGGAAATTTAAAAAGAACTAACCATATGGAATAAACTACAATTATCACTATTTGGATGGGTTGAAGCTATCAAAATGATGATATTCCCGAAGATGAGGTTTTTTAATTTCAAACCATCCCAATTCTGAATAGTTATAAACCTCTGAAAGAATGGTAAAAGGACTTAAGATGTTTGTCTGGAATAATAAAAAGCCATGGATAAAATGGAAGAAAATGTTGCATCAGAAGGACGAAGGTGGAGGAGGACTGCCAGAGCTGAACCTGTACTATCAAGCTAACATGTTAAATTGGATTGTAGAGTGGATTACACTTGAAAATACCAAATTACTGAACTTGGAAGGCTTTGATAACAGGTTTGGATGACATGCCTATGTTTGGTACATATAAACCACTGGCACATGGTGAATTTCGACATCACACCATAAAGCAATCTCTTCTATGGATATGGGAAAGAATTAAGAAAAAGATTTACAGAAAAATCCCTTTTTGGATTTCACCACAAGAAACTTTCAGAGGGTGATGGAAATTTCTAGATATATGGTTAACCTACAGAGATATTTCATATAAAACAGGAGTACATAAATGTGAACTGAAACCAATTGTAGAATTGACTCAGTTAGACCCTAAAATGCACTGGTTCCTATATACACAATTAAAAGAGAGATTCAAAATGGATCAGAAAGTGGAAAAATTTGGGGAAGATCATTGGAGTTAGATAACCCCAATGCATCTTCTAAATAGATAAAACTAATTAGATAAAATTCTATTTAGTTCTGAATCTAAGAAAACAACTAAATTATACAGATTCTTGAGAAACTATGAACAAGAATAATAGATAATATCAGATATGATGGGCCTCTGATTGTGGTCAAATTATAGATACAGAGAGTTGGAAATATGCTAGAAATAAAACAAAATAATTTACTATATCCCAAAATCTATGTGAAAATTACTGAAAAATGGAGCAGAGGTGGCATTTACCTCCAAATAAAACAGCAAAGATTTACAAGACTGATTTGAATACATGCTGGAAACGTCAGTCTGCCACCAGTTCATGGTTCTATGTCTGGTGACACTGTCCAAAGCTTAAGTTATACTGGAAACAGGTACATACACATATTGAACAAATTTGAGAAATAAACATCCAGTACAGATTGAAAGGAAATATTGGCATATCTTGCTATATCTGATAACTGCAGCTAGAATGTTATTAGCACAACATTGGAAGAGTCAGCAAATGCCCAAGATTGATGATTGGTTAATTACAAAGATGGAAATGAAGTAGAGGAAGAATGGTCCTCGATTATGGAATATTGTAAAGTAAGATGGACAAATGTGTAGGAATATTTAAAACATGTTTGTGTTTATTAAGGGAGAAACTACTAGGTGATGAATAGGCTCTATGAAAACAGTATTAATATAATTTTTATGTTACTCTTTTTATATATACATAGAAAAGTGAAGGTGATGATTAAATGGTAAGAGGCTTGTTTCTGAAGGGACTGGGGAATTCATGTTAGGATTATATTTTACATAATCACCATATTGTAAATAACTGGAATATATGTATGTTTTATTTATGTATGAAATAAAAAAACCTAAATGATAGTGTATTGCCAGAGAACAGAATCTTCTACTCTGATAACCACCAAGACAAGATTGCTTCTGAGGAGTCAGAATCACAGCTTGAAAGAAATGTGTTACAAATAATTAGCCAATTGAGTGGTACATGATATCAATAATGAAGGCATAATAAGTTACAACTTCAATTGCATGAGAAATACAGTTGCTCCTCCAATTTGTGGGGATCCATTCTGGACCCCCCCCCAAAAAAATGACGGCTTGCAAATATTCAAGCCCAATTTAAACTAATGACACATGTGGATGTGCTCAGCCATTTTCAGTATAGCCCTTGTCTCTCCCCATGAAGAGTGAGACCATGGACTCAAAGTCTATGAACGGGGAGGGACAACTGTAATGCCAACTGCTTTTATAGATTTGGGGTGAACTCATGATCTAAGCTATCTGATTTACCTCTCCATGCAACATGGATTGTTGTTAGACTAGGAGAATGTACTTCTCAACAAGTGTTTTTGTGTTGAATTCTGTACCCAGTTTGCCTTCGTGATCTTTATCATCTGATTCACTTTCATTCTGGCAATGTGGATTTGGAACAGAAGCATGTGCCTGTGAAGCAGTGTTTTTGTGTTGCTCTGTGGATTACCATTTTATCATCATTATTATTGCTGCTCGTACATGCAAATGCATGTACATTTTGGATGCTCTCAGAATTTTCTGCCATGCTAGCTTCTGAGTAAGCTAGTAATCTTTTTTATTATACTGTCCTTTTCATTTTGGGATAGATGCACATAAAA
>JAIPUX010001232.1:166269739-166284379 GCA_020142125.1 Phrynosoma platyrhinos | reverse complement strand
CTATGATTCTATGAAATGGAATCTCTTTTCACTGTGATTTCATCATTATCCCGTCTCCCATTTTGATATGAGATGTATTTTAGGATTACTGGGAAATGAGCCTTTTTAGTGGTAGTGTTATGGCTTTGGAATGATTTTTTTTTTTGCAAGCAGGATTGCCTGATGTGGTACCAAGATCTCTTTTACTAGACAAAGACCTTTCCTGTTCCTAGACACTGAAACTTTAATTTGTTAAAGCTACTTTTAGTATAATGCCATGTTTCTTTTGTGTATTAGTTTTGTTATGCTGTGTCAAAAAAATAAGCCCGTTTGATAATGTGCTTGAAAAGGATTTATGTTATTAATCTTGGGGAGGGATACAAAATAAAGGCACAGATATACCTCTATTAATGAAGTAGAGATCTTCCTAAACAGTATTTCTTTAATAGAAATTTTGGTAACAGAGGCAGAAATAGCATGGAAAGAATCATAATAGATTCCTACACCATAAAAAAAGAAAAGCAGTTTAATATGTTTCAGCAAAGTGGAGTATTCAAACTAACAATATGGCTAGATGAAATGAAACAACCAGGTCAGTTAATCCAAACAAAAACATTCTGAGTCTTCTAAAAACCACTTGAAAGTTCCTTCCAAATGCATCCAAGCATGACTTAAAATTTCACCAGCCTCCACTTTTCTTACAATTTCCATTTTGGTGGCAACATTTAGAGATCTATTCAACTTCAGTGTGCTGGGGTAGTTGGCAAGGCAGCTTAACTGCTTTATTTCTGTTTTGCTGTTCATACATGCTCATTAAGAGATTCTAGTTTATTTTGCCTGTTGTAGGCAGGCACATTTGGCATAGTGGTTTGAATGTTGGACTGTAACTCTGGAGACTAGGGTTCAATTCCTCCTTGTCCATGAAACCCACTGGGTGATCTTGGGCAAGTCATACTCTCTTGGCATTAGAGGATGGCAATAGCAAAGCTCATCTTAACAAATCTTGCAAAAAAAACCCCAACAACCCTGTGATAGGGTCACCATAAGTCGGAAACAACTTTAAAGGCATACAACAACAAGAACAACAACAAAGGCAGGCACACAGCAACAGTAGGATTGGCTAGAGCAGAATCTCATGCTTCTCAGTTCACACACTTTATTGTTTACTGCAGACATTCTCCTGCAAACTGACACAGAAAGTCTCTGTTTCTCCAGTTGTCCTTTAGCATCCCAGTGCCTATGCTGCTAAAAAAAATCTTCCAGCTAGACAGAGGACAAGAAAGAAAAGTAGAGCCTAAGGGCATAGAAACCCTTTGTAAAAGGAGCTTCTTTGTCAGAGGCACTGTTAGCTGAGGCATGCCTATACTCTTTATTGAAAACAGGCTCCATCATCTTAAATGAAAAGGAGATGTTTAATTTCAGCCAGGAGTGCAAAGCAGATCTTTTCAGTTTGAAAATGTACGCTGAATTTAGCTGTGTAATTTGTTAAGAACTCACATATTGATATAAATAGTTTATTTTTATTCCACTGTTATTGGTAGGTGGCAGTGGGGACAAGGAAGTGCATTTTTGAGTACTACAAGCCTGCATATTGTTAGTAGAGTTTATGAACTATGTGTCTTGGTGCTAAGTTGGATTTAAATGATTTGTGGCTGAAATGAATGTCTGCTGTTGAGATAAGCTACTGCAGGAAACAGTCTTGGAGGGAGATGGGGAGTAGTTGAGTACTGAAACACCTTACACAATTTATAAGAACAGTGATACAATTGTTTCCTGGCATTCACCTATGCAGGCTAGAAGTTCATTTACAGTCTACTTAACAACAGTGCTGTGCTAGTAAAACAACACTTACTGAGAAGTGTTGGATTGTTTCCAGCCCTGCTCCTTTTTTTTCATAGTGACAAATTAATCTGGTCCTATTTTGTGCTCCTAATCATTTAAAGAATTCTGTCCTGGTGCCCTGTTTATAAGGCTGTTAAAATGTGTAGTATGGTGTATCAGGATAATGCTTTCCATTGTGGTTAATTAACACAAATGAAGTGAAAGGAGTGCCAGTTTATAAAATATACATATTTTAATTGCTGTAAAGCACACTGAGGGATTCATTCATTCATTCCTGAATTATTAGCTCCATGGGCGCCAGCCTCAGTGCTTTTGCAGCCTCTGGAATCTAATAATGATTTGTCTTCACATTGCTGTGACACCACCATTTATGTAAGGAGTAGTGTAAGGAGTAGTCCTGCTTTAAAATGTTTGGTCATATTTCCAGTTTATTTTTGGTCTGGCAGTGTTTCTAGCAAGAAAAGATTGGGTTGTGTTTGCCTCCAAAGTAATTAAAGTATGGAGCCAATGCCTGGAACTCTCAGGGATATGAGACATGAATGAGGCAGAATCAGTATCTAGATCAGGGGTAGGCAACCTTTCCCCTTTAAGGGCCGAGGGACTTCAGCTCCCAGAAGCCTCAGCCATGTTGGCCAATAGTCCCATGTTGGCCAATAGCTCCTGGGATTCTGGGAGCTGAAGTCCCTCGGTCCTTAAAGGGGAAAGGTTGCCTACCTCTGATCTAGATTTTCCAATTCTGAAACAGGCTTGCTAAAGGATGCCAACAGCAGGGGTAGGTGCCCTCTAGATATTTTGGACTATAAGTCCCATCAGCAACAGCCATAATTGCCAGTGGAAAGAAATTATAGCAGTTTTAGTCCATAACATATTGCCTATCCCTGTTTTGTGGGTGTGGAGTAGCTCCATCTTGATGATCCTTTTTTGTGGTTGCATTCTTTGGAGTCTAAAACCTTAACATATTGTGAGATCTTCAGAGCATTCCTTCTTTTTTTGGTATTTTGCTTATCATGTTAAGAATTAGAGAAAAGATTGTCAGCCATACCTCCCTCCCCAGTAGTGATGATGATGATGATGATGATGATGATGATATGGATGTTTAAATATATTTTTTCTTCATTTGGGCAATCCTGTTTTTGGCATACTTGATTACTTAGGGAGATGCTAGTTTTATTGTGGCCAAGCATAAATTGTAAAAAATAATCCTGGCTTTTTTTTTTTAATTGAAAAAAATCCTTGCAAGTTCACCCTTGCATTGGGAAGTGCATTGTCCAGTAGTCATAGATTCTGCATAACAGCTAGATATTTAATTCACGTATAGGAATCAGCAGACAATTAGTTTAACTCTGTCTTGCTAGTCATGCTAGTTACTTTGCATGATCTCATAGTTTATATTCTGTGAAACATTTTCATGGACATGTCAACATCAGTTTTCAAAAAGTCTGTTATTTCATGCCTTGTTGGGTAGCCAGTGTACTTCCTAGAAAAAATGACCAGTTTTAGAAAAGTAAATACCCCCTTTATAATGCATACCAGAATAGGTTTCTTGACCTTCTAATTGTTTTCACCCATTTAATTGTAGATCTTTGGTTCCACTTTGATGATACTCCAAAAGTAAATATTGCACCAACTAACTAGTTCTATATCAGGTTACATCTATCCTTCACCAGAAATGATTTTGTTCTAATTAGCCGTCAGTCTAGACGGAAGGCAGGGGTAACTTAAAGAAATGGGAAATAGGTCAAATCTTCTGTTTCTGATTAGTTTGGGGGGATTGTATGGCATATGTGTATTGAAGCAAAAAACCTTTGTCACTCAAATTAGATGCAATTGGCAATATTTATTGTTTACTGTTGGCTTGTGATAAATTACTAGCAATCAGGGCAAGATACAGTTTTCATTTTTTTTCATGTATGAATCACCAAACTCCATTAATTAACATGAAGAACAAGCAGTTCAGTGATAATGAAGTCTTTCATTTATGAATATTGCATACCCAAACTTACTTTTGCCTTTGGGGAATGTAAAAGATGATATAACTGTACATTGTAAAAATATTTTGATTGTGAAAAATTTCAAGCATAAATCTTCTGAATCACATAGTGAATCCATTGAATTTGAACTGGTTCAGAGTTTATTGCAGTGAGTGCTGGCCAATGAGATATTGAGGTATCTGATTTACTATTTCCTTTAAAATAGATTGAGTTTTCAGAAGTACATATGAGCTGTGGAATGAATGTCTTCAAAAATTCAATGTTTTAGTGAGACACAGATCATAAGTAGCAGTACTTAATAAGGCCAAAATAAAATCCTACAGACCCCTACTGCCTCCATCAGAATCATGAATCACCCCTTCTCCCCCAACACCCCCTGTACCCTAGAAATCTGCTTTGTATATGGCTGGGAAGTAGATTTTGGGTACCATTTATTGCTCATTCATATTCTTGGTGAAGATGCTGCTGTGGTGAGCAAAGCAAAAAGCAGCTTCATTTGTATACCGCTTCATACCGTGCTATGGGGTGTCTAAGCAGTTTACAACTGTAAGCTCATTGTCCCCCAACAGCTGAGTAAAATGGGTACTCATTTTAGCGACCTCGGAAGGATGCAGGCCTGAGTCTAGCCTGAGCCCTGGCTAGTATTGAACTTACAACCTTGTGGTCTTTGAGTGAGTGGCTGCAGTACCGGCATTTAACCACTGCGCCACCAGGGCTCCTTGCCTAAGGATGTCTTCTGAATTTGGCTCATCTTAAATTTGAACTAGGTAATTCAGACAAATTGGAGAATATTTGGTGCTTAGTGACAGTTGTTTGTTTTGCTTGCCGGGGCATGGCTGTTTGACCTTTCATTGTACCACATTTAATAATAATAATAATAATAATAATAATAATAATAATAATAATAATAATAATAATAATAATAATGTTTAATTCTAACCCACTGCTCTGCAAAGCAAATAACAAAACACAAGGTGCTAAAATTAACATGTTTGTTGGAAACAATTTCAGAAACAAATGCAAAATTCTACATTTTAACCACACAAACCAAAGGCACACACAGGATGGGAAAACTTGGCTTAGCAACAGTACATGTGAAAGGACCTTGGGATTATTGCTGATTGTAAATTGAACATGACACAACAGTATGATGCTGCAGCAAAGAAGGCAAATAATATTTTAGAATTGTAGTTCTAAGACAAGTGCAATAATAGTCCCACTATAATCTGCACTAGTCTTGGCACCTCATTTTAGGGAAGATAATAGATAAGTTGGAGCAGGTTGAAGGGCAACAAGGATGATAAGAGGTATGGACAACAAAACATATGAGGAAGGGTTAGGGAATTGAACCACTGGTAAAGTGGAGTGACATAATTGCACTCTTTAAATATCTAGAAGGCTGTCACAGAGAGCAGGGTACAGGTTTGTTCTCTGCTGCCCCAGAGACTTTTTTTGTTCAGGCAGGCCTTTAGCTATTCATTGGCTGTTGCAGTAGGGTCTTATAATGAGATGTGCTTTACTTCTGTTTCCACTATTATGTTCTGAGCACTTTTAAAACTGTTTTAAATTAGTATTTTAATTTGATTGCTTATTTAATTTTTTCAAAATCCTTTGTACTACATATTGTTTTAGCTGCTTTTTGTTTAACATTTATTCGTGTTGGGAAAAAGTTGGGATATAAATAAAATAACATAAATACATTCCAAGCAGGATTCAGGAAAGATAACTAGTATTCTTGGTAGTCTCCCATCCAAGTATTAACTTGGTCAAGTCCTGTTCAGCTTCCAAAATCATGTGCATTCTGGGTTGTAAGGAGTAAGCTAAGTGGACTGGAAAGTTACAAGGACAAAGAAGGCTACAAATTACTTTTCATCAGACATGTTCCTTCTCTGCAAGACTGAGGCCACCAGAATGCAGATTAAAGACTGCCAGGCCTTGGTTGATCAAGCAAAACCAAGCAGATTGAGTACACATGACATCTTATCTCAGTTTGGTAGGTGCGTATTTTAACACTAACCATGATATGCAAGAGACACCCAGAGTGCACAGACAGATATCTTGCATCTGATCCTTGGGTTTTGTTTTCCGATTTCTCAAGGTTTTGCATGGGGCTGCTATAGATGCTGAATAGCAACAGAAACTTAAACCCTAAACACGTTGCCTTGAAACATTCTGTTGATTCTAGTGACATGTGGAAGAGGAAGCTCTTTTAAAAGTTTGAGAATAATTTTTTTTAATGATAGGCCAAACAGAGGCTGCCTGCTTCTGAAGAGGCAAGCATATCAAGGAGACAGATTCTCTGTGATGTAGCAGTGTCTGGTGGGATGTGTGTTAGTGGGGCAATTACTCTTATCCAGGCTTAATTCTGAACTTTAAATGAGCTTTATAAGGTGCTAAAACTCTTTTGGAGATAGCAGTCAGTGTCTTAGATAGTTCCTTCAAAATTCAGGTGATAACCTGGAACATATTTTTTATTCCAGTGTGTCATGAAAGGCAACAGGTCCCACAGCCCTGACATGATCATTTTGTGCTTGATGAGAGTTTGTGTGTTAGGTTACTCAAATGCACACTTCCCATTCTTGCATTCTTAAGTGCCATAGTTCCAGGAGATTTGGTTCAATTGCCTTTCTTTCTGTGACTATTTGAATAAACTCAATGGCAGTCTGAGGGGCTGAGCAGATGGGCCAGGAGAGAGAGCATGGGCACCAACCTGGGACTGGGACAGATGCATGCTCCTTACTTTGCCATGCATCACTCCAACTGAGAAGCCCTCTCTTCTGTCTCCACATCTGACATGGAAACAAGGTGCCTGGCTGCACCCACATGGCCAGGTGCCCCATTTCTGCATCAGATGCAGCAGCAAGGGGGCTTCTCAATCAGGACAATGCATGGCACAGTAAGGAGCTCTGGCGAGGAGAGGGTGGTTGTTGTGTGAACAGCTGGAGTTTCCTAGAAGCCGTGGAGTTTCCTAGAGGTAAATTATTCCAGGGTAGCTTATTACCCTGGGGTTATGCCAGATCCTCTGAATCTGTGTCTGGTCGTGCAGGATCAACCTCGATCCTGCCCTGGAGGTTTTGGCCTGTATTAGGCAATATAGATGACGTGAGGCTGGGGGAGCCCAGGCCTTTTGGGCCATATGACAACCCCCAAGAAATTTGGGACATACACATGGAATTTCAGGGGATATATACCTTTGCACATGTGGAGTGTGCCTATGTGGTTGTTCCTGCATACCTTTCAGAAGCACTGTAGGATATATAGTTTTGCCTTAATGCAAGCCATATTTCATATGTGAGTACTTCAGTGTTGTGACAAGCAGCTTGTGTTTTCTCCTTCTCTCCCTCTTTTTAACTGTTATTTTATTTTCAGTAATTTGATAATAGTTTTCTAATGGATCAGATCCTGATTTGTGCAGCTTTGTGCACAGCCTTGGAAAGATTTTTTTATATGGTAACAAAGTGGATTGAATAACTTGGTAAAACAAAAATTTAAGAAAGCACAATGTAGTTATAGAAGTACCTTATTTGTTCCTTAGACATTACATAGATTTTTTAAAAAAATATTTATTTAAAGCTGTTAAGATTTTTAAGAGTAAAACCATAATTTTTTTAAAAGCTGATGAAAGCTTGAAAAAGAATATGATGTGTTGCACTATCTAATTTTGTGCAGCAGGAGTACAATATTAAAATTTGAAAAAGATTTATGTGTGAAATTTTCAAAGAAAATGTACATTCATAGCAGAATTTGCATTTAAATTAAACAGTGCCAGTAATTTTTAATGTCCCTTCCTATTTTAATTTCTCTTCATTCTCATTTTCTTTTTTTTTAAATTAAACTTTGCTAAACTTTGTGTGCTCTTCAGTACTTTTCAGGGCTTTATGTTAATACAATCTCCTTATACTTCCCAGTTGCTACTCTCTCTGACTTGACTAATTGTGTAACCCCTTAAATACTCAGCTGCCTCTGTATGCATTAAAAAACCCCACAGCCCTACTATTGAGAAGCTTTGGGATCACTGAGTCCTTCCTTCCCCCACACTCATTTAATAGGACACTTTAAGTATAGTTCTAATCTTCTTAGCAGCACTCAGTACATGTGAGTGGTGATCCTATCAAGAAATCCATGGTCCTAGATCTGCAAATGCTGTGAAACTCACTTTTTCTCTAAGGAGCTTTGACAATTGATTTTAGTTGTGTGAGTATAACTATATTACAACTAAAGGAAGTCTGTTACTAGTAGGAGAAGAATGAAAGTCATACACACCACTGATTCTCAATGGAAACAACAGGAGCTTAGCAGTATTGACAGAATACACGATTTGGCTGAAACATCCTTAAAATGTTGGTGGAAAGAATGGATGAAAGGAATCAGTTCTGAAGAATGCAGAGGATGAATATGATTCTCAGCCCTTTAATCTTCAAGAGGGTGAAGGCGAATTAGGTCTTCACATTGGTATGAACTTCTCGTGGGTGCAAATGAGCTAATAAATGGAAGCCTGTGAGCTGGCCATTGTAACTTTGGAAACAAAATGTTAAAAGTATAAAGACCTGCTAAGACATGAGGTGTGGAGAAGTTTTGGATATGTGTGTGATCACACACTAGCTGCACTTTTAAAGGGAAGAAGATCACCAATTAACACTGAGCATTTCGAATGTTATCTGTGTTGTGTCACCTGTTCAAGTAACCTTTTGGAAAAGGAATCTGGCCACTGCATCCCTCTTATAGTGGGATGAGTCTTGAGCTAACCATGTAGCTCATTCATTTATGATCAGATGAGAAACATTGATAAAACATCAAATGCTTAGTCTGTTATTTCTCTCTTTCTTTATTTTAGCTTCAAAAGCATTGCATGGTGTTAGTGTTGTTGAAAAAAGAGAATTATTTAGTGCTTTTCCTTTCCAATTCATGATCATTGTTGGAAATACTTACATTTTCTTTAATTAGTTTTATTATCAAAACTTGGCAGATCTTTTTATTCCACAAGAGATATCTGTGAAGTTATTAAAGACATGTCTACACTTTATATTTAATTTATATAATCAACATCATTTATTGTTATTTATTATTTTACTATATATGTTTATTATTATTATTATTATCCTATAATAAATGCTGATTTAATAAAATCTGACATTTGTGAGTATGGATTGGCCTTTATTTCCTCCCATCAACAGCGTGCCAGTTTTCAACTAATAATGCATAAGCAAAGACACCTTTATTTTGTGCTTTAAAATTGACTCCTTTTTGAAATAACTTTTTCTTTTTGTATGCAGGCCACAGAAACACTATTTCGCATGGGAGTTTCAAGAGGTACAATTATTCCTTTAAGACATGGAGAGGTAAAGTCATATTTGTCTGCCTTTATGTGCAGAATACAATTTAAAATCAAAATTGTGTGCAGTATGTGACAAATAAAGGCTTGTAGTTGCTAAAGGCTGAGAGGGAAAAATCATCACTTCTGTTAGTGATATTCAGGAATGACTCAATTTTCATATGACATGAGTAGCACATCAAGTGTAAGGATTACTAGATTCAAGACTACCAAAATTTGGGGAAGTGGAGTGGGACCTTGGTATCCATGGGGGATCCGTTCTAGACCCCTCTGCAGATCCCAAAATCAGTGGGACCTCAAGTCCCCATGTCCCTAGTGGTGGTGCGTACATGTGACTGCGCTGCTATTGGGACAACAGGATTTCAGGTGAAGTCCTGTTGTCCCTAATGGTGGCATAGCCATGTGCACGCACCACCATTCAGGAAAATGGGGGCTTGCCATCTTGAGGATGCTTAAATCTGCAGATGGCAAGTCCACAGATAGGGAGGCCCGACTGTAGAAAATACTTTTGCGGGGGCAACGGAATCTAAGCTGTCTCTAAATAGTCCCAAGAAGAGTAAGTGGAAAGGTAGGCAATATCCTGAAAGAAAATATGGATGACGTCCAGGGAAATGTAACCAGAACACCTCTCACTACATCATTTTATTGCAGCTGCCCCTTGTAGAATGGCTAATACCTGTGATGTGGTCTTGTGGAACATGTGATTTATAAAATGTCTATTGCACAGCAAAGTACAAAAACAAAACAAAACACTAAGACAGAAATTTCCCTTGAGAATTTTGATAACCATTTAAAACCAGAATATTAAACAGAGTTTAAAGTCCAGTTTAAAGCCAACCCTATTTCATGGTGGTCATAGAGTACCATTGCAGCTGCACTTTATTCATCAGGAGTAACAGCCTACAAGCGGAAGGTCTGGGCAGTTCAAGTAGAAGAATGATGAAGAGAGGGGCTCTTGGTCTTCATAGCCTGGTGTGGGTTGTGATATTCTGTCAGCCTTCAAATGTGTTGCTTAAAAGTGGGTTCCCAGTCTTACCACAATGTCTCCAAGGTTTTGGACAAACATTTTGCAACATCTTCCATCCCAACTATTGTCCTTCTGCCACCTCCCACAGTTACTGTTTTTTTTTCTTGATCTTTACTCTTTCTTTTTTTCCTTCATGTGACACAACCTCATCTATTTGTATTCCCTCTGGTCATAGTTTGCCAGCATCTGGAGGATAAAGGTTCCCCATGCCAGGGTTACGATGTTTGGGAAAGAGAAAATAGGGTGACAGTGGCTAAGAGCGCTGTGGGCAGACCACTGGTATTTGGGTTTAACTGGTTTTAAGGTCCATAACATCTAGAAAATAATACATGATAGTGATGAAACATCATAATTGAAGATGATTATTTCTGTCAGTGTGGTAGGTTCTGGGTGGAGTTGTGGGTAGGCAGAGAAAAATAAGACCAGTCTTGAATTAATAACAGATCCCCATGTTGCTCTGTAGCAAACAGGTTTTAAAAATACAACTCAAAAATGAAGAGTCACTTAGGACTCTTCTGGTCTGACTTGTTTCCAGGCTGAGATGGATTTGCAGTTTATAATGTTAAATGTTGGAGGGAAATCTTTTCCCTCGCTTCCTGCTTTCGGCTGTTCTACATGCCAAGAGATTCATCCTCTCAGTCTCTTCTGGCTATGAAAACAGTTTTTTTTTGTCAGCCTTTCCACATAAGAAATCAGTTTTTTATGCTGAAAGCTGTATTATTTGCTGTTTACATGTGGATTACAGAATTATTGACAAGATTTTGGCACGGGACCAGAATGTGTTGTTGCCAAGTGTCATTCATTCAAGTGAGACAGATAATGGTTAGAATGGTTTTCCTGTTCAACAACATCCACAGGGTTGTGGGAAATTACCTCAGGACTTGTTATGGCCATGAAGTCGACTGATCTCCAAGGTGTCTAATAGTACCAGGGGAGGTAATGAAATTCAAGAGTATAATTGCCTTCAGGAGTGAGCACATTTCTCTCTTGGTTGCTAAAATATTTCCATGAAAACTCACTTTTGGAAAATGTGCATTGGTTCAGAGGTCACCCATTTCTCCTCAAGGGCTTAGGTGCAGCACTGGGGTCTGAAACTTGTTGCTTTTTTAAAAGTCTTGAGGAAAACTGATGAGCACTCTGAATTTACTTTTAGAGCAATGGGCTCTTATTTCTAGTTGCATTAATTTGTTCTCTAGCTTTCTGCTTTTAAAAAATAGCCTTGCAGTTATGTTTCAAGCACCATCACCAAGGAACAATGAAAAAATACAGAGAGACAGTTAAGTGCAAGCCTCTGAAGTCTGTCAGATTTACAAGATGTTATAGTTGGGGTACCATTAATAAACTATGATTTATAGCTTAATGTTCCTCATGCCAAATTATATTACATATATAAAAGCTGGATATAATTCCGAAATCAACACTTGGGAATAGTGATTAGCTTGACAAACTCAACTTGCTTTCTATTCCCATATTTCTCAAAATGGTATAATCCTCAGGAAAGTTTGTGGAGGGAACCACATTATTTACTTGTAGCCAAGCAACAATCTCCTCATTTGTGAATTTGGCAAAAGGGATCCCCCAATTTCCTCTTTGTTCAATCCAGGTCTTAAAGTGAAAAATCTGTTTCCAAGGCTGTTGTGTACCAGAAACCCCAATTAAGTTTGCAAGGAAAGTTATATATTTGCCATAAGTACATTGGTGTCTCTGACTTAAGTGTTATGTAGGATAGTGTCAGCAGATTTTCTGTTTATTGGATGCAGACAAGCAGTGTGAAACTAGAGGTTATAAGATAGCTGTATTCCTGAAGAAGAGCATAGTCCTCTGGCTTGAGCAGGGAGTGATACTTGGTTGCTGTGGTAAGGAGGGGTTTGTTTTCCCCAAACATGTGAAACTGGCCTTTACATACTTCTCAGAATCTCTCTTTTCTCTTGGGGCAGACTGCCAATTTGAATTGTAGGGGCAGCTTTTACACACCTTTCGGTGCAAGCCTACTGGGGTCAAAACACATCTCAAAATGCCACTGTTTTCAACATAGGTTAAGATGGATCTGGCTTGGATCCAGACTACTACAGAAAGCTGAATGTCAAGGCTCTCTTGCTGCTCCTCTGTCTTCTAATGAATGCTCTAATAGCTTTGTGATTTCTACCCAGATCATGTTGCTTAGGGCAGCCAAAAAAACTGGGTTATGGCCAGGACTGAAGCAATATCTTAGCAGCTGCTTGGCAAGCATTGTCAGTGGGCTTCTGCTAAGTCCCTAGTGGAGGCACTTGATGGTGTGGAGTCTTGTAAAGTGTTCTCTGATAGGATTAGCTCATGAGGTCTCCACACTTCTTTTAAGTACAGATGTGTCCAGGAAAATGACATATTGAAGGTTTTGTCTGATTCTTGCCTTCTCCTCCACTTGTAGTAGGGAGAAGATATCATGCGATTTTGGGCTGTTTGAACATAACACTTCCTCAGCCATTGGAAAAAAAACCCTCTCAGAGAGTGGATTTCTCTGGTGGTCATGAAGGCAACCAAGTTCAAATAAACTAGTGGGGATGCCTTGCTTGCATTGCAACTATTTAGTGAAGGGAGGGATAGCTGGGACTTATATTGGACTGAGATTTATTCTCATTATGTGTTGAATGATATTAGTTCTTGCATCTTTCATCTTGAGTGGAGAGTAATATAGAGGCAAAGCAGACAGGTAGAAGATGGCTTCAAGCCGTCCCTTCTAAAGATGGATTGGGGTTGCAGCGGACAATGCCGCAGCCCCAATCCACCTTGAAGCTGGTCAAAAAAGGAGTGGCAAAGACCCGCTCCTTTTTTGGCTGGCAAAAAGCCAGCTTTTCTCATCCTGCCATGGCCCCATAGCGGTTTCAAGCCACTCCGGGGGTGTGCGGCATATTAACGCTGTGCAGCCAGAGCATATTGAAGCCACTCACATTTGGACAGCCGCCCTGCTTCTGGACAGCTTCAGGGCAGCGGGGGAATGTGCAGCATATAAATGCTGTGCTCCCAAGTTGCCCGGACAGCAACTTTAAAGGGATGTCTGTTCCGGCCCATAGTTTAGCAGATGGTGCACTTCTATAGCTAAAAGCAGTTGGTCAAACTAGAAATGCATTTCAAGGCATGGAATGGCCCTTCTGAAGTAGAACCTGCTCTTTCATAGGAAGTATACATATACTTCCACTTGTACACATACTTTGAATAAGCTCTGTTATAAAATTGCATTTGGCTTGCCTGAATTACAGTGGTCCCTCCATATTCGCTAGGGTTAGGGGTGAAGGATCCCTGTAAATGTGGAAAAACTGCAAATAAAAACACACACTATTCTTAGGTTTTTGTGGGTTCTTCGGGCTGTGCAGCCATGTTCTAGAAGGATGTATTCCTGATATTTCGCCTGCATCTGTGGCTGGCATCTTCAGAGAATGGTGGCATTGAGGTGTGTGGGGTATATATACTGTGTGACCCTTGGTTGAGAGTATTAGCATGTAAATCTATGCATTGTTCTGTTGAGGCAAGGCCTCTGGGTGGAAGGATATGCGAGGAGGATTAGTGTCTATTTAATAAATGGTCCATTGTCAGCTGGGAATTAGCATATAAATTAGCATGTAAATCTGTATATTGTTCTATTGAGGCAAGGCCTCAGGGTGGGAGGATATGCAAAGAGGATTAGTGTCTATTTAAATTAATGATCCATTATCTGCTGGGAAACCCCCTGACCTTGGGTGAAGTACATTTACATTTGCTAAGTCCTGATTTTGGTGTTTTTGAGAATTGGTAGCCAAACTTTGTTTACTTTCAGGGTTTTTTCTTTCCTGTTGAAATTGTCCAGGTGTTTGTGGATTTTAATGGCTTCCCTGTGCATTTTGTGCCCAGCTTGGTTTATAACATGTTCTGCTGCTTCTGATTTTTCAGGCTGGCCCAGTCTGCAATGTATCTCGTGTTCCTTGATTCACGTTTGAACACTGTGTTTTGTGGTCACTATATAGAATTGTCCACAGCTGCATGATATGCGGTAAATTCCTGCAGCCATAAGAGAGTCTCTCCTATCCTTCACTGAGTGCAGCATTTCCTGGATTTTCTTGGTTGGTCTGTAGATCATTTGGAGTTTGTGTTTCCTCATCAGTTTCCCTATTCTGTGACTCCTTTGATGTATGGTAAAAATACCTTCCCTTTGAGTGGTTTTTCCCCCACTCCTGTGGTTTTTTCTGGGTCTGCCACTCTTCTGATGTCTGAGCTAGAGTAACCATTAGCTTGTAGAGCCCAGTTTAGGTGGCTCAGTTCATCTTCCAGGTAGTGGGATTCACAGATCCTTTTTGCACAATCTACCAGTGTTTTTATTGTGCTTCTTTTTTGTCCTGGGTGATGATTGGTGTTCTTGTCTAGATATCTGTCAGTGTGTGTAGGTTTTCTGTATAAATAAACACTAATCCTCCTCACATATCCTTCCACTCAGAGGCCTTGCCTCAACAGAACAATAC
>JAIPUX010001232.1:166245455-166269639 GCA_020142125.1 Phrynosoma platyrhinos | reverse complement strand
TCTCTGAAGATGCCAGCCACAGATGCAGGTGAAACGTCAGGAATACATACTTCTAGAATATGGTCTCACAGCCCGAAAAACCCACAAAAACCTATGGATGCTGTCCATGAAAGCCTTCGACTTCACAAACACTATTCTTTTTACTTAAGAGAACACATCTTTAGGAATCTCCAGATCCTCCAGTGCAACTTGGTGGTCAACATCTGCCAGAAGTTGATCATAGAATCATGCTGGAGGACCTACAAATACCTAGAGAAGTGTTTTCTCTAGGAACTTCTTAGTTCTTCAGCACAACTCTATGGTCAACTTCAGACAGATGTTATACTGGAGAGAACATCTTAATCAAAACTGCAAGTAATCAAATCCACAGAAGTCAAAGCCGCAAATGTGGAGGGCCAGCTGTAATTGCAATAGTGATGTGTCACTTGGTTGTGATTAACTATTACAATAGATTAATTACAGTAGTTGGGTATCACTACTTAAAAGTTTTAATTTGTTTGCATTAAATATAAGAATTAAAGCAGATAAAGCTTTTTAGATATGTCATTGGTAAATTATAACCACGGCAATAGAAAAGCCCAAAGCAAAGAGGAAAAATTTGTAGATCTATAAGGATGTGTCATGAAAGTGGTGTATGACCAAGCTGGGTGAAAATAAGGACATGGCAATCGGGAGGCATGTCTGTCCAGTTGGTTTTGAGTGTGAAGGCTGTGAGGATTGGTGTGTGTTTTATGGATGAGGGTGATGGATGTGAATAGCATATAGTTAAATGCCTGTTTAGAATACAGCAAATAAAAGCATGTGTTTAATCTTCCATGGTTTCATTTGAAACATCACTTGTTTTCTATTTCTAGTTTTCCACGGAGTTTTAAAGCATGGATGAGGTTGATGAATATCAAGACATACATTAAAATGAGTTGTCCTCAACCACTTGCTCCAAGAGCAATATAGATGTAACACCACCCTTTCCTACCAAACTCACTGAATGACTTCAGACAAATAATTATAGTTCATATCCAGTCCTTCAAAGGGTTGCTATGAATATAAAACACCTGTTTGAGCCCCTTGGAGGTGTGAATGTGGATGGAAATGTGATTTAAAAAATATTATATGTAAAACAATAACTTTATATAGTAGATTTTTGATGATATGAAAGAAAATATTTACACCAATGTAGAAGAAACCATTTAAACCTCCAAACCCGGGGAGTTCTTTTAATATTGTATGAAATATAAACAAGAGTGATGCACTTGTTTCAAACAAGACATTTCTTCATTAAGGAAAGAATGTATTCTTGATGCTGTTGAATTACTGTGCTTGGTTAATTTTAACTCTTATTAGCATAATCATCTGTTTAAAAACGTATATGAGACACGACTGGAGTTCATAAAGTAGCTCCTTTTAGACTGAAAAAGCAGTGCAAGTCACTCTAAAGTTGAGCCTGACTTAATTAATATTGTTTTCAGCATGCTCTTTTTCTTATTTTGTATGGTTTCAGCTGGAGGGCATGCCAAGACCCAGTCACAGGCATATTATAGAGCAAAATAGTGATGTGATCCTAGACATCTGATCTCCTCACCCCTTTCCTCTATATCACAAAGATGTCATTATTATTGTGAGTTCAAAAGTTCTGTTCTCACGGATAGCTCGATCATCTCCAGTTTCCATCGCTGTTGTCTGAATCTTTGTTGCCATCATGTTATTTTTTGGAGAAGACAAATGTTCATGTTACATTTATATTCTCTTTCCACATACATATTTGGTGTTTCTTTTGCATTGTTTTAGCAACCCTAGTTTTATGCTATAAGTAAGTCCCCAATTCAATACTTTTTATTTTTAGCAACTTATGAGTATAAGAATACAATCGCATGAGCTGAAATGTTTCACAATTGTTTGCCTCTAATCTGACATTTTTGAAAAGCTGAGTACAGTAAAGATTTCCTGGAATGCCTGATGAGCGTATGAGAAATAATACTTTTCTAGAATCTGTAAACCTGTAACACTGTTAAACATGTGTGCTTGAAGAACTCTTGACAAAATGAAGTTTAAGTGCAGTACTTGGAATTTTCCTTCTGATTACATCATAAATGCTTGTAATAATGCCTGCAATAATGGTGCTTGATGCTTGCTGGATTCTGTACCAATACCTTTCTGTTCCCAGCAAAATTCTTTTTTATCTAGAATGTTGGGATTTTATCATTTTGCCAGTAAATCCAGACCCATTTCTAAATCCAAAATATTTTAATGTTTAGTAGTTTGAATCTTGAATGATAACACTGGCTACCAGCATTCAAATTCCTTTGACAAGTTACATTCTCTCAGCCTCAGGCGAAGACAAAGGTAAACCCCATCTGAACAAAACTGGCCAAGAAAACCCCATTATAGGTTCACTTTAGGGTTGTCATAAGTTGGAAACAACTTGAAGGCACATAGCAACAACAAATCTGAAATAACTCTGATAATCCCTATGATTTCAGTATGTTCCAAAAAATATTGCAGAAATAATGCAGTTTGAGACTGTATTAACTGCCCTGGCTCAATGCTAGGGAATTCTGGGAACTGTAGTTTTGTGAGATGTTTCGCCTTCTCTGTCACAATATCCACAGTTCCCAGATAGTATCACAATAACTATAGTTCCCAGAATTCCCTAGCACTGACCAAGGGAAGTTAAAGCGGCCTCAAATTGGATTATTTCTGCAGTGTGTTTTGGACCAATGTTTTAAATCCAATGTTAGTCCCAGCTGAATAGACCAATTAAAATTAATGGTATCTTAAGAATTCCCATTGCTTTTGATGAGTCTTTTTTTGATTGGAAGTAATATTGGATTTATTTCTGTAATGTTTTATTTAAATTGTAAATGTGTGCATATAGATCTTGCGTACAAGTAAGATGTTTCACTGTATATAAATTCAAAAATAGATATTTTAAGAAAGAAGTTAATAGGAGAGAAACACAGAATTGAAACCACTGAAACAAACATTGTTTTCATGTTATTTTTATAGAATTATCCTCTCCTATTTTATGAATCCACACTCTCTTAGATCTAGTGCAGATCAAAGTGTCTTACTAAGCAAAACTGAAGCCTCACTGTATCATCTCTAGGTGAAACAACTGATACTTCAACAATGTATCTTCAGCATCTTTCTGTGAAATTTCTTCATTCTTTATCTTGAAATATTATACTCAGCCTAAAGAAATGGCACATCTTTTGTGAAAAGAGGAAGCTGATATGTATAGGAAACAGACAAATGCTGTGTTGGGACAAGAGGCAGAAAATTCACAGTGTTAAAGTGGTGTATTGATGCGCAATTCTTTTATTTCCTGGATTGAAAAATTTTCTGTACTTTTCAGAATCCACACATCTATCACAGACACTATCTTGATTATTGACACTAATCCCAAAGCCAGCACTGAAAGAGCAGAATAGGGTGCTGTAATGAAAGACCTCAATAATTGATTTGTGAAGCTCTTTCTTTCCTGTTATCCACTGTGTAAATTAAATGCATGCAATGAAAACCCAGCTAACTTTCTTGTTAGCTAACATGTTTGTTTTGATCTGTTGCCCAACTACCTTGCCATCCCATCAAAACATCTCAATGTTTTTCCCTCCATGTATTGTCTTCCTAAATTTTAAGCATGCCCTTTTATTTGTGTGAATATATAATTTTACTCTCTTTAAAGGCAGCACTCATTTCAAAGAGCAATCTTTTGTAAGAAGAAACTCATACTGATAGGAAACATACAAATGCTTTTGGAATGTGAGACAAGAAACTATAACTGATGCATATCCTTATAAAATCATTTTCATGGTCATGGCCAAAAAAGTGTTATAAGTGAAATTAATCTTTCCCTTTTTCTGCTCTTCCCTCTCTATTTTACAGTTTGTTTGAGCAGCCTGTGTGGTTGGCTATCTACTTGTCCAATAAAGGCATGCAGTGATGAGAAATAACTGGCAGATGTAGTATTACAAGGGTGTGTGAGTTGTGATGATGGGAACTCCTGGCTACTTCTCCTGGGGAGCAGTTGCTGAAAATATTTCCTGGAATCTGAAAATTTGTAGTCCTGTCTATTTGACCTCAAACATTAAGGTTGGAAACAAACATGTCCAAATGCTACGGGGACATTTTAAGCTTGTGATGAACTTGGACATCTGCAAGTGCTTAACAGTTCTGCGAATCATTATTTGGCACTCTGGGAAGGAAAAGAGAGGGAAGAGTCTGGACATATTGTCAATTCATTTAGGAATATAGAAATGTTCCTTGATATACCAAGTCAAACCATTTGTCTAACCCAGCGTTGTTTACACTGATTGCATGATTCCAGGGCTTGGGATGAGCTTTTACACAATCCTACATGGTAAGGTGAAGAATTGAACCTAGGACCTTTTGCATGCAAAATGCACACTTCCAAAGAAAAGGGGCCCTTCTCTTTCTATTAGGGTACCAACTTTTAAAAGTGTTAAGCATTAAGCATAAAACATTAATTCAAAAACAATTGTAAACACATTTAATATATATTATATATTAAAAAGATGGGATGCAGTGACTCAGGTGGTTAAGACGCTGACTCTATTGATTGCAAGATCAGCAGATTGGCAGTTCAAGGCCCGGGTGCTGCATGATGGGGTGAGCTCCTGTCACTAGTCCCAGCTTCTGCCAACGTAGTAGTTCGAAAGCATGCAAATGCAAGTAGATAAATAGGTACCACTTCAATGGGAAGGTAAACAGCGTTCTGTGCAATCATGCTGGCCATATGATCACAGAGTAGTCTCTGATAACACTGGCTCTTCAGCTTAGTAACAGAGATGAGCACCGCTCCCTATGGTCAGACATGACTTGACAACCTTGTCAACGGGGAGTACCCTTACCTTTACATATTAAAAACAACACCAATTGCACATCCTTAAACCCCAACTAGTTAAAGGCAGACAACTTGATTGAATAGGAAGGTATTTGCCTGTTGGTGAAAAGAAAGGAGAGAGCAAGACAGCCAAGCCTCTCTTGGGAATAAATTTCATAGTTTATGAGTGACTACCAAGAAAACTTACTCTCATGTCCTCACTAGGTGAGCTTGTGAGAGTGGTAAAACAGAGAAAAAGCCCTCCACAAAGATGGAAGGATTTGAGTGCACTCATGGAGGAGATGCAGACGTTCAGATATTCTGGACCTGAGTCATATAGGTCATAACCAGTACTTTGACTTGTACCTGGTAATGAACTGGTAGCTGATGTTTTTGAGGCATTTATTTAAAACTCATTAACCTCTCTTTGAAACAGTATGCTGTTGTGACTTGAGTATTGGAGAAGGACTCTGACAGATCAGGGCCTGAACCCCCACTCTACTATGGAAACTCAGTGGGTAACTCTGGGCAAGTCAAGCTCTTCAGGCCATAGATAAAGGCAGTGACAAATCACCTGTGAATAAATATTGTCAAGAAATCCCTAGTAGAGTTGGCTGTCTGAATCCATGGATTCTTCATCCATGGATTCAGCCATCCACAGCTTGAAAATATTTAAACAACACATAAATTCCACCCCCCCCAACAATTTTGCCATTTTATATAAGGGACACCATTTTCCTATGCTATTGTATTTAATGGGACTTGAATATCCACGGATATTGGTATCCACGGAGGATCCTGGAACCAAACCCCAGTGGAGACCAAGGGCCCACTGTATATAGTGTCCATAAGTCAGTCAGCTTGAAAGCTCATAACATCCACCACATTCCATAACCAAACTAAATGAATTTTGAAAGCAGCAATACATTTTCAAATCCATTCTGAGAAGGTTCCAAAATATATCTGCTGGACATCTAAAAATTGCAGAAAATTAAAACCAAGCAATATTTAGTCGTGTAAAGACAGAAATGAACCTAATATGCAAATTGTGTTAACAGTGTATGCCCCAGCCAAAGATTGAGATCCAAATTCTGTTGGTGCTCTACAGCTGGGTAACTATTCCACCTTAGTCTGTGGCAACAGGAGGAAAAAGACAGTGTATCCAGCAGCTATGACAGAAGTAAGGCATAGGAAGAATGGGCTGTTGAGGGCCAGCAGATTTTGTCTGTCTTCCTCACCGCTGTTGTGCAGGTCTTGACAAAAAGAGCAACTAGTGTCATGCAGCAAGAGGATTCTTAGCTAAGCTACCTTCTTCTTGTCTTTGCAATTGAAATGGTACATCTAGGTTTATCAGTGCATTAAATGGTGGCTCAGTAATCTGTGTTACCCTTCCAACCATGCTTTAGGTGTCACTTTGTTTTAAAAATAAAAATGATATTGGCCATTTTTTAGAATGGACTTAAAATGGCTAAAATAACCAGGATTCTAAAAGATAAGCCAATTGAAAACTGTTTGAACAATTGGAAATTGTTTATTGACTTTTTGAACAATAAGAAATCTAACAATGTAATAATCTGTGGCTATGGTTGTTAGTAATTTTAGCAGGATTATTTAATTGGATCTTAGTTCTACTGTGTATTATTTATGTCTCCCCCCCTTTCCTCTCCCTTTCTTTCCTTCCCCCCTTCTTTTTCCTTTTTCTCTTCCTTCTTGTTTCTTTATCTTTAATTGTATATTATTTTGATTGCAAATTAGATTGTTTGTATTAAATATTAATAACAATCTAAAATAAAAATAAAAATGAAATTTCCCTTGAACATGCATTTATTACTTTCCATATTAAATCCTCCTGGCCTTTCTGACACCATGGGGAACAATCTGTGTATGTCATGAACACCCAATTCCTGTTTAAAATTTGTAGTCACTTCTATTCCCATCCTGTCTTGACTCTGGGGGCATGAGATAAGGAATCTGAATTCATTGCCACAGCAGTCTTATTGGTCTACACATGTGACACCTTTTTCTTTGTTTACATTTTGCTTTTGGTAGTTGCTTGTCAAACCACTAGTTGTGTTTTAAAGATGATAATCTGAAACTGCATTATGCATTTTTGCAAGACACTAAATGTATATAAAACTACCTCGCTGCATGTGTACAGTTTCTTACCACAAGCCACAGATTTTTGCTGTATTTTGGCCTTAATTTTATCCAGCTAACTTGGGAGTCATTTGACTTTCTTTCCACAAATCCATGTGTCCGTGATTCATATATTCTTGTAGACAATAAATCTAAATTAACAAGAAAACAGTGATAAATGTCCACTGTTGTATAGTCCACAATATAGTAAGCAGCTTTGTTCTTTGTTCTTAAGTTGCTTTTGGGGAGAAACAGGAACATGTACACTCTCTCTTTTACTTCAAGGAGGACATCTGGTTTGATAATTTACGCAGACATGTGGCATTAATTAGTTTCCTATATAGAAGCTTCTATTATAGCAGTGGATCTGCCTTTCCATTCACTACACAAAAATAGAAATGTAAGTATGGCTGTTTTTGTTTGTTTTTTAAAAGAGGCCTCCATATGTTCCAGCTACTGGGAATTGAGCTGCTCTGTGACTGCTACTAGATTTAAGAATCTTGCAGAAATGTGGTGACTTTTTAGGTTTTTTTGCATTGCTCTTTCTCCACTGCTCCGCTGCAGATGTATTTTGTGTTTCAGTAGACCTCCAAATGAAGATCGGTCCTTTTGTAGGTTAGAATGAGGTAAATGCCGAAGGCAGCATATATTGTAGAAGGGGAAGCAACAACTTAGTGTTAAAAGGACTGAGTGTCTTTCCTATGTTGTATGTTTCTTGCCATCAGATCCCTCAGAAGCTGCTGTTGTGCTGGCATAAGATTCAGCTTCCCTATCTTTTCTCCCTTGCTTTTGAGAGCAAAATGTTGCAGACTGTTCCTATTCCAAATGAAGATTTTGCAAGATGTGATGGGCTGCTAATGGTGAACCCAATGTGGTGGGCTGGAGGTGGTGGGCAGCCTGTCCCACCTCTTCCCGCTAACTTGCTCACCTGCCTCCACCAGCCACTGGGTTGCTGTGTCTGGGCACGTGCAACAAGAGGGGACAGAAGGGGCATGTTAACCCCTTCTCTTCTCTAGCACCAGGCTTCCTCCCCAGGGAGAAATCCTGGTGACGGAGCAGCTGGAAAAAGCATGCATTCAGTCCTCCTGCCCCAAAGGAAAAGGAAGGCCCAAACAGGTGTCACCTCTACTCTGGGGTGTCATCTGGTGTGGTCCACACTTCCCTGAACCCTCTCAGTGACACCACTGCTTGATATTGGATCTCTCAACTCCCAGGTAAAGCCCTTTAGTTAGAAAGAATGAAGAGATTCAGCAATTAATGAAATAAGAATGAGTTTAAATTAGTTCAGATATGTCATCCCTGTCTAAATATATTTTTGTTATTTCCCGAAATACATCCTCTCTTGCTTGTTTTAGAAATTGGATATCATTAAAATGAGATTGGATTCATCTGGTTGAAACTTTTCCTGCCATATGCTACAGAGATAGTTTGGGTGCTTTATATTCTCTACTGTTGCTTCTGTAGAGCAAAGAAAGTGCCACCCCCTGCACCTCTGATTCTGCATCTTCCCTTGTAGCTTATATGAGGCTGTTCTACTGGACCACCTATCCAATATGATGTTGTGGATGTCCTCCCCACTGTGTCCATGGGGGAAAAAAGGAGGTCAGCTTGGTTAAATGCAGACAGCCTATTAAAGGTAAAAGTAAAGATAAAGGTAGTCCCCGTTGACAAGGTTGTCAAGTCGTATCCAGCCCTAGGGGGTGGTGCTCATCTCCGTTACTAAGCCAAAGAGCCAGCGTTGTCAGAGACTACTCTGTGATCATGTGGCAAGCATGATTTCACAGAACGCTGTTTACCTTCCCACCAAAGTGGTACCTATTTATCTACTTGCATTTGCATGCTTTTGAACTACTACTAGCTGGGTCTAGTGATGGGAGCTTACTCCATCATGCAGTACCCAGGCCTCAAACTGCCAACCTGCCAAACTTGCAATCAGAAGACTCAGCATCATAACCATTTGAGCCACCATGTCCCTTGCTAAGAAATGTGGGGTGGAGCAGAGAAAGGCTGGGGTAGGATAGTGCTGTGCAGAGACTGTGTGTCTGACCATTTGGAAGAAGTGTGAGGAAAAGAGCAGCAGGCCCCCTGGCAGGCCCCCATCCATGTCTCACAATGCTTGTAAACCTTCAACATCCCCACTGCCCCAGCACTGGAAAAAAAATTGCCAAAGAACAAGATCTAGCAGAAACAACAGCAACAACAACAACAAATTTTTATTTATAACCCGCTCCTCTGTATAGCAACCAGGGCAGCATACAGCAAAATTAAAACAAACAGCAGTTAAAATACATCTTCATCCTAACCCCTAATCCTCCCACCCCTTAAAACTAAATTAAACTAATACAGAGTTAAAATAATGATTAAAACAGCATAAAATACGATATAAACAGCTATAGAGCAAACAGGCGGTGACAGCAGGAGGGGCGGGTAGCAAAACTCCTCCATTAGCTGGGAAGTTATTCCGGGAAGGCCTGCCGGAAGAGATCTATCTTTAATGCTTTTTAAAAGCTATCCAAAGAGGTGATAAGGCAGATTTCATCCGGCAGGCCATTCCATAGTCTGGGAGCGGTTACAGAAAAGGCCATCTGGGAGGTCTGCGTCAGCCTAGTCTTCATAGGCTGCAGCAGGTTCCTCCCAGAGGACCGGAGTGCGCATGGGGAGGGGGGGGATCATACGGGAGGAGGTGGTCCCTGAGATAAGATGGACCCAAGCCATGTAGGGCTTTAAAGGTTAAAACCAACACTTTGTACTGATCGGCAGCCAGTGGAGAGATTTAAGCACGGGTGCTATGTGCTCTCTCCTAGATGTTCCCGTAATTAACCTGGCTGCCATATTTTGTACCAGTTGTACGACAATCAAGACGACTTACATGGTGTAAAATAGATTTAAATAGGTACAGCTATGCTCATGAATCATAACACTGGAATTTCTGTACAGTTCATCGCCCATATTGTCCATTAATTTCATGATGTCAATAAATGGTTGCCAATTCGAAATATTCTATGAGTTCCCTATCTTTCAACTGAGCATCTTTGCCTCACTGTGTCTGCCAACTGACTGGTTCAGATTTATTTTACAGTTTGAAACTTTAGAGCTGATGCAAACATTCAAAATGCCAGAGTTCACATTCTTATCTCTGTACAAATATGCTAGTTGCCTTTTCTTTGATTTGTGCTCTTTTCAAAAATCAAGCAGACATACAGTGGTTCCCTGGTATCCTTAACAGCCTTCCTCAAAATGGTGCCCTTCAAATTCCTATCTTTCCCCAGCTTTCCAGTAGGCTGCCTGATATATTTTATTGGAATGTTGTTGCTACTATTGCTAGGTTCCAAGTTGTGGGGCAAATATTTACCAAAATTTTATTTTTAAAGTTGCATTCTGTTTTCTTTAAAATATGAAGGTGTTCATATGTTAGAATTGGGTTTTCAGTCTGTAGTCATCTAGAGTTGCCAGACTTCAACTATCAATTTAATTTAACCAAGTTCCTGTTCTCTTTTTCTTTTTAAAAACCATTTGCTTTTCATCAGTTCCAATTCAGCATGTAATCATGAATGCCAAAAGTGGGCCTCTAATGAGTAGGGTGGCCTATCACCCCACATTGTTGTGTGATTGAGTTAATTATTCCTAAATGGCTGTTAATGGATGGGTGGCTATCCTGATTTGAATAGCCCCATTGAGGGCATTCTGTGGTTCCTTTTTGATATCTTGTTCCACTGTGTCATGTTTTATAGCAGAGAAATTTCCTGTTGTTTTTAGATAATTGCATTTAAACAGGGCTTTGGAAAATTAGCATGGTGTGCATTTACCAAAAATATGCATTAAAATACACACCGAATGTCAGGCAGGACCATATTTTCAGCAATGTTTTATGAAAAATGGGCTAGAGCTTTCTGCCTGGACAGTTCTGGAAGTTATAGCCTAAAAGTAACATTTTCAAGCTCTGGAAACATATTCAGGTGCAGCCGTATTGGCCATGCAGCAAAACACACACATACATACACAGAAACAACATACATTATACATGCTTCCAAAGCCTGTCTGGTTTCTTCATCAGACAAAGATGTTAAAAATCATACAGGGGAAGAAAACTGACTCTAACCTTCTTGCTTTTCTTCTCCTGTATGATTTTTAACATCTCTGTCTGATGAAGAAACCAGAGAAGCTTTGGAAGCATGCATGATGTATGTTGTTGCCTGAAGAAGAAGCCAAGGAAGCTTTGAAAGCTTGCATGATGTATTTTCTGCATTTTGTTGGCCAATAATGGTGTCATCCTTTTGTGAATTTGTTGTATTTTCAAATTTGTTTTTTACATTCTGTTAAATGTAGTCATATTTAGCAATGAAACTAAACCCTTTATGGTAGAAACCATGTTTGAGTACTGGATATGCAAAACTTAAGTGTGTCCTTATCTGTCTATTTAATTTGTTTTTTTAATATATATTTTGAATGCTATATCCTGCCTTTCTCCCAGTATAGGGTTCACATCT
Organism: Phrynosoma platyrhinos; assembly: GCA_020142125.1. NCBI lineage: Eukaryota > Metazoa > Chordata > Lepidosauria > Squamata > Phrynosomatidae > Phrynosoma > Phrynosoma platyrhinos. Next base: position 166,258,176 of record JAIPUX010001232.1, on the reverse strand, counting down.
AGATTCCTAGAGGGAATACATTTCAAGGTATTTGTAGGTGCTCCAGCACAAATCTGTGGTCAGCATCCAGCAGATGTTGACCATAGATTTGCACTGGAGGACGTAGAGATCCCTAGAGAAATGTTTTATCAGGTAAAACATGTTTTCTTTCTGCTCTGCAGTATTGCGTCTGCAGAGTCCCGTTCAGCAGAGCTGTTTAGGGTAGTAGGGGAACTGACATGGGTGCCACCTGCACAGAACCCACTACTTAACCTGACAACGGCCTGCTGCGATGCGCTTAACAACTTTTTTGCAGATAAAATCTCTCAGATAAGAGCCAACTTGGATGCCAGCATTGTAACAGAATCAACTGATGAGGTGTCCAGCAACTCCATTAATGAAATTATACTGGATTGATTCCAATCTGTGAGTACCGATGATGTGGACAAGCTCCTTGGTAATGTGAGGAAGATGACTTTCCCCCTCGATGCTTGCCTGTCATGGCTGGCCGTCTGGGAGGATGCATCGAGACTGTTCCTCAGGGACATCATCAATACATCCCTCAGGGAAGGTCATGTTCCATCATGTTTGAAGGAAGCAGTGGTTAGGCCGCTTCTGAAAAAGCCTTCCCTGGACCCCCTGGATATGAACAACTATAGGCCAGTCTCATTATTACCTTTTTTAAGCAAAGTGATCGAGAGGGCAGTTGCTGTCTTGGAAGAAACCGATTATCTAGAACCATTTCAAACTGGCTTTAGACGGGATTTGGAGTTGAGACTGCCATGGGTATCTTGGCTGATGACCTTTGTCTGAGCATCGACAGGAGTAGTGTGACCCTGCTGGTGCTCTTAGACCTCTCAGCAGCTTTTGATACAATAGATCACAACATCCTCTTGGATCGCCTGAGAAGGTTAGGAATTGGAGGCACTGCATTGTAGTGGTTCCGTTCCTTCTTCTCGGGCAGATTCTAGAGCGTGTTGCTCAGGGACAGTCACTCCACTAAGAAGGAGCTTAATTGTGGTGTTTCGCAAGGCGCCATCCTGTCTCTGATGTTGTTCAATATATATATGAAGCTGCTGGGAGATATCATCCGGAGGCATGGGGCGGGGTGATGGCACCCAGATATACTTCTCCATGTTTCGATCATCGACTATGACTTCAGATGGCGTCTCTCTTAATGAATGTCTTAGGGCAGTAATGGGCTGGATGGGGAAAAACAGATTGAGATTGAATCCAGACAAAACAGAGGTACTGACAGTAGCAGCCCCGAAACTAGGTATTGGGATACAACCTCCAGTCCTGGATGGGGTCACACTCTTCATGAAGGACTGTGTTCGCAGTCTGGGGTTGCTCCTGGACCCATCACTCCAGATGATTAATCAGGTAAATGTGATGGTCAGGAACGCCTATTATCAGCTTCAGTTGATACACCAGCTACGCCCTTTCCTGGAAGTAAGGGACCTTGAAACTATGGTACATGTGCTGGTAACCTCCTGTCTTGACTTCTATAATGCGCTCTACATGGGGCTACCCTCGTGCTTAGTTTGGAAACTCCGTCTAGTACAGAACATGGCAGCCAGGCTGGTCTCCGGTACATCTAGGAGAAACATATAACACCGGTCTTAAAATCACTACATTGGCTGCCTATTAGTTTCTGGGCTCAGTACAAGGTGTTGGTTATGACCTTTAAAGCCTTAAATGGCTTGGGTCCAACCTATCTTCGGGACTGCCTCCTTCCATATAATCCACCCCACGCACTCAGGTCCTCTAGGAGGAATTTTCTCCAGCCTATTAAAATTAGGTTGTCTGCAACCTCTCAGAGGACCTTCTCAGCAACCGCTCCCAGACTATGGAATGGCCTGCTGGACGAGATCCATCAGATTGTCAATCTAAACAGCTTTAAAAGGGCTTTTCTGGCAGGCCTTTCCCGATTAGTCTTCCCGGCCTAAGGAGTGAGCTTTGTCCTTCCCTTATTCCCCTGCCATACTGTCACTGGCTGTCTGCTCTACTTTTATAAATTTATAAAATTATCATCTGTTAATTTTGTCTGTGGTTTGTTGGTTGTTTTAATTTTATGATGTTTAATACTGTTTTAAGGGGAGGGAGGGTCTTGGGATTGTATATTGTGATGTTTTATTACTGCAGAGGGGCGGGATACAAATAATTTATTATTATTATTATTATTATTATTATTATTATTATTATTATTATCATCATCATTATTATTTAAAAAATAGTCTTTTATTTGTGGTTTTTCCACTTTCACAGGGGTCCTGTGCCCCTAACCCCAGCAAATGTGGAGGGCCCACTGTATTAAAAGACCATTCCACAGCAAAATGTTAATGGCCCAAATCAGTCTAGATAATACAGTCTGCACCTCTTGGTGAAAGGAGAGCAGAGGGACCAGCTTAGCCTCTTGTAGGAGGTAGTTCAACAGCCTGGGAGCAGGGACAAAAAAGTCCTTTCAGATGTCCTTATCAAGTGTTTCTGTGATGGTGGTGAGACCAAGAGAAACCCCTGAGGATTTAGATATCAGGCAGGCTCATATGGGCGATAGGGAATTTCAGATAGTCAGGACCCAAGCTGTATAGGGCTTTCTTTTATCATATAATATATTTTGCATAATGCTGTAACACAGTGGTGTCAGTGGGTGGGTGTACTGGGTGCAGAGCGCACCAGGTGACACCCCAGAGGAAGGGTGACACCCAGTCGGGCCCTTCTTCTGCTGTGGCAGGGAGGTGGGTGCATCCCTTGTCGCTTTGTTACCACTGTTGCTGCCTCCCCAAAGAGGAAGCTGAGGCTGTGGTAAAGATGGTAGAGAAGTGAGCATATCCCTCATGGCTTTGGCACTGCCCTTTCCCTTTCCCTGGGGAGGGAGCTGAGGTAGAAGTGGTGGCAGTGGAGGGCAGCAGGTAAGCAAGACAGTGGGAGGGAGGGAAGGGCAGTCTTGGAATGTAAGCAAGATCAGCCCTGGTTAGTACTTGGATGGGAGATTAACAATAAATACCAGGTACTGTAGGCTGTTCAGAGGAAGAAACTGGCAAAAACCACCTCTGAGTGTTCCTTGCCTATAAAAATCCTATGAGGGTGACTTGAAGGCATGCGGGCATACAGTGACCCGAGTGAAAGTGATTGAGTGAATCACTTTCAGATGAAAGCGGGCTGTTGTTCAGCCAAACAGGTTCTTCCGTTAATACAAAATGACAGGAGAAACAGGAGAAAGCACTTTCAGCGGATGGCTGAAAGCACTTTTCAGCTTGCTGCAGTGTGAAAGTGATTTGCACAATCACTTTCACTCTTACTTCCCTGCCAGGTCAATGCCGAGTCAGGTGCAAAAGTCCTTTCTGCAATTGGGCAAGAAGGATGGGACAGCAACAGTACAATGACATCCCATCCCTCATGTGATAATCTCCACACATGGGTCAACACTTATGTAAATCCCATTGCTTCAGTGGATATACTTTATTTGTGACCAGCAATTGGATTTAAACCAATTGGAATTTCTGGTTGTAGGCTGATTTATCATCCTGAACCCATCACATCTTATTTCAGAATTTTGTCAGGACTGAGCCTGGTTAATGCTTGGAGGGGAGACTACCAGGGAATATGAGGTCTCCAGGGAAGGCTGGGAAGATTCTTCCCTGAAACTGTGCCAGTGAGCATTGACAGTAGTGGGTTGGATAGTCTTATTTAGTATAAGCTCCTTTGTTGCTGAGGCATTTGGTTGGTGTAGTGTCCTATTCAACAGGATCCAACTTTGCTATGGTGGTGGTGGTGGGGACCTAGATTCAGATGCTCAGCCATAAAGTTGATTGTACACCCCTCGCTTCCTTGTGGCTTTCCCTGTTTGAAAGGATTGTTGTAAGTATAAAATGGAGGAAGAGAGCCAAGTATGTCATGATAGGTAAATCTTCACTTGATGTTGGATTCTAGGTCCCATCACCAGTCAGGGATTGTGGGAGTTGTAGTCCATCAGAACCAAAAATTTCCCATTCCTGATATATTGCACCTTGAGTTTCTTTGTAGAGGTTTTAAGTGAAACTCATAAAAAGGCACTCTAGTCTCTGTGGGAGACCAGGCCTCTGATTGATGTATGTGGGGAGTGGCAAGGCTGTAAGTGTCTAGGGTGACGGAAGGGCGCATTGCACATATTCAGAAGTACTGTCTCATTATTATAATTTTTATTTTTGTTTAACAATTGAGGGATCTTGGAGCAACCTTTCAATACTGTGCCTTAGTGGCATTTAGCTACAAAATAAAACTACTGACCTATAAATAGTATTACTGAAACTTGCTGTACATATGTAAATTAACTGTATGTGACTTGCCGTGTAGTGAGAGGTTTCCCCAGTGCTTTTGGGGGGATGCAGACGAGGGCGTCCAAGACGCCCTGGTCCACAGTGCTGTGGGGCCAAGGCAGCCTCACCGCGGGGCTTCTCCGGCGAATCTAAAAGGAGCGCCAAATTGGCGCTCCTTTTAGATTTAAGGGAAAGTGCGCCCCAAAAGCGGTGGGCGCACTTTCCTTCCTCAAACGCCGCGGTGAGTGTGGTCGCCGCGGCGTGAGGTCAACCCGGAAGCGCCAGGCGTGCGGATGGACGGCGCTTCCAGGGGCGACCTCAGGGAGAGGAAGGGGCGCCGAACGTGCGGCTGCCCCTCCTCTTCCCTGCCCGGAAGACGACTCTATTAGTCGTCTGTCGAGGCAGTTTGTCTTCTGGAACCATCTCCCTACATTCACTTCTGGTTTGTTTTGTTTTTTTTAATATTAGCTTTAGGGTTATGTTTATTGATTTAAAATGTGATTATCTGTTGTTTAGCGAAAACAGCCTACATCAGTTTAAAAAGATGAGAATCCTAATCTAAAAAACACGCCATAAAAAGAAAGTGAGGTGGGGAGAGAAGAGGAAAACAAGGAAACTCAGGTCTTAGTTGTCATGTTTATTAAGTTTTATAGTGAGCCTCTTAAGTAGAAACAGTAAGAAGCCAAAGGGAGATAATCCTTTGGCATCTTTTTGTAACTGCAGACACATGGGATGGCTGATGCATCATGGTCCAAAAGACTATGGTGCTGGGCCAACCAGGCTCTTTCCCTGGCTGTGTTCATTATGCACAAAAGTGACCCTGTTTTCGTCCATGAAATGTTGGAGGGTTTGATTCATTCTTATGTATGTATGTATGTGTATCATTTATTTTAAAAAAGTATTTGGTATTCTTACAACTGTAATGACATAATAGCCTTAGGCTAAATGGGCTCCAGCAAACTATGCTTAAAATTACCTAGCTCATGACATAAAAGATAATTTGGTGTGAAAAGACTGCATTTTTCCCATCTCTTTTCAGTAACGTGATAGCTCCAAATATCAATTTATATCTCGCAGTGATGCAAAGTGATGAAGCATGTTAGCATCAGCATGTGTTACCTGATCCAAGAGTCAGACTCCTGGCTGTTTTAAGGCAATATATTGCCTGGCTGGGCTGTTCTGGTTTTGACTCAGTTGTTTTCACTTTGGGTAATTATTCCCTTTGGCCCATAAACATTAAGGTCCTCCTGAGGTCAGGTTATACCTCAGTGTTTTAAAAAATGACACATATGAAGAGCCGTAGGATGTTTCCTGTTTCCTCCAAATGTTTTGGAGCTTGGCGATTTTAACTGTGCAGACTGTGCAGACTTGTAAAAATAAGGAGCAAAGTTCAGAATTTATCTTTAAGCTCAGGTTGGAGTTGTTGGACAGTTCTCTTTACATTCTCCATTGTTTTCAGTACTTTCTGAAAGATGTGGGGAAGGGATTTTTGTTTCCCTTATAGGTTTTGCCCATTTCCTTTTGGCACATGTTTTCTTTGTGTGTTTTCAATCAGAGTAGGTTTGCAAGCCTGTTTCTACTTAGGCAGCACCTCAGTTCAATAGTGTGAAGAGGAAATTAGAACAGCTTGGGAATAATATTGTTGGTTAATTGCTGCTGAGAGCCCATATAGGCTGGATAAAATGTTTTATTTAGTCAAACACATCTGTTCTGAGAAGTTTTATGCAAGTTTAGCTGTCTGAAATGAAGACCATTCCCAGTGTTCTGTGGGATTGTTGTGTTCTAGAACAGAATTACTCAACCGGCAGAAACACAGGTTGCAACTTGTGCTGGACAATACTGGTTTAGTGTACTGGTGATATGCAGAACTTGGAAAAGTCATTTAATGGGATTACAATGGTTGAGAGGATTCTGGGAGCTGTAGTCCAAACATTTGAAGAGTTCAGTAAACTGGACTTAAATCTTATTTACCTATTGTTCAGCCAAAACAGCCTATATCAGTTTTAAAAGACAGAGTTCCAATCTAAAAGACATGGCATAAAAAGAAAGTGAGGTGAGAGGGAAAGAGGAAAATAAGAAAACACAGATATTAGGTCACACATTTAGAAAGTTTTCTAATGACCCTCTTAAGTAGAAACTTTCTGCAATTTGAGCCTTATACATAGAAGAAATGTAGTTGAAAGGAAGAGGTGACTAAGCTTTGGGGGTTCTATAGGCCATTTCTTCACCTTTAGGACCCACTAGGAGTCACAGTATTCCCAGAAAATTTGAAAAAGGGGGGGGGGGGGAAAGCAGATGAATGGAGAAAATATCAAAGATAGAAGTACCCAGAAGCAAGTTTTGTATAAGCTCTTCGGAAGGGGAAAGTTGGAAGCAAAAAAAGCCACAGGGTAGACCAGTGTATGCTGAGTTTCTATGGAAAACTTTTGCTCCTGGGGATTTATAGGGGTAGAACTGGACTTCTGTGATTCCCCCCCCCAACTCTGATAGTAGAGACATTGGACCAGAAGGGCCCATGGACCACAAAAATAGCCTTGACTTTCCTACAATTAGCTTGCTATGGGGTCACACATTTTGACACCTATCAGTTGGTGTTGTAGTAAACATGGGTGCTTTCCTTGATACAGCTACTGACCAGAGCAGATACTTAAAGTGATTTATTTTTTTGCCATACAAGAAGAATTTGACTCCTCTCTCCTGTGGTAGTTTGACAGTATCTGGCATTAGATGTGCTAGCCTGTCTCTGTATGTTTCCACCACTAGCTTCACACAGAGCCCGATTTTTGGAGAAGAAAATCCCTCCTTCCCCTTGTATCTGTTGAGATGATTAAAAATCACCTTCCTCTGCAGTTTCAGTGTACTCACCTTTTAGAGTGCTTGAGTAGTTTTTGAGTATAACTGTCAAAAACAGTTCTTGCAATGGAGAGTAGAATTGATTGCTTTTAAAAAGTCATGTTTGGTTATATGTTTTTGCTTGATACAGCAGAGGCTCACTCTTCAGTTGAATTGGATTCTAGTCTGGTTGTGAGCCTGAAGAATGATGGAGGATGGCATACTTAGGAGGCACAGTTTATTAGAGTCAGGCTTAGTTCATTTTCTGTGGAAATACACTGATAGAATCATAGAATTTGAAGAGACTACAAGGGCCATCCAGTCCAACCCCCTGCCAGGCAGGAATACACAATGTTCTCCCTTCTGGATAAGGGTTACCACTCAGTGTATAATTATGATATCTGCACTGTCTCTGGGCTGTATTCTTTAGGTAGGAAATAGGTGTGTGCATTTCTTCTGTTCACTTATGATGACCCCATGAATTTCATAGGGTTTTCTTAGACAAGGAATACTTAGAGTTGGTTTTGCCAGTCCCCTCCACTAAAATATACCCCACAATATTTGTTGATGGTCTCCCATCCAAGAATTAACTAGGGCTCATCCTGCTTAGCTTCTAAGATCAAATGGGGTTTGGTGCCCTAAGGTATTAAATACTAGTGGCCAAAGATGATGGTTGTGGAGAACTCTGCCTATGGCTAAATCTTGGGTTTTGCAATGCTGGAAATAACACACTGCTCCAGAGGTGAGCTGTGCTTCCAGAGCTTTGTTTAAGCACCATAATCTGAAGAATATCCATGATAACTAGCTGAATATTTGAGATCTCTTTTATGACCAGTGGCTGGAACTCTTAGTTAAATGCATCTTTGTTGTTTGACACCAAATTATGTTTTTTTATTAAACACATTTTATTCTACACAAAAACATACAAGGAAAAAAACAAAAAGGAAAAAAGACACAACACAACACATTCAAACATCAACATTCTGATTCCTATTCTATTCCTACATTATAACACATTACATTTCTATTGTATTACAAATCTGTAATCATCTATTAAAATTCTATTACAAATCTGTAACCAACTATTAAAAATACATTGATGTCTTTATAATGCTTGAACTCAGCTTCCTTTCTTTCTGTCTGTTTCTTCTTTCTTCCTTTGCTTCTCATTCCCTAATCAATAAAAATGTCTCCCTCATTCTCTTTTATAACTTTCCTCCTCTGCTTCCTCTATTCCTTCCCTATCTTCCTTTTTTCTCTTGGTCTTTCTCTTCTCTACTCTCAGTTACACTAACCTTCCTTCACCTACTTAATTTCCTTCAAGAATCATATCAACTTTCCTGACATACACTTCAATTTCAATTTAATATACCTTCATTAATCACTTCTTACTTTCTAAACAATAATACTTCCTATCTTACTAATTCGATTATTATCCATGCTATTTGTAATCTTTTAACTTTACATTCTAAATTTAAACTACAAATCCTTACAACTTTATCTAAGTAGTTTTTTCTTGATCTTAGTTTAACATTGTTTTTTCCTTTTTTTCTTTCCCTCCCTTACTCTAGCTTCTTTATCCTTCTGTAAATCCTTCCTCCATTAATTGCCCCCTTTCTTTTGACAGAAATTCTATTACATATTTCCAGTCTTTTTCAAAGTTAGTCAAATTTCCATCTGTTATTAATCTTGTTAATGTATCCATTTCTGCCAGGTTGTAAATCTTTCTCCACCATTCTTTTTCCGGAATCCAGTCTTCTTTCCAATGACTTGCAAGAGTCATCCGTGATGCAACAATTAAGTGAAATAGCACTCTTCCAAATTGTTATTCAATTTTGGGTTCATAATAATTAACTAGTATATTTCTGGTTTAAATTCCAACTCCATATTAAACATTTTGCACAAATCCTTATGAATTGTCCACCAATATTTTTTGACTTTTTTACATGATCTCCATACATGGAAAAAGATTCCTTTTTCTTTTAAACATTTCCAACAATTATTATTTATTCCATATATCCTAGCCAATTTATCTGGGGATTGATCCCAATGATAAAATCTTATAATAATTTGCAATATCTTGGCTTCTGGTATATTTCAATCTTTTATTCCAGGTAAACTCCCATTGTGATAACTCAATGGGATGACCTGTATTTTGTGCCCAGGTTATCATATTATTTTTATTACTTATTTTTCCATTTCTAATTTTAGCCAATATTTATATAATTTTGATAACATTCCCTTATTTTTGGACCCCAAAATTTCTTGTAATTCTGTTTTAGTTACAGTTGCCCTTCTGTTTTTGCATACTTCAAATCTGTGTCCCTTGCTTATATGCGAGGGACAAATGGAGGGGAAGTAAAATGGGGTGCCTGCCCACGGGCATGTGCCACCATTCTAGCCTATTGGGCTTGAATATTGGCAGGTTTCTGTCTTTGTGGGGGGTAGGTCCGGAATGGATCCCCCGCGAAAGCGGATGGCTGACTGTATTTCAATACTATTTTCTTTTATATCTAGTTTAAATCTCTCAGTTGCCAGTTTTGATACTGATGTATATTTATTCCTTCTTTCAATAGTTCTTCTTCTGTTTTTAATCTGAATTCACTATCTTGCCTAATTAGAATATCTTTATATTTTAGCCAATTTTTAAGTGAGTCCATTTCTTTTCCAAAAAATGCCTCATGTGGGGATGTATCTAGTGATAATTTATTCCCTATTTTCTTCTAAATCCATAGTAATAGCTTTCTCAAGCAGTGGTTATTAAATTCTCTATTACATTTTTCTTTGTTGTGGTATAGGTAACAGTGCCACCCATAAATACTTTTTATACTCCCAAGTTGTACAATTTTCCCTTCTTTTAGATTTATCTGATTTTTAATCCATAATAGACAACTAGCCCGATAGTGTATTTTTAAATCTGGTACAGATAAACCTCCTCTTTCTTTAGCATCTTGCATTATTTTGAGTCTGATTCTCGTTTTTTTTTCCAAGCTATAAAAGTTTGGTTAACTCTCTTTGCCATTCTTAGATTATTTTTTCCCCTCTATCATTGGTATAGTTTGGAATAGGAATAGTATTTTTTGGTAAAATATTCATCTTAATACAAGCTATTTTACCTATTAGTGATATTCTTAATTTTTTTCCAATTTTCTAAGTTGGTTTTGATTTGGTTCCATAATTCTTTTTTAAAGTTATTCTTATAAAGATCTATATTATTTGTTGTTAGGTCTATCCCCAGATATCTTGCTGTTTTTTTTAATTATATTAAAGCCAGATTTCTCTGTTAGTTTTAATTCTTCTGATCTGGCCATATTTTTAATTTTAATATATTGGTTTTCACTTCCTTTATTTTCAACCCTGATATTTTTTCGAAGTCTTTTAATTCATTCTTCAATATTTCTATACTTTTAAATGGGTTTTCCAAAAAAAAAATTGTCATTTTATTTGCGAAAGCACATATTTTATAATCAACCCCTTTGTGTCTGACTCCTTGAATGTCTTTGTTTGAATTTATCTTTTTACTCAATGTCTCTATAACAGGGGTCCCCAAACCATGGCCCGCGGGCCGAACCTGGCCTGTCGAGGCCTTTGAACCGGCCTGAGGCCGGTCCTGCCACCGCCGCGTGAACCGGAGCACCATTTTGTGTTCCAAAATGGCGCCCGGAGTCATGCGCATGCGTGCGCGATGTCGGGCGCATGCGCACGGCTCTGGGCGCCGTTTTGGAACACAAAATGGCGCCCGAGTAGTGCGCTTGCATATGCGCACACGCACACATGCCTCCGGCCCTCCTAAGATTTGGGGGGCAGCGAACCAGCCCCCGGCTCAAAAAGTGTGGGGACCCCTGCTCTAGAAATATAATAAATAATAGCAGGGATAAAGGACATCCTTGTCTAGTTCCTCTTTCTATTTTTATCTTTATGGACCTGTCTCCATTTACCATTAACTGTGCTTCTTGTTTTCTATACATTGCCCTTATCCAATTTAGAAATGTACCACCTATTCCCAATCTCTTTAAAATTTCAAAAATTGATGTCGAATATACTCAGTGAAACACTTTTTCCATATCTAAGGACACCAAATTATGTTGCTTTCTTTCTCTCTTCGTCCCTTCTGTTTTTTTCTCTCTTTTTCTTTCCTGGGCCCATTTTCTTTTTAGGTGAAATGTAGGATAAGTGGGATAAGATATGTGAGGATTCTCAGCTACACAGTAACATCTCTTTGATTAATAACTTTTAATGTACAAATTGGTCAGACAATACTTGGGGAAGGAGCATAGTGATCTGAAAGGCAAGAAAGAGATAGAAGCCTGCTTGGTGGATTATGAAATTGTGAGAAGTGACACTTTTGCTAATGAGTTAAAATAAAGATTACACTTCACTTGTGTGGGATTCTCTTTCTTGATCTCCTCAGTGAAATGTTAGAAGTTCATTTTTGATATTAACAATATCTTAAGATGACAAGTGCAATTCTTTGGGAGATATTATGTCTTCAGTTTTGGATCAGTACTCTATATTAGCACTTCCAGAACATAGAGCAAATATAATAGTACAGTTGCCCCAATGTTTTTGCGGGGGATCTGTTCTGGATCCCTGTGAAAACAGAAATTCACCAATATTCAAGCCCCATTGGCTTGAATGGCGGTGCACACCTGAGGGCGCCTGCAGGTGCATGCCACAGGTGTGTGCCCCATTTTGTCCCCCTCCATTTGCCACCCATGAACGGGTGAGGGACGCAGACTCCCAAGTCCACAAAAATGCAGGGGCAACTGTATAAGGGAATTTCAGTAGAAGTGTATTGCCCTTCATTCAATAGCTACTTTTATATTGTCTTAGCCTTCTGGAAACCTGTATATGGAAAACCAACAACTTTTAGCAGAAGATTAATCAATTGCTATATTCTCAGATACTGAACAGTTGCACATGAGTGTCACATAATGCCCATGAGTGATACTTGCCTTCAAGTGTTGAGTTATACATTTGGAATTTGAAGAGAGAAATGGGGACATTTTGAAAGTAGCTGAGAAAGCAGGACAGTAAAGGATTAAATGGATCTGTCCTTTCCAAACCAGGACAGTTGGAGAGTATGATGTAGGTTAAAAAAATTAAAGGCAGAACATTATTGTTAATCTGTTTAGGAGGCAAGAAACAATTTTAAAAGATATGGTAGCATGTGATTAGAAATACGGAGTTCATTTTGTTTTGTTTTGTCTTGTTTTGTTTTGATCAGTAGTGCGAGCTCAAACAGTGGAGATAGAAAAAGAAAATAATGAGATAAAATAAATGAAAGGCTCTGTTCAGACTGAGATGAATTAAACATACTGCAGTAGAATGAACACACAGTATGCCCCTCGAATGGGACTCACACTATGTCAAGTCCATTGAGAATAGGATTAAATGAGATACAGTGGTACCTCTACTTACGAAATTAATCCGTTCCGACAGCCATTTCATAAGTAGAAAATTTCGTAAGTAGAAGCAAATTTAACATTGAAAATGCCTAATCTGTTCCGCAGCGAGGCCAGGGCTGGCCTCGCTGCTCTATGGGCTTGGTTGCCGAAGCGGTTGCTTCGGCGACCAGGCCCATAGAAGAGCCATGCCGGGGTTAAAGGGAC
>JAIPUX010001232.1:166215359-166226467 GCA_020142125.1 Phrynosoma platyrhinos | reverse complement strand
CTATAGTTCTCCTTTCTGAGTGTGTGGTCATCTGTTCTAGAAAGGCATGATTCAGTTCCTCTGCCTGAGTCGGGGGTCTGTAGTAGACTCCCACAATAACATCTCTGTTGTTTTCCTCCCCTTTAATTTTTATCCAGATGCTCTCCACCTGGCTTACAGGATTGCTATCCTGGATTTCTTCACTGGTGTAAATATCCCTGACATATAATGCTATTCCTCCTCCTTTCCTGTATTTCTACATTCCAATCATGAGACTCATCCCACCAGGTTTCAGTGATGCCTATTATATCATATTTGTTTTGTTGTGTTAGGAGTTCAAGTTCATCTTGCTTATTTCCCATGCTCTCTGCATTAGTGTAGAGACATCTGAGACCTTATGTCCCCTTTACTTGCTGCCTGTACACGTTTTTGTGCCTCCCACTGTTGGGTCCTTGCACTGTTTGCCTTGTTCCCTCTATGACAGTTTGACTGTTTTTTCCAGTCCTTTTGTCTTCCAGAACACTGTCTCCCTTCCCCACATAACTCAGTTTAAAGCCCTCCTGATCAAATTCTTGAGACTGTTGGCAAAAACGTTTCTTCCAACTGGCGTGAGATGCAGCCCATCCCTTGCCAGGAGTCCACCCTCATGGAACCACAACCAATGATCTAAGAATCCAAATCGTTCTCGGTGACACCATCTGCGGAGCCAGTTGTTGACATCTGCTATTTTCCTCTCTTGTCCTGGACCATGCCCTTCAACTGGCAGAAGAAATGAGATGACAATCTGAGCATCCATTACTTTCAGCTTCTTACCCAGAGCCTTGTAATTCCTTCTGATGTTCTGAAGGCTGTGTCTTGCTGTATCATTGGTTCCCACATGGACCAAAGGGAAGGGGTATTGGTCAGTAGGCTTGACCAGTCTTGTCAGCCTCTCTGTCATGTCTCGGATCTTTGCCCCAGGGAGACAACACACCTCCCGAGACATCTTGTCAGGCCCACAAATCACTGCTTCTGTACCCCTCAGCAAGGAGTCCCCCACCACGACTACACACTTCCTCTGAGGCTTAGCAGCGACCCCTGTGGTGGAACTCCCAGGATCCCCTGCTCTGTCCCTGAAGTCTGTCTATGCTGCTCTTCTTCATCTTCCTTGATAAGGGAAAGAGCTTCAAATCTATTCTGTAGCTTTAAGCTCCAAAAACGATCCCTGGTCTCCCTACTTCTGTGTGTGACAGTCCTCCAGCTGTCCTCCTCCTGTGTATGTGAAGTAACCTCCTCTTCCCCAGCAACTTCCTCTGTGTGGTCCCTGTCCAAGACAATTTGTTCTGTTCTGTCCAGGAAAACCTCTTGCTCCCTAATATGCTGAAGTGTAGCTACCTGAGTCTCCAGCTGCTGTACTTTCTCCTCCAAGAGGGCTACCAATTTGCACTTGGAGCATGTGAAGTTCCACACATCTGCAGGCAAGAAGACAAACATCCCACAAGTGTTTCAGGTAACGGCAGCAGTTCCCTCAGTGTCCATACTGAGGAGTCTTAATTAGTCCCTGAAGCAGGACTATGGCCTTCCTCCTCAAAGAAAATCCCTCACTAAACACCAATTACTTAACAATCAGTGTTAACCAATCACTGCTTGTGATAAAATTGGAACTGCTCACCTCCTCCTCCTCCTCTCTAGCAGAAACTGGCCTAGAAAGGTCTAGAAGTCTCTGAGAGGAGTTATATAGAGCTAGACTGCTACCTCCATCCCCTAGTGACTCACAAGTGTGACTCACAGAAGCTGTACCCCCTCAGCAACAACACACTCTCCCAAGAGTTTTTAAAAGTTCAAAACTCACCCTCTTAAAATGGCTGCCCCGGAACTGCTCACCTCCTCCTCATCTCTAGCAGGAACTGGCCTAGGCCTCCTCCCACTGATTATATTTTCTTAGCTTTGAAAGTTCCAGATAGAGAAATTTGAGGTACCTTAAATTTGTTGCACTTCTGCTATTTTTAAAACCCAAGTACATTTCCTGATTCATGCAATTTTATGTAACTTGTATACACCCCAATATGATCTATATACAGTGGGCCTTTGGTATCCACTGGGTTTGGTTCCAGAAACCCCTGTGAATACCAAAATCTGTGGATGCTCAAGTCCAATTATATACATAGCATATAGCATAGTAAAATGTGTCCCTCATATAAAAAGGCAAAATCAGGATTTGCTTTTTGGAATGTATGTATTTTTCAAATATTTTCAAGCTGTGGATGCTTGAATCCATGGATAAGGAAGGCTGATTGCATGAAGAAAACAATGACATGTGCAGAGCAGCAGTGGGAAAAATGTAGCCTGTGGTCTTTATGTAGCCCTAACACTGGTTTTGTAACTCCATGTCACACAATGGAATTGGCATGTACTGTGGAGTAAAATACATACATTAGACTATATTACATTAGACAGATAATCTTATGCATAGAGGGTATACCAGTTGAACATATAACAGTGTAAGGTCATTCAGTGTTGTTGCTGCTGCTGCTGTTGTATGCCTTCAAGTCATTTATGACTTATGGCCACCTAAGCGAATCTGTCATGGGGTTTTCATGGCAAGACCAGGGATTTGAAATCTAGTCTCCAGAGGCATAGTCAATCGCTTAAACCACTATTCCATGTTTGCACACAATATTGATCTCATATTGGGAGAAAAGTGGGATATAAATCAAATAAATAAATACAACAGCAGCACAGTGTAACTGCTATACACAGCTGAGAAAAGGAAAACAGTGCAACACACATCCAAGTTATTGCTTGTTTCCTTAAGAGTTTTATCAGGTGCTATTCTCAGGTTTTAAAAAACATTCACAATTTATACTTATTTATACCTGTGGTTTTTCTACTTTCATGGCGGGGGGGGGGGGGGGGGGGGGGAGGTTGTATTCCAAACCCCTGTGAATACAGGGAGGCAACTGTACAAGAAAGAGCCTCTCTTTCAACTTAGGACATCTGGCCCATCTTTCTCTGTGTTGTCTGTGTAACTTCAAGTCATTTCCAACCTGTGAAGTCTCTAAGGTGAACCTATCAGGGAGTTTTCTTGGCAAGATTTGTTCAGAGGGGATTTACCTTTGCCTTCCTCTGAGGCTGAAATAGTGTGACTTGTTCAAGGTCACCAAATGCATTTCCATGACTGAGTGGGGAGATAGCAACCTAAGGGCCTTTGCAGACTGCCAGAAATAGTGCAAATTGAGTCCACTTTAAGGGTTAGGGTTAGTGCTAGGGAATCATGGAAATTGTTTTTTTTTCTCTGCGACATTGAGCCTTCTCTGTCAGAGAGCTCTGGTGCCACAATAAAATACAGTTCCTATGATTCCCTAATCCTAACCCTAACCCTTAAAGTGGACTCAATTTGCACTATTTCTAGCAATCTGCAAAGGCCCTAAGTCTGGATTCCTCCCTCCATCCCAGTCTCTTTCTGTTATATAACTCAGCATAGTTTGCAGTACATACATTTTGTGCTGTCTGCTGCCTTCTCCCAAATACAAATTAACATTAAATGATTTCCTGTTGAAATAAATAAAATATCCACACATAGATATAAACATATGTAGAATTTAATTGTAAGTTTCCAAAAGCATCATCTATTGCAGATGAACCTGACATCGTGGCTGTTCCTAAATGCTTAAACTACCTTCTTAGTGAGACTAGAATGGCCTCCTCCTAGCTGCACTTCCATCAATAGGCAAAACTTTTCTATTTGAGCACGCGGTTGAAAATATACTTTTTTCTTTTTTGGAAAGTGTTTTAAATAGGGTTTTTAACTAAGTGATCTACTGATTCTGATTTTTATTCTTTATCTGTAATGCATGGTTTAAATTCTTTTTAATATTATTGATAGTTTAGTTGTATTGTGAAAAGTTTTTTATCTACACTCTTTACCTTTTAAATAATAAGCTGCCTTGTGTCCCACTTATGTGGAGAAATGTGGGTTATAAATAAATGTATGGAAAATGCTGTGAATATTCTTATTTTCTAATCTATTACTTTAAAAAAGTCCATCCAACAATTATAGAAGTGAACATGATGAAGGTCAGGCCAGCCTTTCATGCAAAGGTCAAGAAGCTCTGGTGAATTGAGTATCTCCTTTCCTTCAGCATACTGTGGAACAGTATGTGACATACTGGATACCAGCCTGAGTGTTGATCTTAAGAAGTCCAAAGAAGCTTCACAATTCTTCCAGGGCAAATGCCTGTTAGCTGAAGGCAGCAAGCGTACCAAACGTTTGCTATAATTCTGTACCAGTTAAAAAGTTTCAGGATAGCTGAGAAGATGACAAAGTGGAAGTTACTTGAGAATTCTGAGATGTGTACAAACATATTTCATGGGCATATCTCTGCTCGGCTCTTTGAAAGTTAGATCTAATGAATTTTGAATCCCAGTCCTGAGGGACGAGCAATCATGTCCACAAATTAAGAATTGCATTCTGTATTAATTTTGAAGGTAGAGTCTACCATGCTTTCCCACCAATACCTATAGCATATTATCTATTTAGAAAGGGAAAAATCCTTTGGTTTGATAAGAGAATGGCATAAAATGTAAAAACATTCTGTCATAATACTCTTGTATGTCTGTGTGTGTGAGAGAGAGATTTCAAGTTATCTATCAACTTATGGTAACTCCATGAATTTCATATGTTTTTCTTAGGCAAAGAATACTTGGAGGTGGTTTGCCTTTGCTTTCTTGGCACTCCTTGGCGATCCCCCATCCAAGTACTAACCAAGCCTGGTTCTACTTAGCTTCCAGGATCTGATGAGAGCTGGTACTTTCAGGATCTTTAAAAGTAAATAACTAGACATTGTTATCTATTAAACTATAAAGTAATTTTCCTCTTTTTTGTTACAATGCTTTTAAAATATAACCATGATAATAGCAGAAAGCATCACAGACTTGGAACAGCTGATAATGAAGGTCAAAGACACCTTATACTGGGCCCAGGAACTAATGGGCAGCCAGTGAAGCGATTTTAAGATTGATATTATATGGTCTCTTCTCGATGTTCCTGAGACCAGCCTGGTGTCATATTCTGTACTAGTTGAAGTTTCTGGACCAAGTACGAGGGTAGCCCCATGTAGAGTGCATTACAGAAATCAAGATGAGAGGTTACCAGCACATGCACTACAGTTTCAAGGTCCCTAACTTCTAGGAAAGGGCACAGCTGGCATATCAGGCTAAGCTGATAACAGGCACTCCTGGTCGTTGCATTTATCTGATTTATCATCTGGAGCAATGGATCCAGGAGCGCCCCCAGACTGTGAACACAGTCCTTAGAGGATAGTGTGACCCCATCCAGGACTGGCATCCCAAAACCTGGTTTCGGGGCTGCTATTGTAAGTACCTCTATTTTATCTGGATTCAGTCTCCAGATAACAACAACACAACAACGACTCTAAAGCTCTCTAGCAGGGGATATAAGTACCTCAACAAACCACACATCTTAGGATGGAGCCAAGTCACTTTGAGCAATATGAAACTATTGTAATTGTACAGTAGGGATATGCCCTTTCATTCAGTGGAACTAAGGAAGTGTGGAATAAAAAATCACGTACAAAAGTAACTATAACCAGAGGCTTAATACAAAAGTCTTAAGAACAAGATTGATAAATAAAAATAATGTTGAATGGATTGGGACTCATGAAATAGTGGAATATCCCCCTCCTCCATACTTAGTTAAAGACTAAACTACATACTTAGGCTACATTTTATTTTCGCCTCATTGCCCACTTGAAACATACAGGGACTTCTGTTTCCCTTTCCTCCCCTCCCTCCCTTCCTCTTTTTCTCATGCTCAGCACTGAGGTGCACTGTCCCTGATAGTGATATCCAAAACAGCTGTTCCATGATAAACCCAAGGCAGCTGCATGGCAGTGTGTAACCATTAAAAAAAAAAAAAGAACAAAAATTCATCAGCTTCATGTTCCTAAAACTTGAGCTTGCATTTGCCACGTTTTCTGCAGGGCAACAATTCACAGACATTAACATTCCTTACTGTTACATATTAAAAACTACATACCTTTAGCAGCTTAGTAGTGCAATAAGAAAGAATATTAAGTGTTTTTGTTCATTGCTGAAGGATCAGGGTCTTGGCTAAACCTTTCATCAAAGTCTGTTTTGGAAAGTTGTCAAACTACTGACTGGGGGGGGGGGGTATCCACATCACTGAATTATAGCACTTTGATACCACTTTAAACTGTCTTTGCTCCAGCCTCTTTAATTTTGAGATATTTCATAGAATACCAAGTTGGCGAATAGCTCCTGGGATTCTGGGAGCTGAAGTCCCTCGGCCCTTAAAGGGGAAAGGTTGCCTACCCCTGCCTTAGAGTTTCCATAAGTCAGCATTGACTTGAAGGCACACAACAACAACTAGTTGGCATAGGATTGGCTCATTGATTCCAGTGACCATGAAGATTTTGGTTGGGTTTAGTGATGGCTGATGATTTCCATATTGTGATAGAAAGTGTTAAAGCTATTTGGGTATATAGTCATCCCTCCGAATTTGCGGGGCATCCATTCTGGACCCACCCACCCCTGTGCACGAATTTGAAATTTTGTGATATTCAAGTTCCATTGGCCTCAATGGCAGCGCTATTGGGGACAATAGGACTTGAATATGTCTTTCCCTCTCTCCCTTCCTCCTTACCTTCTTCTCCCTCGTCCCCCCCAGGAAGGCTGGTGTGGCAAAGAAATGGCTGAGCCGGCCACCTCTGGGGCTGAGGCAAGGCTGGCATGGTTGCCTCCGGGGCTGAGGCAAGACTGCATCAACAGCCTCCAAGTCTCCGAGGGCTGAGGCAAGGCCACACTGGCTGCTTCCAGACCTCTGGGGCTGAGGAAAGGCTGACACAGCTGACTCAAGGCCTCCGGGGCTGAGGCAAAGCTGTGCTGGATGCCGCAAAGCCATGTGGTCAAGGAAAGGCCAGTGTGAAAAAGGAGGTAAGGGAGGAAGGGAGGGAGTCACGGGCTTTCCATTCATGAATAATCGAAACCACGAATGGCAAGTCTGCGAATCCAGAGGGATGACTGTATAGCATTCAGAACATCATATAGCTCCATTAAAGTTAGGACTCTGAGCAGATTTGCCACCCAAGTGACATGCACATTTCTGCACTACACTCTTATAGTGCTGCTATTCCACTTTTAGTGATCTGTCTGTCTCCTGTTGCATTCTGGGATTTGCAGTTGAGGGAGGGGTATTTAGATTTCTTAGCCACGGAGCTGTTAGGCCTTACTGAACTACAGGAATGCAACAGGAGACAGACAGGGCAGTAATAGTGAAATAGCAGCACTATAAGAGTGTAGCGTGGAAATGTGGTTGGAAACCACCAGCCATTCCTGGTTGGAATGGTGTTTAGTATCTTGATTTCATTATGGACAGTTTGCACTTTTAACCGTGTTGACATAGGAAATTGGATTTGGTGCCTGATATAGGCTGGGCCTTGTGGCATCAGATATCCATGCTCAGAAAATCTACACAAGCAGCACCCTGTTGTTCCCCCCCCCCCCCCATGTGTGGATTTATTTATTTGTTTGTTTATAAAGGGAGACTTGATGCCTTCTTGTGCATGTCATTTACATTTTCTGGGGGACATTTATATGTTGTAGCTGTCCATGTTTATAAGTATAATAGTGAGAATTGATCTTTGAAAACTAGCAATATGTGACTGAGACAGACAAGGGAAATGCAGGGAGCATTTTTCAAGTTACCTACGAATCAACAGAAAAAACATAGAGGTTTTTCTTTAAGCTCAGTCATAGCAAAGGGCTTATAAATTGGCTGTAGCAAGCTTACATTTGAGCAAACTGTGTATTTCAGAGTCTTCATTTGAATGAGGCCACATAATTGATATATGAAAGGACTGCACTCCTGACTTGCAACATTTTTACACCCTTCCTATGCTTTTACATTGCCTACTCTTAGATCTACTGCTGCAATCCTGTTTTGAAGTGATGAGCTCTGGATCACATCTTTATGAGCACAGTTTGTGGATGTGTGAATGGTAGTCTAAAAGTTAACACTCTTTTGGTAGTTTAATGAGCTTCTAATAAAAACATTATTGCATAAGTTAATGGTATGAAAAGAACTCTCCTAGTATATATCATTTGTTCAAGATACTTTTAGTTTTTCTATTGGAAGTAACTATTTATGCAGCTGGAAGGTTTCAACCTGTATATGTTGCAGAGCTCCGTTTGTTGACCTTCTGACATCAATCAGCTATGAATGGGTCATGTCAAGAGAAAAAAATGGAGTAGAATTCCAACAGAGTGCAGGTTAATTTACAGCTCTGGTTTCCCCTGAATACACATTTACAATTTTATATGGTATAAAACATATTTGTCTATTTTCAAAAGAGCAATTTGATTCCCCCCCCAGAAAACTTTAACTTGATGCTCTGTGTTTCATGCATTATCATGGTCTATTATTATTATTATTATTATTATTATTATTATTATTATTATTATTATTATTATTATAGTTTATTTATAGAGCGCTGTCAGTGTACTCAGCGCTGTACAAAAGACAATCAAGAATAAAACAAATAAAACAAATAAAACCTGCCAGAGGCGTACAATCTAAGTTAAAACAATGAGCAGAATAATAAGTCAATTTAAACAAAGACAATTACAACAATTACTAACAACATCCACTGTAAACCAAGTGAGAAAAGGCTAACTTTTAAAGGCTAACTTAATGAAACTATATCAGATTGTGTACGTATTCGGATTTAGATCTCGCAAGCTTAGGGCTACAGTCTATTTAAATACAATAAGGGTAATGTCTGTAATAGTAAAGTGCTCCCTAATTGAAAATATTGGTGTTTCCAGCCACACTTTGTTTCTCATTTTATATGCACTTCCAGAATCAATGTACAAACCAGAATGGTGTTTCCCTTTTGTATTCATACCTCTCAGAATTATGTGGTGCAGTTCTCAGAACAAAGCATGTGCAGAAATTAATATGTTAGCAGAATATACAGATCAAAATTTGTATATTAATAGAAACAAAAATACATAATTATTATAGAGCAAAGTGCTTACATTAATGAAGATGTTAGGCAAAACTTTGTACTGTATTTGTTTATTAAAATGTTTTGATTATTATTATTTGTCATCAAGGTAGCTTCTGCTATTGGAGCTCACAGAAATGAAAGACCTCAGGTCAACAACACTGCTTAGATCTTGCAATTTCCTTGACTGAATCAAATCGTCTGTAATATGGTCTTCCCTTTTTGCAATAGCCTTCCATTTTCCCAGACTTTCCCATCTTTTGCAGTGAGTCATGTCATCAAAGGATGAAAGCTTCAGTTTAGTCATTTTGGTTTCTTGTGATAGATTGGGGTGATTTTCTCTAGGACCCATTTATTTGTCTTTTTGGCAGTCTAAAGTATCTATAAGATTCTCTTTCTGCACCACATTTCAAGTTAGTTGATTAGTTTCTTGTCATCTGTCTTTACTGTTGAACTTTCACAATTGGAAATATTATGGTATAGATCAGGGGTAGGCAACCTTTCCCCTTTAAGGGCCGAGGGACTTCAGTTCCCAGAAGCCTCAGCCATGTTGGCCAATAGTCCCATGTTGGCCAATAGCTCCTGGGATTCTGGGAGCTGAAGTCCCTCGGCCCTTAAAGGGGAAAGGTTGCCTACCCCTGGTATAGATGATTCTGCTTTTGATACTCAAAGATATACCTTTGCACTTGAGGATCTTGTCTAGTTCCTTCATAGCTGCCTTTCCAAGTATTAACCTTCTTTGGTCTTCTTGACTACCATCTCCATTTTGATTATTGACTCAGCCAAGCTATAGGAATTCTTCAACTGTTTCATCACTCACGTTAAAGTTATGTAAAATGTAATGGATTATTGTTAACAGTCATGTGCTTACTCTTTAAAACTAAAAAACTGGCAGAAATTGGAGTGGACTTAAGGCTGGTTTTGCGTCCTCACCCACTATTTTTGTTTTGTTTTCTCTAGATTTAGGATTTTGGTAGAATCTAAAGAAGTGAATGATTACTATGGTTTCAAAAAGACTTTGACCTTGTATTTATCTAAACAACACCCTGCTCTTCCTCATTCCCAATGCCAGGTGATAAACCAAGCACTTTGCAATAAAGCATTAAGCAGGGGTCCTCAAACTTTTTGAGCCGGGGGCCGGTTCGCTGTCCCTCAGACCATTGGAGGGCCAGAGTAAAAAAAACAAATGACCTTGAGCAAGTCACACCTTCTCAGCCTCAGAGGATAACCATAGCAACTATCCTCTGAAGAAACTTGCCAAGAAAACCCCCATGATAGGGGTTGGCATAAGTTAGAAATGACTCCAAGGCACTAGATTACCCTGGGCAGGTCACACTTTCTCAGCCTCAGATGGTAATGGAAACCCTCTTCAGGAGAAACTTGCCAAGCAAACCCCCATGATAGGGTCAAAATAAGCCAAAAATGACTTTAAGGCACTGGATTACCCTAGTCAGGCCACACTCTCTCAGCCTCAGAGGATAACCATGGCAACTCTCCTCTGAAGAGACTTGCCAAGAAAACCCCCATGATAGGGGTTGCCATAAGTTAGAAATGACTCCAATAATAATAATAATAATAATAATAATAATAATAATAATAATAATAATTTATATCCCGCCCTCTTGAGATCAATCGGGGCGGCTAACAACAATAAAATATAACATGCAGCAATAAAATCTAGTTCCCTCCCCCCTTAAAAAGTTATTAAATCAATTACAGGTTAAAAACATACAAT
Source organism: Phrynosoma platyrhinos (assembly GCA_020142125.1). Taxonomy (NCBI): domain Eukaryota; kingdom Metazoa; phylum Chordata; class Lepidosauria; order Squamata; family Phrynosomatidae; genus Phrynosoma; species Phrynosoma platyrhinos. Next base: position 166,215,727 of record JAIPUX010001232.1, on the reverse strand, counting down.
GTAATTTACAACAATAATATATAAGAACAATTCCAGAGTACGGCTGCGGTTCTTAATTACATATTTCAAGAGTGAAGCCTAGAAACCCTCATTAAGGGAGGGGTTCCTGAGGCCGGAATTATCTATCACGGAAAGGCCTGCTGGAAGAGATCCGTCTTGACAGCCTTTTTAAAGCTGCCTAAAGATGTTAATTGACAGATCTTGTCTGGTGGGCCATTCCATAGTCTGGGGGCGACAACTGAGAGAGCCCTCTGGGAGGTAGCTGCAAGCCTAGCTCTTTGTGGCTGCAGCAAATTCCTCCCAGAGGACCAGAATGCGCAGGCAGGATTATAGGGGAGAAGGCGGTCCCTGAGATAGTTTGGACCCAA
>JAIPUX010001232.1:166186208-166209936 GCA_020142125.1 Phrynosoma platyrhinos | reverse complement strand
TTTTTAGAAGCGGCTTAACTGCTTAACAAAACAACTTAACTTTAGTTGTTTTGTTAAAGTCTCCTGCCAAATAAAGACATCATGCAGAGAGCTGATTGGTTATTTTGCTTTTTCTATTTCTACCTTCTAGTTCACTTTAATAAAGGTCAGAGATACACAGTATCTCCATCTGGAGAGAAGACATTTCTGGGGATGGGTTAGGTGAAGCTTGTAGGGGTTAATCAGAAGAGGGGAATGGTGTTTACTTGACAGGCAGGCAGGCAGGCAGGCAGAGAGACACATGAGGGTTGCAGACTGCCAGAAATAGTGCAAATTTAGTCCACTTTTAGGGTTAGGGTTAGTGCTAGGGAATCATGGGAACTGTATTTTATTGTGGCACTAGAGCTCTCTGACAGAGAAGGCTCAATGTCTCAGAAAAAAAAATCCCCATGATTCCCTAGCACTAACCCTAACCCTTAAAGTGGACTCAATTTGCACTATATCTGGCAGTCTGCAACCCCCCACAGACACACACACAAACACACTGTTTCTGCTTATATACCCCCGGGAATATACCGCAGGTCTACTTTTTCAGCAATCGAACTGACTTCTTCAACAGTCAAATTATGAAGCTTTGGATAAAAATTGCCAGTATGGGCATTTGCAGGAGCAAATCAGCAGAAAGAACAGAGCTTGCAGAAGTTATTTTTTGGGACTACAGCTTCCTAAAATTCCCAAACAAGCAATTGTTTTTTTGTTTTGTTAAATTAATAAATTTACATCCAGTCTTTCTCCCATCATGGTGAACCAAGGCAGCTGTGGAGAGAACACAGGCAGATTAGAATGTTGAGAACAGCCAACAAGAGTTACTGTATATACTCGGATATAAGTTGATCTCATGCATAAGCTGAGGACAGATTTTGGTGCCAAAATTAAGGCTTTTGGTATGACCCGTGGAGAAGTTGAGGGTAAAACTTAGGGGCATGTAACAAAGGATGTAAAGAATGAAGCAAAGGGAAACTATGCCAAAAAACTTACTAAATTCAAGCAGACATCACTGTTTGTGTTCACACTAAAGGCTGGATGGATAGAAGAGTAGAGGGAGTCAGTGTTTCCAGGACAGATTAAGCTTTCACCAGAGGCTGGTTTCTTTGTTGTTGTTGGGGTTTTTTTTGGTAAGAGTTAAGAGTATGGTACTTACATTGACTCATGGATAAGTTGAGTCAGGTTTTTGGGGTCATTTTTTGACTAAAATTTCTAGACTTATACATGAGTATATACAGTAAGCTAGAAAAGGTGGGGTCTGTTCCCAAGAGCGAGTATAAATAGAGGGTCAGAGCAGTGTTTGGAGTTAGTTAATAGCAACCGAGGAGGCTGAGGGAGACTGCTATGAGGTGTAGTTGGAAGGGGGTTTATATTGGATAGTGTTGATGTTTTAGTGTGTCCTGAGAGGTTAGCAGCCAAGGATTCTGGAGGAGATTGCTGTGAGGGACAGTTAGAAGGGGTTTAATACCCAAATTACAGACATGAATGGTCCAGAATTACAGGGGATGTGTTAATAGCTTGCTGGATATTCTAGGTGGCAGTGGAATTTGTTAAAGTCACCTGGGGAACAGATGAGGCAAATATTAATAAACTGAGGAAGTTTATTTATTGTGACTGGGATAGTCATAGATAACCAGAAGGGTTAGTGACACAGAGGCTAGATAAAGGTTCTGCGAGAACTAAGATTATAAGGCAGTGCCCCAAGATTACAAGGCAGCCCCGTGCCCCAGCTGAAAGTTTTTCTGGCACCAGGTAGAACCTCCGCCCTCTGGGGAGTGGGACTTCTGCCCTCTGGGGGTGGGACTATGGCTGTTGGAGGGCAGAACTTCCACCCTCCAGGAGGGGACTTCTCCCCCCTTTTCCTGCTTCTAGTTGTCTCGGACAGGGTAGGGAGGAGGAGCCAGAGGTGTGTGCCTGTGGCGCCTTCTACCCAGTGCCCTTTTCCCAGCTCCCAGCTGTCTCAGAGAGACATCTGAAGGCCGGGAAACAGCAGGGAGGTTGAGTCAGATGCGTGAGCCTGTGGCTCTTTCTCCCCAGTGCCCTTTTCCAGATTCCAGCTGTTTCAGAGAGGCAGCTGGAATCCCGGAGAAGGAAGGAGGATCCAGAGGCACATGCCTGTTCTTCCTCCTCCCTCTGATGTGCCGGGCGAAAGGGCATCGCGTGCCATAGGTTCACCATCATGGATATAAGGCAAAGTTTAAAGAGTCAAGTAAAAGAAACTGTTAAACTTTGTAGCTACTGAAGCATTTATACAGCGTATCAATCTTCAATGCCATTCATCCAGAAAGATACTATCATCAACATGATTTGTAAGTACAAATCCCTTTTGTTTGTTCAACAAGCAGTTGTCTGAAGTGGTTAAAGAAACATATTCAAAATGCTACCAAGAGAGAGAAAAGACTTTTATTATATGGAACACATCAGATAGTGGGTGTGTGGTTGTCGATTAACAATTGGTGCCAAGTTGTGTGGTTTTTTAAAACCCAGAGGTTTGGTATCTGAAGAATATTATAGTGTAGGAGACACCTAAGAGATGTCTTTTCTCTGAAGATGCCAGCCACAGATGCTGGTGAAATGTCAGAAAGAAACTCTTCTAGAACATGGCCACACAGTCCCAAAAACCCACAAAAAACTATAGACACCTAAGAGAGTTTGGAGTTGGAGTGTCCCTGTGACAGTAGCATACAACAAATTCAAACACAACACAGCTTAAGGCATTTTATATCAAAATTTGAAAACATTAAATAATCCTCTTAAAAGCACAACATTAAAATAATTTGAAGCATATTTGAAACATAATAAAGAAGATTAAAGCTGGACATGCTGCCTGGGAAATACTGGTGTGTGTGTGTGTGTGTGTGTGTGTGTGTGTGTGTGTGGTCTGAAAGTAACTTTTCCAAGTACAGAGAAAGAAAGGTTTAAGCAAATACCTCATCAGTCTTGTGAGAGGAACAGTCTTTGTTTCCCTCACAGTGTAATGCAGTACAACTTGAAAGTGGTGGACCACGGTCTGGTGTCAGTCCCTTCCTAAGCCATCTGCTGCTGGTTTTTGGAGAACCTGAAAAAAAGAAAGAAAAGTTGTAGTCAATGGGTACAAATACGGCACCAGTGTCTGGCACTGTGGGGAAAAATTGTCAGGACCCCACATCAGATAGCTATCTAATGCATAGCCTAGTGTTTTGACTGTTGGGAGGCATGCATGTTGCCAGCTGATTATTGCATTTACCATGGGTTTAATGCGAATCTGTAAAAATAGTATCCCATAATAATTTGGCAACTAAATGGGTGACTAAAATGGTGAAGATTCTGGAAACCATGTCCTATGAGGAGCAACTCAGGGAGCTGGGTATGTTTAGCCTGGAGAAGAGACGGTTAAGAGGTGATATGATAGCCTTGTTTAAATATTTGAAGGGATGTCAGTTTAAAGGGATTGCTCTCAGAGGTGCTGGGTATAAATTATTATTATTATTATTATTATTATTATTATTATTATTATTATTATTATTATTATTATTATATTGAGGAGGGCGCTAGCTTGTTTTCTACTGCTCTAGATAATAGGACTCAGAAGAACAGATGCAAGCTACAGGAAAAGAGATTCCACCTCAACATTAGGAGGAGCTTCCTGACAGTGAGAGCTATTCGACAGTGGAACACACTCCCTTGGAGTGTGGTGGAGTCTCCTTTGGAGGTCTTTAAACAGAGGCTGGATGGCCATCTGTCAGGGATGCTTTGATTGTGAATTTCTGCATGATGGGTTGGATTGGACGGCCCTTGTGGTCTCTTCCAATTCTATGATTCTGACTCATACAAATCAGTGGTTTTTTCATCTGTGGCCTGGCAATTCTCTCCATGCTAATCTGTTTATGGAGGAATCATTGTGCAAAGTAGAAATTCTGTGGCTTGTGGTAAGGCAGTCTTGAGCATCCTGTGTGGCTCTTCAGATGTTATAGGACTCTAATTCTCATCGCCTTGAGTGAAATCGGTCACTATTGTAGAATGATGGGGGTAGCAGTTTATCATTAACTGGGATGGGGGGTGGAAAGTCACCTCTGAGCTAAAGTTCACTCTCAAATTTTGTTCAGTTTACAAATTACAACAACCATGTAGTACTATCTCATCATGAATGTTTGTGTAAACTATGAAGATGACTTCATAGGCATGTATTCTCATTTAGGGGAACATCTTTATGGAGTTCTTTCTTTTGGAGAACTTTCCCTTCAAAATGAGGAAATAGGTTAAATCTGATGGTATAGATCAGGGGTAGGGAACCTTTTTGAGTCGGGGGCAGGGTTGCTATCCCTCAGACAATTGGGGGGGGGGGCAAAATAAATAAGTAAATAAATAAATAAATATTTTTTTTTTAAAAAATGAAAAAAATATGCATGCACACTCTCTCAGCCCCAGAAAAGCCATGACAAAACCTCCATGGAGATTTTGCCAAGAAAACCCCAAGAACCAGTAATAACAACAATAATCAACATCATCATGGCATTTATTAAAAAAATAATAAAAACAGGAAGCAGCAATAATACAAGGGAGAGGTGTGGCAGTCACTCGGATTGGGCCGAGAAGTTATTCTGGGAAGGCCTGCCGGAAGAGATCCGTCTTTACTGCTTTCTTAAAGGCAGCAAGAGTGGTAATAAGACGGATCTCGTCTGGCAGGCCATTCCATAGTCTGGGAGTGGTCGCAAAAAAGGCCCTCTGGGAGGTCTGCACCAGCCTGGTCTTCATAGGCTGCAGCAAATTCCTCCCAGAGGACCGAAGGGCGCAGGTGGGCTCATATGGGGAGAGGCGGTCCCTGAGATAAGATGGACCCAAGCCATGTAGGGCTTTAAAGGTTAAAACCAACACCTTGTGCTGTGCCTGGAAACTAATCGGCAGCCAGTGGAGGGATTTAAGCACTGGTGTTATGTGGTCCCTCCTTGATGTTCCAGTGATTAACCTGGCTGCCATATTTTGCACCAGTTGCAGTTTCCGGGTTAGGCACAAGGGTAGCCCCATGTAGAGCACATTGCAGTAATCCAGACGTGAGGTTACCAGAGCATGCACCACAGTTTCCAGATCCCTCATGTCCAGATAAGGGCGCAGTTGGCGTATCAGCCGAAGCTGATAACAGGCACTCCTGACCGCCGCATTCACCTGACTAGTCATGTGAAGCGACCAGTCTAGGAGTATTCCCAGACTGCGAACACAGTCCTTAGAGGAGAGTGATATTGATTATTGTTGTTATTACTTGTTCTTGGGGCTTTCTTGGCATAATCTCCACAGGGGTCTTGGCATGGCTTTTCTGGGACTGAGAGAGTGTGCATGCATATTTTTTTAAAATTTATTTATTTATTTATTTATTTATTTTTGGTGCTTCGGACCCCAAATTGTCTGAGGGACAGCAACCCGGCCCCTGGCTCAAAAAGGTTGCCTACCCCTGGATTAGTCCATCATAACTTGGCTAGCCTTTAGCCTAGATTGGAATCATGGGAACTGTATTTTATTGTGGCACCAGAGCTCTCTGACAGAGAAGGCTCAATGTCTCAGAAAAAAAACAATTCCCATGATTCCCTAGCACTAACCGTAACCCTTAAAGTGGACTCAATTTGCACTAGGTTAGTCTAGTCTCATCTCTTTTGTGCAACTGTAAGGAGATCAGAGGCTTCTCTTTCTCCATTACATTAACCTTAGTGTACTATTATGTCTGAATGGTTAATTTTAACTGATTTGTTTTAAAAGGTGGTATGAAATTGCCTTGTTTCAGTAAAACCATAGCTATAATTACAGTTTGTTTTTGATAAGTCTTGCAAACTGTGATTAATAAAAATTGAAAGTGAGTTCTTCTCAACTCTTTGGGGCTACTCTGCAGAAGAAGAGTGGGGGAATGTGGAGTATGTAAGCCCACATTTAGTGTTAGATCCAAACTGTTCCTTTAAGGCGGGGGTAGGCAATCTAAGGCCCGGGGGCTGGATGTGGCCCCCCGAGGCCTTTGGACCGGCCCCAGGCTGGTCCTGCCGCCGCCGCCGCTGCCCACCATAATGATATTGATTATTGTTGTTATTACTTGTTCTTGGGGTTTTCTCGGCAAAATCTCCACAGGGGTTTTGCCATGGCTTTTCTGGGGCTGAGAGAGTGTGCATGCATATTTTTTTTAATTTTTAATTTTTTAAATTAATTAATTAATTTTTGGTGCTTTGGCTCCCCCCCCAATTGTCTGAGGGACAGCAACCCGGCCCCCGGCTCAAAAAGGTTGCCTACCCTTGCTTTAAGGAATCACAGGACTATTTGCTGCCTTTAAAATCTACTGAGAACTCCTTATTTTTTCAAGAGATCATTACCTACTGGGCTAAATTTTTATAAACCTCATAATATGTGAGCATATATGCCTACTAATTTTTCCCCCAGATTACTTCATGCAGCTGACAAAAACTGATGCCACAATAAACCATTTAGTCCCTAAGGTTCTGTGCCAGAACACCTTTTGACCCTTCATGCCTGGTTTCTTTAAATTGCTTCGTTATGCCCTCTCCTTGGGTAGTTTGTTAAATTAACTGTGTCTTTCCAACTCCTGGAGTTAATAGGTATCTGCAGAGACCAGCAAAAGCCCTCTGAATTTGTCAACTGTGAATTCTCTGTTATTTTGCAAAAGCCCAGGAACAGTTGTATTTTGCTTCTAATTATTCTAGTCATAAAATCATTTGTAAATGTAGCCAGGGATATACTTGGTGGGTGGTGGTGGTGGAGGAGGAAGAGGAGAGTTGCGGTAAGGAAGGGTGAGAAAAGTAGTTTGGAAAAGCATTCCTTCCCTTGTCCCTTAACACTTTACATTTCTGGCATTGGTAGCCATCCTGCTGTCAGTTTTTTGAATTGCTGACAGCCTGCAATTACCCTGGGAAATGTTTCTTGTAATACCTGGTGTAGGGAACCTGCTTGATAAGAAAATGGAAAATAAATGGTAGATAACAGATTTTGCTTGGTTTCTTTACAATATTATTTTAGTGTTTTCCAATAGTTTTAATAATAGCTATGAGTGAAGCAAATGGACCAAATAAAGCAGCTTCTAGCTGTTCAAGGGGTGGGGTGTGTAGATGTGGCCACCTAAAGCAGCCTCAGGCCAGCAAAAAACCAAACCAAGCAAAACAAAAATGGGGAAAGCCTGTTGTTTGTCTGCAGCCCGTTTTGGACTGTGGCAGCCCCATTTTAGAGCAGGTTGTGAAGTCACCGTGGTCCTGTGCTGATCGGGCCTGACTGGAGCTGGAGTGCTGGTTTGCTTCTCCCCATAGACAAAAGTTGGAAATTGTTTTGGCATTGATTAAAAATATTATTTATGTATAATTACTTTCAATCTCTTGCCCTGTTCCAAGGCACACAATGCTTTTTATAAATGAAAATTACATATACACTCGTCCCTCTATAATTGCAGCTTTGACTTTTGCGGATTTGATTATTCACGGATTTTATTAATATGTTCTTTCTAGGAATATCTAGGTTCTCCAGCACAACTCTGTGGTCAACTTAACCCAAAGTTGCACTGAAGGACCTAGAGATTCCTAGAGAGAACACTCCACTAGACATTTGTAGCTCCTCCAGTACAACTCTGTGGTCAGTGCCTGGCAGATGTTGACCACAGAGTTGCACCAGAGAACCTAGAGATTCCTCTAGAGGTGTTCTCTCAGGTAAAAACATAGTGTTTTTGTTATTTGTGATTTTTCCATATTCACGGGGGTCCTGTGCCCCTAACTCCAGCAAATGTGGAGGAACCAGTGTACATACTCTTATAGCAAGCCCAGTGCATATGTAGGTTAGTATATTCTTCCCCTAGGTGATGTTCCTCGTTTAATAAGTGAATTGATAAATCATTGCTGTTGCCATCATCATCACTATCTCCCCCCCAGTTTTCTGCAAGGTAATGTCAGCAGAGGCAGCAACCATAAAAAACACACTAAAATTAAAAAAGAATTAAAAACACATTTCATTTCAGAACACTGGAAATTACAAATACATTAAAAGATGATGAGCTGTTTTTATTCCAAAAACCTTGGGGAGACTGCTGTCAGGTTATACTTTGAGCTAGTGCAGAGTAGACAAGAATTGTAGCCACCTGTTTTATCCACACTAAAAAAAATCCAAAAGTTACAACAGGACAATATCTCTATTAGAACTAGCCAAAGTTTCACAGTGTTGACCCAAATTTTCTGAAATTTTTCATTAGATGTTAAAAGAACAGTGAGATGTTTTAAACCAATGTTTGGTTTAGTAATGGATTGGATGAGGATAAGAAAATTGAAGCTTGAGCCACATGAAACAGAAGTACTCCTGGTTGCTCAAAAGGCAGATTAGGGAATAGGGAGTCAACCTCTGCTGGATGGAGTTAGCTGCTCTGTGTGCATGTATGCCTTCAGGTTGTTTCTAGTTTATGGCAGCCCTAAGGTGAACCTATCATGGGGTTTTCTTGGATAGTTTAACACCCACTGAATCATGATGGTAATTGATCTTAATAAAAACAACAATGTATATAGAAGTTATAGCATGATGTTGAAACTGTTTTTACCAGACTTTGCAGACTGTGAAGCTCCCTAGATATTTTCTTTCCAGCATTTCTCTTGTGTGGATTTTGGAGATGGAGTGGGTTCCTAAATCTTGGCACAAAGCTTGAGGTTGGCATGCAAATCAAGTGGTGTAAGTAGAACAAATGGTATACATCTCTTCTAACCTATGCATGGGATCTGTGAAGGAGAAAAGCAGTCATAATTCTGTCTGCCTTTTCCTTGGCCAGTTTATGTCTGACTTGGCATCTTCTGTGATGATCACATTGTTTTGTGGCTGACCTTTGCTTTATGACAACTCTTTTCATTATGCTAACTTGGCTGTGGTGATGCACGCAAAATGATTTACTTAGGCATTTTATCAAGACTCTCGCTTAATACTTATGTGCCATGGGCAGTCTAGGAAACCATTCAAATTAGTTTTAAACAAATGTGAACAGAATATGCTTTCAGCAACAGTTCATCAAGCCCTTTTCACTTGGACTAATGTTGCCTTGTTAAAAAGCAACAGAGTGCTTGTAGTACTGATGTGATTAATGTGAAGTACTGTATTTTCTCCCTTATGTTTCGTGTTTACTTTTTAATTAAATGTATGCTGTTACATACATTATAGAACACAGTTTCTCACTTATGGTGACCTAAAGGCAAACTTGTCATGGAGTTTTCTGGGCAGAATTTGTTCAGAGGGGGTTTGCCACTGCCTTCCTCTGAGGTTGAGAAAGTGTGACTTGTCCAAGATCACCCAGTTGGTTTTTGTGGCTGGGAGGTGATTTGAACCCTGGTCTCCCAGTGTTCTAGTCCAACACTCAAACCACTACTCCATGCTGGCTGTAATAAATCTATATCTATCTGCTTTTCTCTATTTACAAGGACATGTATGTTTTGAGGATGCATATACTAGAGCTGAAAGCCAAGGAAAGTTAAACAGAACAAACAGATTGCCTATAAAAGTATCATTTGTTTGGATGTTTAATTTCATACTAAGGGCCTTGTGTAAGTAACCATAATGCTGCAATGTAAAGGAGAGGAAGAGAGGAGTATCTACAGCACAAAATACTGATGCGTTGCAAATAAAACGGGGATGGTGGCTGCCATCCATGTGGAGCTTTTATATACTGTATATGCTCATGTATAAGTAGAAATTTTAGTTAAAAAAATCAGCCCCCAAAAACTGGGTCGACTAGATTCACAGCTCAACATAAGAACTACCGTATACCTTAACTCTTACCAAAAAGGAACCAAGTTCTTCTCTACTCAGAGTGGTGGAAGGTGAGAGCTTAGTCCATCCCAAGAGAACCTAAAAGAAGCATCAATCTCCTCTACTCTCTCTGCCATGGTGCTACTTCTGGTCATTTAGAATGCCTGGGTAGGAAAATAATGGCAGTGGTGGCTGTTTGGCACTTCCTCTCAAAGGATCACCAAGAGACTAGTCAGGGGTAGGCAATCTTTCCCTTTTAAGGGCTGAGGGACTTCAGCTCCCAGAAGCCTCAGACATGTTGGCCAATAGTCCCATGTTGGCCAATAGCTCCTGGGATTCTGGGAGATGAAGTCCCTCGGCCCTTAAAGGGGAAAGGTTGCCTACCCCTGGACTAGATGGGTCAGTGCCTCTTTTAAGATTCTCCAGGGGTGGACAAAGCTTTCCCCTTTCACCACTCCACTCAGAGAAGGGGATGGTTCGTGTTTTTTTTTTGTTTTTTTTAAAGAGTTATTACTATATCATAACTGTTGCCTTTACATCCTTTTTGACATGTACGCATTTTCTTAGCCCCACATTGCACAGCCACCATTTATCAAAGTTCCCTCCTCATCCATAGTCCTTTAGGGTGAGCATGAACAGTTATGCTTGCCAGAATTTTGTACATTCTTTGGCATTGTTTTCCTTTGTGTCGTCTTTACATCTGTCATTGTTGTTGTGGTTGTGTGCCTTCAAGCCTTTTCCAACTTATGGTGACCCTAAGGGGAACCTGTCGTGGGGTTTCCTTGGCAAGATTTGTTCAAAGGAGGCTTGCCATCAATTTCCCCTGAGAATGAGAGCATGTGACTTGCCCAAGGTCATCTAGTGGGTTTTCATGGCCGAGCTGAAACTGAACCCTGGTCTCCAGAGTTGTAGTCTAATGCTCTAACCGCTATGCCATGCTGACTCCTGGCATCCTTAGTTACATGCCCGTAAGTTTTACCTTGACTTATCTGTGGGTCATATCAAAATCCATAATTTTGGCCCTCAAACCTGCCCTCAATTTATACATGAGATTGACTTATGGACAAGTATATATGGCATGTCTCCTGGGTTTTCCTTTCATCTTCCCTCATCTGTTGCATTCACAGCTGGATCATGCCCTGCCTTTTCTGTGATCTTTTCCTCTATCCTTCCTTTCAGTTTTCTCCTGTGCCACATTTTCATCACATTCAACTATTGGAATGGTACACACATATGGTACACACAACAACAATAATAATTTTGGTACTGAATATTGAAGAGATATTTCACTTTCCCTATGAATAAATATTGCACCTTTGTCTGCAAAATTCATAGTGGTTGCTGTTACAACAAGACTGAGCATGTTTTTCTCCTAATTTGTGTAAGCTGTTTATACAAAGCACAAAATGGCTAGAGCAGGATAATACATTAAGAACCACAAATAAGTGAACAATGCAGCCAGGCAAATATAGGACACAAGAGAATGTGAATAGCATAAACCTATACTCTCTCACTAAGATAATCATGAATAATAAATTTTTCATTTTGGTCAAAATGGGCTTGCAGAGAGATAAGAATGCACTTGAATTTATTTTGATGGTGTTTCTACCAATTACCACCAGGAATATTTATTTTTCATGTTTTATGAGTCCTGATTTTATATAGCTTTCATAATGCTTTCTATTGTATATTATATAGATTTCATTTAATTCTTAATGGTTAATGAACACTGTAATATTTAACTTATTAAATGCTTCATTTCTATTGCAATGGCTTGTGGCTGATGCAAATAAAGATCTATTGCCATGAGCTGACAGATTTGGAAAAAGTTAGAGTATAGCTTCCCTCTCTTACGTTGACAGTGTTATACTATAAAAAGTGTTAGTTTGTTAAAAGAAACAGTTATAATACATGGAGAATGCTCTATGTTAGGAATTCTACTTGTTTGTTTTGTTTTGTACCATTGTACACTCCCAAGTATTTTGCTGTCCCTTTATATTGTCTAAGAATGTGAAATTAACTTGTAGTACAGAAAGGTATGTGCTGCATACCTTTAGAAATCCATATAGTCTAAAGCCTTTAGTCTATTCATGACACATACCTAAATACAAGCCCATTGCAGCATACTTTTAACAAAATCCAGCGATTTTCTTGAAGTTATATGGACAATGGTTTAGATTGGTTGCCATGGTGATTAATCCTTAGTGGTGATTCACAATGAACATGTCTTAATTCATCACTGCTAAACATTAGAAAGGAAAGTGTAAAGCTAGGGTTGCAAGCAGAAACTAGTTATTAAGGACATTAAGAGATTTCTGTCCACTTATTTCAACAGAAATGAATGAATGAAAGAAAGAAAGAAAGAAAGAACCGATCATCTTGATCTCAGATCTATTTGTTTGCAAATAAGTTGCTTAGATTTCAGTTTGCTGTCATTTGTATATGCATTCAATTGAGGCTCAAGGCTTCCAATCTCCTGCAAAAGGAGTCCTATTAGCTCCTGTGATTGTTTGAAAGATCAAAGTCCAAATCCACTTCTTCAGCAATGAATGTGAGAAATCTTTTTTTAAAAAGTGTGCTAATTTAACTACCCTTCTTGTGTTGCCTCATTTGTTCTCTATTTTGTAAGAAGTCTTTGAAATCTTAATGGAACTTGAGATAGAAGGACCAGTTCAAAAGGGTTTTTTTTGTTGTTGTTTTTTAAATAATGTGTTGCATAATGTTGTTTGCAGCAGTCAATTTTTCCTTGGGGAGGAGTTAATAAAATGTGAACCTAATGAAATCATAGTAAACCCCGAATGGCCTGTGATTCAGGTAACACACATTTTCTTCCTCTTTTTTAACTCCTGAGAACAGACACCAAATCCATTAACATGAACACTGAACAGGCTTTTCCTCTTTATTTAATTGGAACATCCCATATTTGCTAAAAATAAAAACAAAGCCCTGTTGGTTCAAATACCTCTAAACACCCAATTCTCTCCTCCTTCCAATGGCAGTGTAATCATTCATGGTGCATCACCCTTGGGATCGACACTGTAATTAAGCTCTCCCAGTTCCTTACTTGTAGTAGCCAGCTGTGCTTATTCGTGAAAATATAATCCAAGTTAATAATGTACAATCAGATTTGATATTTTCTCATCATGCCCTTTCAGAGGAATCTCTAACTAGGTATATGAAATGTTTTCTAATAAACCAAGTTGGACTGTTGCTTATGTACCTCTCCTCCCTTAGTGAAGTGAGTGCCTGGTGAATGGCTAAGGTGGGTGCCAAAATTACTATAGAGAGAGCAGGATTTTGGGGGGAAACAGATCAACAAAAAGGGGCAGCTTGAAGCCGCCACTTCCGAAGATGGATTGGGGTTGTGGCAAACACACACTGTGGCCCCATTCTGCCTTGAAGCCAGCGCAAAAATGAGCGGAAAAGATCTCCTTTTTGGGCTGGCTTTTGCAGTTCCACCAAAGCCCAAAGCTGGCTTCAAGACGCGCCAGCGACATGCGGTATGTAAAAGCTGCACCGCCACAGTGCCTTGAAGCTGCCCATGTCTAATTGGCTCATTGACTTCTGGGTGGCTTCAGGGCAGTGTGAAAGTGTGCAGCATATAAATGCTGTGCTCCCAAACTGCTCAGACAGCACTTTTAAAGGGCCGACTGTTCCAGTCCTAAGTCTCTGGTGATGTGGATGGATAATCCTAAAATTTCATTTTAAAAACTGCACATTCTTATATAAAACCCTAAAGCATAAAGCCTTGCTGGGCTGTGTATGTGCAATTGAAGGATTCTGAAGGCAAAGCATGGCAGATGAAGGCCATGCACAGGGAGAACATGGAGAGTAGGGGAAAAGATGACACCGAGCATAATATGAGCTAACAATAGTGTACATTTTGCAGAAGAAATAAAGTCTATGGTCCAAAACACATTGCAGAAATAATCCACTTTGAGACTGCTTTAACTGCCCTGTTTCAGTGCTAGGGAAACCTGGGAATTGTAATTTATTGTGGTGCCAGAGCTCTCTGATAGTGAAGCTAAATGCCTCACAAAACTACAGTTTCCAGAATTCCGTAGCATTGAAGCAGGGCATTTAACGATCTCAAACTGGGTTATTTCTGTAGTCGGGGAGGGGAGGAAAAATAGATTTAATTATGTGGAAATGTGAAGTAGGTAGGGGAATGTTCAGAGCAGGAGTTAAGTGAATAGCATTGGGAGTAAAACAGAAATGGTGGCAGGTAATTTTTTGCACAGATACAGTCCAGCTCTAGTGTTATTCATCATGCTTCCTTCAACATGAGAACAGTGCAGCTCAAGTGTTATTCATTATGCTTCTTTCAGCACAAGAGCAGGGAACTATTCCTGAACCCTCCATCATCATTTTCCTCAGTTCGAAAGCTCCGTATGTGAAGAATTATCCCTAGTTGCACCAGGTGCTTCCAGAATTCTTACTGATATAGAGAGCCTCCATACAAATATGAAGTTATCTTCAGATGTGTTGCTTTCTGTGTGGGGCTGTCTGAAAGATCATATATCCCTATATGAACATGTTTGGGCTCTGAGATCTTCTGGGGAGGCTGCTGACCTCTTGGTTCCACCACCTCTCAGGTTCTAAATTAATAAATAAATAAATCTGGAATTCCCACATTTGAAATACTCCAGAATCCAAAACTGTACTGTATTTATGAGGCTGGCAAGAGATGTAGCTGAAGAGAGATGCGAGGACCTGTAAAATGGCAGGATGTATTTGCTCCAAGCACGACATTGGATTCCCACCAGTTCATAGGTCCTCAGTGGTTGTCCACACAAGCCTACTGGTCTCACGTTGTAAACACTGTTTGATGGACTTTGGACGACGCAGGACAAAACCCCAGGGCCAGGATCTAGCTGGATCCTGGTAGACTGGGCACAGGTCCCAGGGTAAAAGAGCCTTAACACAGGTCAAATTGACCCCTGTTTGCCACAGAGTTTCTTGGAAACTCCACAGCAAACCCTGGCTGATCAGATGGCTCTGGATGCCCCTTATCTCTGTCCATCATTGCTGTTAGTGAATAGACCCCTGTCATTGCATCAGATGCGGCAACAGGGGTCTTCTCACAAGTGGCAATTACAGATGGAGATAAGGGGTGCGTGGCAGTACTGGGACTGTGTTGCAGGAATGGGCAGATGTATAAACACCCACCCATCAGCACGCAAGCCAAGGGACTGATCTGGGTTAGCATTTGCGTTAGGAAAGTTGCAGTCAAAGATTAAAAAACATTACAAATTGGTTGAGGTAAGACAATAGGAATTAGTGACAGAAAAATAAAGAAAAATGAGATAGAAATGAGAGATAAATAAGGCAGAAAGAAAATTCAAAAGGATCTGAATAAGGCAGTTGAAGATTAAAAACCATTATAAATTGGTTTAATTAGTAGGAATTACAGTAGGAATAAGTGAAAGAAAATACATTGTAGAAAATTGAGTGCAAATTAAACGAATGGAAAATCAGGACAACCAGAAGTTATGTGAAAAAATGGAAAAAGTAATTTAAACAATCATTGAAAAGCACTCTTTAAAAACAAGAGAAAGCTGTATGTTTGTACAGTAAGAAAAAGGGATTGAAGAATGTAATAAAAGGGGTATTACTGTAGGTTGTTGCTTTTGGGTTTCCATTTGTTTGTTTTTTTACTGTGTCTCCCTTTATATAGTTTTACAGTCTGAAAAGAGAGGGGCATCACTGGGCTCCATGCAGGAGAACTTGTTTTTGTCTTTCCATTTTTCTCTTTCAAATTATATAGCCTTAGATGTTATCAGTGCTTGAATAAGTGTCAGTTGCAGGGCTGCTGTATTCTGTTATTGTTGATAACTCTTGAGTTGACCTCGACCCATGGTGACCCCATGGATGAGATGTCTCCAAGACCCCCTGTCCTTCATTACTCTGCTCAGCTCATGCAGGCTCAGGCCTATGGCATTATCACTTACATATGTGCAAATAATGTGGTGGACTGGAGGTGCCCACCACTAATTTTCTACTGAAAAATCACACTGCCCACAGTTGCTTTATAAATAGAAAATATAGTCTTGGATCCTGTTAGTGACATTTGTTGCCCTCAAGTTGGCCCCAACTCATAGCGACCCTGTGAATGAGATATCTCTAAGCTCCCCTATCCTCCACTGCTCTACTTAAGTCCTGTAGATTCATGCGTGTTTCTGAACATGTGCCAAAGGCTTCCTACCTTTGATGTAAAATTACTCTGTTTTAAAAAAGATAACAGGACAATCTTGTACAATTGGTAAATGTTGTTGTTGTTGTTGTTGTGTACCTTCAAGCCGTACTTGACTTACGGCGACCCTAGGCAAACCTATCATGGGGTTTTCTTGGCAAGATTTGTTAAGAGGTGGTTTGTCATTGCCTTTTCCTGAGACTGACAGCATGTGACTTGCACAAGGTCACCCACTGGATTTCACAGCCAAGCTGGGAATTAAACCCTAGTCTGCAAAGTCGTAGGGCAACCCTAAAACTGTTATAGCTCACTGGCTGTCACAATTGCTAAATAAAATTTGTGAATTTAGGAAGGAAAATTCATATACCATGTTAACTGGTAAATCAATATTATTTAAAAATGATAGTCTGATCACGAAAGAAAGACAGTCTCATTATTTTATTTGCCTGTTGTGTTCCTACTGTGTATATGCTGTCATATAACGAACCATTATCAGAATAGTTCACAAAACAGATTAAAACAGCAACATTTTTTTCTTTTATTCTTTATATTTTTCTTTTATTTTATTTGTAACCCGTCCCGATTGCGCTGCAGAGGGGCGGGTTACAAATAAAACTTATTATTTTTATTTATTTATTTATTTATTTATTTATTTAAAGTTCCGTTGTCTTTAATGATCAGTTATTTTACTTTGAAATGAGAATGTGGCAGATTTCAGATGGATGCCCCACATCCACATCCTGTCCTTAACAAATGAATCTACATAAGCCTGTGATCAGTTTATCGATTATTCAGATCAGTAAACCTCAGTGAAGAAAAACAGGGACCAAGATGTACCACACGACAGATTGCCTGCTGGGCAAGAAATATATATATAAGAGCACAGTAGTTACAGAAGGCTCATTCCATCTTGGTCAGTAATAATCTGATTTTCCCATTACAGGTATAATATTTAATAAAATTAATATTCATCTGGAGTGTTCCCTGATGAATGTTCATCTTCAACTAACTGTATGATTAGGTTTCTGTATTCAGATCCAGATTTAACATAAGGTGGAGTGAGATAGCCATCTCAGACAGTAGTGCTTTTGATCAGGGAGATAAGGAGTAATGATGTTGTGTTTTAAGACAGATCTGTATATAGCCCATGCCCTATTCTGCATCCATTATGTCAACCTGTTACTCTGGGTGCAGCGGAAGATTCTGCCTTATCAATAGTATTGAAAAAAACAACTGCAAGTCTAGGTAGCTTCTGTATGTGGAATGGGAGGACGGTACCATCTTGTTCTTTGCATCCAGGAAAGGGATGGACCTGTCTTTATCTTGTTCTTCTTAATTGGAAATAACAGTAAAAACTCTTCTACTGCTGAATAATTAGTTACAGGGTAGGAACAGTTAGAAATGCATGTTAATATTTGTTATCTGTAGTTTGACTTTTATGGAAGATGTTATCTTGCTTTGATATTTAAAGAAATGCATTAAAGTGTTTAGAAATCTCCTTTCTGATTTTTATAAATCACATTAACACACGCCATGGTGGGATGTACTGAGTGTAAACTAAGTCCTGAGTTCTTTTAACAGGCTTTAATTTTCACTAAATCACACTTAATGGCATGACGATTGGTAAGAAGTGGATTATTTTTATCCTTAAAATAAAATCACCTAGTGTAATATTGGTAAAGAGTGGTCTTTAATCTAATCTAACTTGTTACAATTTGAACTGTTTCACCATTTGAACATTGTAACCTTCTAAGTTAATGTCAAGGTTAGAAGCTGTTTATTTACTAGAATGGTCTGATGAAACAGCTGCTGATTTTTCTTTTGATTTTGAAGGTGAACCTGACTGCTTTAGCCCAGTTTAAATAAAGGTTCAACACTTGTTGTTTTTTCCAAACTGCTGCACTCTTTAGGGAAAAAAAACCAACCCAGTTATATAAAATATTCACTTCTGTATGGCATGTTTTTATTGATTTTACTGCAAATAGAAAATCAAATCTTTTCAAGTTGCTTCCCTTTCAAACTGAAGATTGCACTGTACACCTTTGTAACTGGTAGACATTGCAACAGTACATACATAAATGTAATTTATTTTGCTAATTCTGGTTACATGATTTTGTGATAGAATTGTCATGCCTTTGGTTGCAAAATTTTGAAAAAAAATGACACGTTTCACCCATCAGGCTGATAACTTGAAGCAAAAGAATGTTAATAGATTTGTATGCTTGACTTGAGTTGTTGGGATTTTGCTTCTTGCCGAAGTCAGCAGTGCTCATTTTGGTGGCTAATGAGGATTGATGTTGATTAGTATAATGAAGAAATTAAACCAGGAGAATTTAAAAGACCCCTGAATTTAATACTAGGTTTTCTGAACTAAAAATTGAAATTATTTGGAGGAATGAAATATTGTTTGCAAAAACAGTTTCTAGCAAAGGGTTTGATACTAGAGATCATTATAAACATCAGATTAATGTGCTGAATAAGTGGTGTGTGTTATGAACCAAGAGGGACCTTTAAAATGTACACATTTATTAAATTCTAGGGATTCAAGTGTGTGACTTGTGCATACTTTTCTTGCAAGGATGTCATGAAATCAGTTCTCAGTACTGTTGCATATTGGCTGGGCTATAGCATAGTGCAGGGGTCGGCAACCTACAGCTTGTGGGCCGGGTGTGGCCCGTGGAGGCCATGGCCGGTCCTGCCGCCGCTGCCGCTGCCCCGCACAGGCACCATTTTGGCATCCAAAATGGTGCCTGTGCTTGCGCACACATGCACGCAAGCGCAGGCGCCATTTTGGAAAGCCCACAGCAGCTGCCCTGTGCGAATTCGCATGTCGCAGCCACTGTGGGGCCTTCCCTGGGCCTTGGGAATGCCCCAGCGCGTGTGCGCCAGGCGAATTCACCAGGCACAGGTGCTCTGGGGCCTTCCCTGGGCCCGCAAGGCATCAGTGCATGTGCGCCGGGCGAATTTGCCTGGTGCAGGCACTCTAGGGCCTTCCCTAGGTCCTGGCAAGGCCCCAGTGCACGTGCGCCGGACAAATTCGCCTGGCACAGGCGCTCTGGGGCCTTCCAAAATGGTGCCCCCCATGCACACACGCATGCGCACAATGTCAGATGTCGTGCGCATGCGTGCATGGGGGGTAAGTGCGTGTGTGTGAGCCCAGCCCCTGTGCCATTCCCCCCCCCCGGCAACTAAAGTTGCCGACCCCTGGCATAGTGAATATTGAATGATTCTGCAGGATTCTTAATTTCACAGACATGCTGGAAGTGTCAACTAATCTTAAAAACATGTTGGCCCATGTTGTAATGGAAGTGGGTCAAATAACAACACATTATGCCTCCATTAGAGTATATGAACAAGCTCCCTATTACCTTTCCAGCACATATTAAAGCGCTGTTTGTATATTATACACAAATTCTGATTCATTGGCATATCTTTTGATCATGTTTGATTTCCAGGATAGTGTGTCATTTTCTCTAGCTCTGAGGAGCTCTTAGGGTTCTAAGTGCACTTCCCAGTTGCTCTGGGGCTGCTCCAGGAAAATGAAAGACATAAAAATTGAATGAAATTAAAGAATAAGAATATATTCTTGTATATACTCCTAAACACTATTAACTTTTAAGACATTGGATAGGCCTTAGAGGCTCCACCATAAAAATAATGACTCTACAAGTAAAAATGGTTGGGAACTCCTGCTCTAGAAACGCACCAATACAGGATAAGTGTATTTATTGTTGTGTGCCTTCAAGTTATTTTCGACTTAGGACGATCCTAAGACTTGGGGTAGCCATGTTCAAGATTTGTTCAAAGGAAGTTTGCCATTGACTTCCCCTGAGGCTGAGAGTGTGTGGCCTGCATGCATACACCCAAAAACATAGATCCATTGCTTTTTAACTTAATAAGCCCTTCACTAGAATACTGAGGTAGTGGCAATCACTTCTCAGGCCATCACTTTTCAGGGTGGTTGGTGGTTGTCCCCACTAAAATGGTTATATTAGATTGTACATCATTTTCGCCACTAACACAATGAAATCAGTTCCATTTTTTGGAGGGGCGGGATACACAACCCCTTATGCTGATAAATACTTTGCTAGGGACTCATGTGGATTGGACATGCCACACCCAATAGATCTTCTTAACCCATGGCTTCCATCACCATTTCTCAATGTTGAGATACACTCTCTCAAGTTTATTATTTACTTGTCAAATAACAAGGGCAAGGGATCCATGATTAAATGTACCTAGTGAGTATCCCTTTTCCCATAGCCCTTTCTGCAGAAGGTTCACCAAAGCAAAACTTAGATAAGCAGCAAAAATGTTTAAGTATAAATTTAAACATAGGAGCAGAAGACATATTTGAAAATTCAGTTGATGTCTTGATGGCTACACTTAAGAAAGGATGAAGTTAGTTAGTTACCTTATAGGCTTTATGGTTATTCAGCATGCATCTTTAGGGAGGAGGCTGTAAAATAAAATATATTAGCAAACAAACAGGGTGTAATGGCACTTGTTTGAGGATTCATTTCAGAGTGTGAGAGTCCATCCACTTATGTGTCAGTGTGACTGTCTCAGTTTGCTGTACAGATTGACTCCTTCATCCAAAAAAATAAAAATAAAAAATAAAATAAAAAAAATTGAAAAACTCCAAAAATTCAAAATATTTTTCATGGGTGGCTGAGATAGTGACGTCTTTGCTTTCTGATGGTTCAATGTAAGCATACGTTGTTTCATGCAAAAAAATATTAAAAATATTGTATAAAATTATCTTCAGATCATGTGTAGAAGGCATATATGAAAAGAAGTTCATTTCAGGATCCCATCTCCTAGATATCTCATTATGTATATGCAAATATTCCAAAATCTGGAAAAAATAAATAAATCTGAAATCCAAAATATTTCTGGTCTTAAACATTTTATATAAGGGAGGGAGAGTGAGGCTCTGTAAGACGGGCAGGCCGTCCTAAAAATGTATGGTTACTACCAACATACCACATGAACTTGAAATATATTCTACAGCAATTATTGAAGTCTCACTGTTGAAATTTAATCCCTGCTGTAATTCCACTCGCTGTACCAGGCAGAGGCATATTTGATATTTTTGAGACAGAATCCATTTTCTGAGAGCATTTTATTATACAAGCTCTAATTTAATAAGCTTCCACTTTCTCTGCTGAAGTTCCAGTAGTTGATGGTTAGAGACTTTTCTTCCCTGAAAATAGTTGCTACTGTGCATATATTATTTAAAAAAAAAAACACCAGGGGAAGGGCGGATGGAAGCAAACTGTTTACATCTTAAGGTACCATAGTTTTGTATCCATCTGACTCCCATTTCTTAAACTTTGGGAAAAATAAAACACAGAAGAGAACTTTCTTTCAGCTTGGTTCAATGTTTTAGATTAAGCGAGTAAATAATAGTTATTGCAGCTTGTTGATGGTTATAGTTGGAGTTCTTTCAAAGAACACTGTTGTGTTCCATAACTCCATATGTCTTTTCTGATGAAACTCACAAGACATATATAAGGTGAATTTGAAATCTGGCATGCAATGTTGGAAAGAGCCAGAATAACATCTGGTCCCAATCCTCTGCTTTATGACTCAAGTCATGGGATCCAGCAGGCCTCTCACAACAGCCTCATGGTCATCATTAACTTGGTCAGTCTTTGGCCCCTTTGTTCTGGCTTAAGTAGCAGTAGGCTTTCTAATGGAGAGAACTTAAGGAAGGAGCTTTTTCAGAAAAGCTGGACTGTGTGGCATGATTGTATACCATCCTTCCCCCATTCCTAGTAGCAGCTTTTTGTCTAGGGGTGATGAGGATTAAAAGAAGGGATGTCTGCATCGCCCATAGTATGACACTGTGTTTAGAATATGCATTCATGACTTGCAATGTGTGCGGACATTTACCTATGCTTTTCTGAAACCAAACAAGGAAACATTACTGTGTGAAAGTCCATTTATAAATAGATTACACTGTTGTGTTCATCTCCAGTTTCACGTTTAGAGCATGATTTTCTTGAACACATCACATACTTTTGACTTGCAGCATTTCCATGGGGCCAGTAAAGCTTGATTGGAATGTCCCCTAGTTATGCATTTGTTGTTGAAGTTGTTCTTAACTGCCCTCTAGTTGATTTCGATCAATGGCAACCCTGTAGATGAGACATCTCCAAGACTCCCTGTCCTCCTCTGCTCTGCTTAGTTCCTGTAAACTCCTACCCATAACCTCCCTAGTAGAGTCCATCCATCTAGCATGCAGCCTTTCTCTCTTTCTGCTTCCCACCACCTTTCCTAGCATTATTGTCTTTTCCAATGAGTCGTGCCTTCTCATAATGTGGCCAAAGTATGACAGCCTAAGTTTTGTCATCTTGGCTTCCAGGGAGATTTCTGGCTTGATCTGATGTAGGACCCATTTGTTTGTCTTTTTGGCTGTCCATGGAATCCTTAGCACTCTTCTCCAGCATCTTCTCCACATCCTGAATGAATTGATTTTCTTCCTGTCTTCTTTCTTAACCATCCAGCTTTCACATCCATACATGGTAATAGGAAAACAATGGCTTGTATGATTATAACTTTTGTGTTCAGTAGTATATCTTTGCATTTTAGAATCTTTTCTAGTTCTTTCATAGCCACCCTCTCCATTCTTAGTCTTCTGATTTCCTGGCAGTGGTCCCTGTTTCTATCAGTTTTTGATCCCAGGTATGAGAACTCTTTTGCTACATCTATTTCTTCATTGTCTAGGTTGAACTTGTGTAGATTCTCCATTGTCATTGTTTCCCCACCCCCTTTATATTCAACAGTAGTCCTGCCTTTGCACATTCTTCCTTGATCTTCCTTAGTAGTTGTTCCACATCTGTGAGGTTTTCTGCTAGTATTTGGTGTTGTCTGCATATCTTAGATTGTTGATATTCCTTCCTTCTATTTTTCATTCCTTCTTTTTCTGTGTCCAAGCCTGCTTTTCTTACAATTTGTTCTGCATATAAGTTGAACAGATAGGGTGAAAGGCTACAGTCTTGTCTGACCCCTTTGCCAATTGGGAAATATTCTGTTTCTCTGTGTTTTGTTCTGACAGTGGCCTCTCCTTCTAAGTATAGATTTCCCATCAGAACTATCAGATGTATTGGCACTCCTATGTCTTTAAGGGCATTCCATAGCCTTTCGTGATTTATGCCATCAAAGGCTTTGCATTCTTACTCATGTATGCATTCTTATCCAGGTAGAAAATGGCCATAACACTAATTAAGATACTCCATAGTTCATCTTTCCAGTAAGGTAGTACACACACAAGCTGCATGAGCAAGAAATCTATGCCCTGTGCATAAGGAAAGTTGTGACCCAACCAGTCTTTAGGGTGGGGAACTTTTTAATTGCACTTCTATTACTGTGCCAAGAGGTTTAATGGTGCCACCTAGGGATTTGAAATGTACTGTGTACAAATCATATCTTTAGCATATTGATATCCTTATCTGTCAGTTTCTACATTCTATGAAGCTGGGAAGAGTACCAAATAAGAAAGGTGTGTAGTCGATACAAATACTGCCTAGTGTCATGCCCAGCCTGGCTGAGGACGAGGAGGACGAGGAGGAGGCTGAGCCAGAGCCTCAGTTTGAAACTGAGCCTGAACCTGAGCCTGGCCCTAGTTCTGCCATGCCAGCTCAAGCAGAGTCTGTGGCCTCCAAGGAGGCTCAGCAATCAAGCTTCCCAGCAGCAGAGCCTTCAGGCATGGGAGACAGGGAGGAGGACATAGAATCATAGAATCATAGAATCATAGAGTTGGAAGACACCACA
>JAIPUX010001232.1:166161052-166175809 GCA_020142125.1 Phrynosoma platyrhinos | reverse complement strand
TATTATTATTATTATTATTAAGGAGAGGCCTGGATGCATTTCTTGGGGCATACAGTTCCAGACACTAAGCACACAGAAATGGAAAAGATCCTTTCCCATGTTCCTCCCAACCATATCTCTGGTAGTGATGAGACACAGAGGCAGAACTATTTCCAGTGATCTATGTAGATAAATACATTCTTATAGGGCTTATAGTGCTTTAGGTGTCCTGACTATTATTTTTATTTTTGTGAATTGTTGAATATTTTATGTGTGTTTTGTGAACAAGAAGGACTGGATGCACAACCATGGAAGAGGATTTTGGAATTTTCTACTGTTAGCCCCCCTAAGATTTCAATTACTTGCTTTCTGCAAGAAAGAAGCAGAAAAATAGGTCTCTCTTGCCAGCAGCTTGACAAAAACAGGGACCAGACTGTTGACTTTAAAAGACGCAACTAAACAACAGTGGAAAACCTGGTTTCTAGATTACATTTTAAATTTCATTTCCATAGCCATTTTATTAAGTTAGATGTGTGTTGTAATGTCTGAGGCTTTTGTTCAAAGCCTTGCTTGAGTCCTCTGTTGGTTTATTATTTGTAGGTGGAAATGAGATCTTGGGATGAGATATGTGAACACTGGGACAATACTAAACACTGGATGGCTTATACAGGAGCAGTGTTGTCAGGCACTCATTGTAACCTGCTTTACTGCTGCACAGAGAAGAAAACAATGTCTTTTTTTGGGGGGGGGGAAGGCAAAATATTTACTCTGCACAAATGCCAGTTCATATATTCATGTATGTTATGCAGACCACCTAGGCCCCAAAGGCCCTGGTTTACTCCTCAGAGATCTAAATAGGTCCAGCAAAAGCCTGCAGTCTTTGTTCTGCGCAGCTTAACTTTTTGGATCTGGAAGTGCTAGACATAGTTTTCATTCTCCTTCCTGAATGTTCTTTGAAGGGAGCTGAGTGGGAGGGGGAACTGAACACAAAGGAATTACTGGAAGGTAGAAAAATATCCACAGTTGTCAAAATTGATTGCGGTCATATACTACATATTGGAACCAGTGGAGCTTCCCTGCTTGTGTCTCAGTACAGAGCCAGGTTGATGACTTTGGTCTTGAATGTTTTGCTTGGAATTGTAACTGTTGCTTTGCAGCGCTGTATGAAATTTGGTTCAGTTGCTGGTAAACTGGAATATGATCTTGAATTAGAAACCTAGTAATTGGCCATATGTACAGTTTCTGGTAGTCTAACCTAAATTAAGAGCTGTCAGGGCCCTCTTTCGGTTTGAAGGAACAAAGTGCCATCCGGTGAGCCCTCTTCTGTGTTGGCCAACTTCAAAGCATAAAATACATTATACAGTATGTAGGCCTGTGGCTCTTAACATCATCACCAGTATGATTTTTAACATCTTTGTCTGATGAAGATGCCAGTGAAGCTTTGAAAGCTTGCATAACACATTTTATGCTTTGGAGTTGGACCCAAAAAGGTATCGCTGCTTGTGGATTATGGGTTTGTTGTATTTTAATGCATGGCCAACACAGCTTCCTCTGAATATTTAAGTGATTGTTGTTTTTAACTTCCCTCGAGTTGATTCTGACTCATGGGGACCCTCTGTGGATGAGAAATTTCCAAGATTCTCTGCCCTCTACTGCTCTGCTCAAGTCCTGAAGATTCATGCCTGTGTCCTCCATGATTGAGTCCATCCATCCGGCATGTGGTTTTCCTCTCTTTCTTCTACCCTCTACCTTTCCTAGTATTACTGTCTTTTCTAGTGATCCTTGCTTTCTCATTGTGTGACCAAAGTATGACAGCCTCAATATGATCATCTTGGCTTCCAAGGAGACTTCAGGCATGATCTGTTCAAGGACCCACTAGTTTGTCTTTTAAGCACTCTTCTCCAGCACCACATCTCAAATGAGTTGATTTTTTTCTGTCTACTTTCTTTACTGTCCACTCTCACATCCATAAATAGTGATGGAGAATAAAATTGCTTGGACAATTCTAACTTTAGTATTCAGCTGTATATCTTTGCACTTCAGGGTCTTGTCTAGTTCTTTCATAGTTGCCCTTCCCATTCCTAGTCTTCTTCTTATTTCTTGACTGCAGTCACCATTCTGATCATTGTTTGATCCCAAGTACGGAAACTCTTATTATTTCAATTTCCTCATTTAGATTATGGCCTCCTGAACTATATTTAAAAAGAAAAAGAAAGAATATTCAGAAACTACATTATTATAATATGATGAGTATGTATACATACATTAGCTAGAGGAATAGTGTCATATTTGTTGTTAAAATACAAAATATAAAAGGTATATTTCCTTCCCTCTCAAGACTAATGTTTTGCGTGTGAAAGACAGAGATTGAGAGAGAGAGAGATACTGAGAGAAAGAGGGAGAATTTGGGAAATGGCCAGCGTGAAAGGCTGTATGTGTGCTTTCTCAATTACTGAAGTGTCTAGCAAATAATTGCAAAGGTTTTCAGTGAAGGAGGAGAAGCTCTGTCTCTGTTATGTGATTGATTTGAGGCCAAAGGTTGTGACCCTTTAGGTCAAGGATATTGTGGTGTATGTTAAGAGTGTAGTTGTCTTATCAGCCAGTTCTATTCAATCCATGCTTTCCTGTTGAGGCTACAGGGCTGGTAAACATTGGTTACTGGGATGTTAATGTTCTCTGTGGGGATTGTTTGTTTTTGTCACTTACATGGAGTCTCAATCAGAGCTACAGCCCTGTTCCTCAAAGTCCTCTTTGGAAACAGGCCCCTTTCAGTTACCTCAAGGAGATTCCAGTGTGGCACTGAAGGATCAGGCTGTTGCAGACTGGTATTCATTTGTGTGTGATTTATTATGTCTATTTAAGCTGGAGTCCAGCTGTTTGACTACATATATTATTATTATTATTTCTCCTTGAGATGTCTAGGTATAAGATAACATCTGCCTGGGCAGAGCAACTGTGGTGAAAGACACCCATATGTTCGTAGTGAAGCATTGAAAGCCTCTGGTTGCTGATTTGCTTTTGTATATTTTTAAAAAGAGATTTGTCAAGAATTATATTAGGCATAAGGAATGGTATAGTAAAGCATTTTGACCCCAGTCTGGTTGCAGTCTTCAGGAGTTAGTCATGTGTAACAACTGGTAGTCCTAGATGCAGATATGCCCTGAGAGGCACATTCATCCCATTAACTAAGGCTTCATTTGGTATTATGGTGCATATGTACATCTGGTTCAGCATTTTATGTGCTTATTGCTCCCTTGCTGGATTGGGGCGTCTGTATGACGAGAGGTTCTCTAGAAAGGCACAGTCCTGTGAGGATCACGCTTGTGCTATTACAAGGCCTATAAATATCCTAAAAGCATCAAATCCCATCTGATTTTGGAAGCTAATCAGGATCATCTCTGGTTAGTACTTGGAGGGGAGACTACCAATGACTACCAGGTGCTGTAGGCTATATTTCAGAGGAAGGAACTCTGAGTACCTTGCCTAAGAAAATCCTATGAAATTTGTGGGGTTGCTATAAGTCAACAGGCAACTTGAAGTCACATACAAAGACATATACAGTTCCATTTATTAGAATGGGATTATGCCAGAAGGACATTCCACTGGTTTCTGTTTTTGAAACATCATCATTAATAAAAAAAATTTAAAAGGCAGTATCAAAATAATTGTTCAACCATAGGCTGATACTTTCTCAAGTTTAAAAATAAAAAGCCCTAAAACTCTCCAAATAAAGTCTCCTTCAAAAACTGTTTGAATGGGTATGATTATAAGAAGACGGTGACGTTTTGTTAAACTCGAGAGTAATAATTTAGTATGTTGTCAGCCCTGGAGTGCTCTTTTCCAAAGAATGTGCCCTAAATAAAGCTGCTCATTCAGAAATTATAATGCCCATTGATACTTAGAAACAGACTCCTATCCACATGTCAGCTATGATTTGTAACATCCTAATCCATGTCATTAATCCCTTCGTTATTCTCAGAATCTCAGACTCATATTTTTTACCAAGCAAGCCTGTTTGCCATAAAAACAAAAACAAAAACGAAACAGGAGCTCCCTAATATTTGAGAATTCTGGCAGTTTTCATGAGAAAGGCATTTTCTGAAATTCATCTCTTTACAAATGTGTTAATCGCTTTCTAGAACTATGTGTCATCCCTGATAAAAACCATGAACATATTACCACATTAATTAAGTTTCCTCTCATTGCTTCAATAGTCTGATCATTTGATCTCTTAGGCAAGACATAAGGCTTCACGAAACACACAGGGTGGACAGCATTGGCTTGCACATTTACAAAGCTGGGAAACCTTTTCATAGGGGTGCTGCAGTGGGCACATATGGATTGGCTGAATGGTAGTGGCAGGAGAAGCATAGCGAGATTTATCCTCCTGCTTAAGATGGTGAGATGTTAATGAGAAAACCAGATGCGCCTTTAATGTGATGTTATATTCCCCTGTTCCTAATTTCTTTTAAAAACATTTAAATTGTTTAAATTTTCGATTGGTTTTTAATATGACTGTTTATTTAAATTAATGCATATATGAACTTCCAGTGTTGATACAGTGAGTCCACAGATTTTTTATTCATGGATTCAAAATATTGAAAATGTTCCAAAAAGATACAGATTCCAAAAAAGCAACACTTGATTTTGCTTTTTTATACAAGGGTCACCATTTTATTATGCTAGTGTATTTAATTGGACATTGAGCAGGCGCTGCCCCCGCGTGCCCGCCCGCCCCCGTGCTATTCCCCCCCTCCCGGCCCCCCAGCAACAAAGGTTGCCGACCCCTGGTCTAGCCTTTAGAGTGACAACTGTTATGCCTGCTGGAATTCTGCAAGTTCTTTGGGCTTGTTTTCCTTTGTGTTGTCCTTTAGTTCTTTTGTCACATGCCCCTAAGTTTTACCCTCAAGTTATCCATGGGTCATATCAAAATTCATAATTTTGACCCCCAAACCTGCCCTCGACTTATATATGAGCTCGACTTATAGTCGAGTATATATAGTAAGTCCCACCTTTCAGTCGGTGGTACCTGAAGGCAATCCACAATGCAGCAGCAATACAGCGGTTGGAGAGAAATGCAGCTACTTCAAGAATGTAAATCACAAAAAAGTAGGACAATAGAGTGATCCATTTAATGTAAAACAAATTCCTCCTTGGACAGCCATGTCTTTTGTTCCTCCACAGAAAATTATACATGTGCTCATGCTTAGGTTGCCATAATGGTTGGCACATCCTGCCCCTTCCCTTCCTTTGTTCCTGCAAAACATTGTTGCTGTTGCTGTTCTTTCTTTCTTTCTTTCTTTCTTTCTTTCTTTCTTTCTTTCTTTCTTTTTTCTTTGTATCTTGCTTTGCCCCCAAAATTGGGGCTGAAAGCAGCTTACAGTTTAAAAGTACAATACAATTAAAAACTTACAAAAATGACAATTAAAGTGACAATTAAAATAGATTTTGAAATTTTAATTTTGTTGAGCCACAGTCTGGGACACATTGCATACAGTGATGCACACCCCTGTTTGTTTGCTTTTAACCCAAAACTGATACAAGGAGCTACAATCATACGTGAAGGTACCTTTTTCCTGTATGCGTTTCTCCTTCCAAATATGAACCATCAGAAAGCAGCCCACCTCTGCTAGGTGACAAGTATCAGGGGAAGGGTTCCCCCCCCCCCCGCCATAGTGTACAGCAGTATGCGGATTTTTTGGCCCTCTAGAGGTTGTTGGATTGCAGTTCCCAACAGCCCTAGCCAGCATAACCCATGGTGAGGATTGGTGGGAGTTGCAATCCAACAACATCTGCAGAGGCTTCACACTCCATGGTTAACAGGAATAATGTCAAACATTGCCTGCCCCTGTTCCCCCGTCCCTATACCTTCAGCTGAAGATTGTAGCTTTTCATGACTGCTCTCTTCTTTTAGAAAACATTGGCAAGACTGAGTATGTTTTGTATGCTGTGGGAGTGGGGTCCCCAATTCTACTTCCTCCCACATTTTCCCATTCAGGTCATAGGGCAGAAGGTGGGGACCTGGAAAGCTCTTTTCCCTTGTGACTCCCCCCCCCCTTTTCCCCTGTCCTTGTTCAGATAACATGAACAAATCATTTTTGACTGATTGTTTCCTATTTGTTGCTGCCAATTGTTTGCCCTGTCAGAAATGTTTACATTTCAACTCTTTGCATGTCAGAAATGAACAGGATAAATTTTATGTCTCATTGGCTGCAGTGCTGATAAAAATAGCGGGGAAGCTTTGCACACTCTGTTCAAAAATATAAAAAAGGTTATATATATATATATATATCTCAGATGTTATGTAAAGTAAGTTAATTTGGAGAACTATTTAATGCTGCGTCTCTGTCTAGAAAGTAAAAAAGGTGGTTACCTTCTATTTTAAATATTTTAACCCTCCTTCTAATTTCTGTGCCATATTAGAAACATTTAAGTAGCTGATTTCTTAGGTTGCTTCTGCACTGCAGAAATAATCCAGGTTAACAACACTTTAACTGCCATGGTTGCATGCTGTGGAATCCTGGGATTTGTAGTTTGTTGTGGTACCAGAGCTCTACGGCTAAATGTCTCACATCCCAGAATCCCATGCCGTTGAGCCATGGCAGTTCAGGTGCTGTCAAACTAGATTATTTCTGCAGTGCACACTCAGCTTTAATGGGTCTGAAACTTTTTACCCTTGTGACTCCCTTTACATGTATATGTGGGTGTCAACTCTTCCCCTGTTTGATGTAGTATGTGAATAAAAGTATTTTGTTTGTTTAGTGTGCATATTTTCATTCACACATTCATGTATATTCCTATTTTAGCATTTTATAAGTAAATAGCTCTTTTCCTCCCTTAGGCAGAGGCTCCAAGCACCCTCCTTCCCTTTCATTTCTCCTCCAGGAGAAAAAAAAACAAAGTTTAGGAAACAGAGGAAAATGGATCAGGGCCCGCAAGTGTCATCTCTCTCCTTTAGCGAATCCCTCCCCGGGTCCAGCCCCATAGTTTGAGAACCACTATCATCGTCATCATCATCATCATCATCATCATCATCAACATCAACATCATCATCATATTGGCATAAAACTTCAAACAAATAAACTATATTATTACATTTTATAAACATTCATAGACATTCACACAATATTTGTATTTGTATAAATCTTAATCCTCTTTAATCGTAAACCACAACTGTAACTATATATTAACTATTAACTATGTAACAGAAAAATTCCTCCTCTAAATATTTATTCCTCCTTGTACCTTCTTATATTTTACTTCCTCCCTCTTCTTCCACTTTCTGTCTCTGTTCCTTCTTTCGCTTCCACCTCTCTTCCATCCTTAGTCTTACTTACTCTCTTTCTCATCCTTCTACTCCTTCTCTCCTTTTCTCCTCCTCTTCTTTCCGTCTTCACATTCGCTCTTAAGACTGAACTACTTTCCATCTTCATTCACCACCAGGTATACGTCTACAGGTATACATAGTCTTTATCAAAGGTAATTTTATATTGACTGAGAATCTTTTAGAGGACTAAGGATGGAAAGGAGGTTTGTAATTATTCAGCCCAGGTTGGAAAACTGGTTTCCTGACTATTTAGAAAGCCCATTGAGAAGAATCATTGTCTAGCAAGAATTTTGTGCAATTTACTCCTAGTATTTAATGCCCTGCACAGGAATTGTTCTGCTGAGAAGAACACATGATTTTTGGCACCCCCCCCTCTATTTTGTGTTCAGAAAACACTGTATCCTGCACAGGAAACCATGCAGGAAAAAAAGTTTTTTGGCATGCACCCCCCTCCCCATATATTTTCTTCTCAGTATAATTTCTACACATCACTTCTGGATGTTTAAATGTAGGGGAATGGTGTAGTGTAGCAAACTTACTATAATTATTCATCCTTGCAGGCAAGGACAAGATAGTCAAGGATTTACAGCCATATGAAAATCCTTTCTAACTAGACATTTTTCAAAACTCTTTAGTCCAAATATCAGCAGGTCCCATTGGTATTTCCTGCTAGTTTAGGAAAATATTGCATTGCACAAACAGGAACAAAGTAAGGACTGCTCTTGTAGATATTACCTGACTTGCAGATAGTTAGAATCTGGTTGCTAACTAGTATTTTATTTGTCCAGTTGATAAAGCTGTCATATAACCATTACTTCTGTCTGGAATTGTATTAGAGTCTGGATTTTGCTGGGATCTGATTCTAACTTTGAAGGTAGAATTTCAAAGGCATTGTTTCTTCTCTGGCAGAAAAGGCTTTGTCTCACTCCTTTTGCTCCAGATTCTTATTTACCTTTCCTCTTAACCTGCTTAGGTTCAGCCTAGCTTACATGCTAATGTCTGATCTGCTTGTCATTGCTGTGCACCAGAGATTATCACTCATGATTAAAATCACAACAATTATTTTAAAAGTATTAGAAGAGCCAACATAGTGTATTGGTTTGAGTGTTGGACTATGACTCTGGAAACCAGGGTTCGAACCCCCGCATGCCTATGGAAACCCACTGAATGGGCACATTCTCTCAGTCTCAGAACCCTCTCTGAACAAACCTTGCCTAGCGAACCCTATGATACACTTTCCTTAGTGTCACCATAAATTAGAAACAACTTAAAAGCACCTAACCACCTTCCCCACCTTCACCACCACCACTCAGAAATCTGCCTAAAGCAGGGGTAGGCAACCTTTTTGAGCTGGGGGCCGGGTTGCTCTCCCTCAGACAATTGGGGGGGGGGGGGAAGCACCATAAATAAATTAAGTCCACAAATGTTGCATTTTTGTGCAGCATTTTCTGTTCAGAATGTCATATTATTTTCTTCCACGCAATTGTATTTCTTATGCAGATAGGGTTACCATCCATCCCTGAAAATTGGGACAATCACAGATTGGAGGGTCTAAAAATGTCCTGGCCTGGCTGGGCATTTTTAAGCCACAAATCCTTCCCTCACGTCTCCTCCTCAGGAGGCAGCCAAGATGGTGGCCGCTGCAGTGCCTGGGCTTTCCGCCTGTCCAGCCCTGGCTGGTTTAAGTTGATGGGGCACCTTTGCTTTCTGGGCCACTACTTCCTCCAAGTAAGTTGCTCCTCTGCTTAAAACTCAGCCTGCATGCCCAGCTATTTGAAAGCTGAGGAGAAAAGGGGCCCAGCTCACTCTTGCTGGGCACACTTTTCAAGGGAGCTGTGGGGGTGGGGGGGTGGGGAGGAGGCTGAAGAGCTCCCCCTGAACCACCGAAGTTGGAGGGATCACCTCTCTGGCCAGGGTCTTGAGTGGAAGAAAGGAAGGAAGGAACTGGGCAGCCCAGAGCTGGGTATGGGGAGCGGGGCCAATAGGACCCAGGGTGACCAGAGTGTCCTCCTTTTCCAGGACACACCCTCCATTTCCACCTTCAGGTCCAGGAGGAATTCCCTTGCAGCACCCTTGAAAAGCGCACCCAGCAAGAGTGAGCCCAGGTTTTGAGGTGGCCTAAAGCAGCGTCGCCCTAGCCTGCCCGCCCTCCTATCCTCTTCCCAAGCCTCTTTTTCCTCCAACCCTCTGGAGTGAAAAGAAGCTGTCCTTCTCTCCCACTACATCCCAGGGGCTCTGGAAAGAACCAGGTGAATAAAAAAGGTGGGAAGGAGGATAAGGGGGGAGGGTTCAGATGGGACACCTTTGCTTTCCTGGCCGCTACATCCTCCAAGTTGCTCCTCTGCTTAAAACTCAGCCTCTTCGGCACCTGTGCCCTGCTCTATCCAGCCCTCAATATGTCCTCCATGTTAAGCCTGGCTCAGAATGAGAAGCATGAATTTATATTAATGTTTTTGGCCTTTAATTAGTTGTGTCCATCATTTTTCCTGAATGTCCCACATTTTGTCTCGGTTTTGTGGAAGAGAATTATGGCAACCCTATATGCAGAAAATTCTGTGAAAAAACAACCACCTGTAAATTTTACACAGACCAAGTCCCAAAATTTGTAATAGGCCAAGTTTACAAAATGTGTAATTTCTTGCAGTGGGCAGAAAATTGGTATAATTACTCATTGCTTTATTCAAGAAGAAAATGAAGAATTACATCCCTATCATAATTAAAACAAAAACTTCCATAAACCTGACGGATACTGTGGTTATATGTGCAAAAAACAAAAAACCTGTTGAAGACATTCAACACAATTTATTCTTCAAGTATAGAACAATGTGGGATTCTATCCACTACAGTGCTTGGATCTATTATTTCAAAAATTTGCATCCTGTGGGAGAATCATGAGCTGATAAAGAATCCATACAATCTATTTCCAATGCAAATGGTGTTCTTTGTTTTACAGCTTTTAAAGCAAGTCACTTAATATAAATGTGATTTTATAAAAAAAAACCTCTGCCCCTATTTGTTACTGAAATGTATTTTACCCACTTTCTTTGATCTGAACCAATACTACTTTTCTTTCAAATACTGAATTCCCTCTTTTTAAAAAAAATCTAATTGGGTGATATCAATTGGATGTGGTAGACTTTAGAATAAAATAGACATGAGAACAAGATCTATTTTTGTTGTTTGTGTCCTTGATAATAAATCCTATGGGCAATTAGAGGAAGAAACTAAATGTAAATGATACCCTGGCTTGGTGAGGGAAAGATAGCTATCTTAGAACAAAAATGAAAAGAAAAAGAAAGAATCCTTTCTGTTTTGTTAAATTGCCTCAGTTGATCTTTCTTATTTGAATCATTTGTTGTGTCTCATGACTTCTTAACTATTTTAATAAAATAATTAATTCTGGAATGTTGTAGATAATATCTATACCAAAAAGGGGAGCACTTCTGAAATGATTCTGGTAGTAGCATGCATGTTGTTACAAAATTGTTTGCCAAGGCAGAATTTTTGTGTTTGAAACTTCTTAAAACTCTTTTTGAAATTCCAGATAGACAGCCAGATCTGAGATATTTTTTTTCAGAAAAATTATTGGCAAAGCACAGGTGCAAAATGGATTCTCAGGTAGTCCTAACCAGAACAGAACCACTGAATCAGTTAGTGAATCAGTTAGTGAATCAGTTAAGATTTGTTAAACGAAGACTTATGAAAGTCCCATTGATTCAGTGGGTCTACTTGAATTAGGACTAACTATTGAATTTATCTCTCAGAGGGATAAACGTCAGAAAGAAACTCTTCTAGAACATGGCCACACATTCCAAAAAAACCCACAAAAAAATTATCCCTCAGAGTTTTCCTTATGTAGTTGTTGAGCTGAAGTTGTTTCCAACTTATGGCAACCCTAAGGCTAACCTATCATGAATTGTTCTTGGCAAGACTTATTTAGAGGGGCTTTTCCATTGCTTTTCTCTGAGGCTGAGAGTGATTTGTCCAAGGTCACCCAATGGGTTCCATGGCTGAGTGGGGATTCAAAGCCTGGTCTCCAGAGTCATCGTCCCAGTGCTGAAAAACTACACCACACTGGCTCTCTTACTTATATGGAGAGAGTTGATAAATTTTCCAGTTTCTTTTCAACCTGTACATCTTGGGACTGTGTGACTGCACAGAAACATAAAATCTTAGAGTTGGAAATCTAGTCCAACCACTTAGCGGACTCAGACTTTAGAAATGTTTCTGCAGTTACTTTACTAAAATGCGCTTGCTGTCTTTGACTCAGAGTTTGGAGAAGAGGCATCTGTTGAATTTTTCTCTTTTTGTCTTTTTATTGAAGTTGTTTATAACTGCTTTAATCCACATGTGTGTTAACTATTAATTAATCTTTAGCCTGCTATTAGTTGCAAACTACATATCAAGCTCTAATTTTATGTTTAAACTCTGTTATGGTCTGATATTACTTTGTCCTGAAGTCTAAAGTAGCAATGTGTAGGTGGGTAGAGATGTCCTTAGCTCTAGAATTTCTTTCTAAATGCAGGCTGTCTCACCCACTCTATAATGCCTTTCCATGAGATGATTTTTTTCTTTTAAAGAAAGATTTGAAATGTGAGCTTCTGCCTAAAAAAAATTGCTTTTTAACTATTTCTGATCATTTACATTTTTCTTATTCTGTTTGTTGCCTTATCCAAAATGTTTAGGTGCAGAAGTGTTTTGGAT
Source organism: Phrynosoma platyrhinos (assembly GCA_020142125.1). NCBI lineage: Eukaryota > Metazoa > Chordata > Lepidosauria > Squamata > Phrynosomatidae > Phrynosoma > Phrynosoma platyrhinos. The sequence continues at coordinate 166,163,799 of JAIPUX010001232.1, read as the reverse complement.
TTCAGAATTTTTCAGATTTTGGAATATATCCTGGAAATGGGTGGGATGGGACATAAACATGAACTTTATTTATGTTTCTTATTCATCTTTTACATATAGCTTTATACACATACACAATATCTTTTTTTCTTTTTCATCTTGAATGAAGGCAATGTCAGATAACCTTGTTTAAAAAAGTAGTTTTATACACAATATTTTTAATAATTTTTGTGCATGAAACAAAGTTTGTGTATATTGAACCATCAGAAAGCAAAGCTATCACTATTTCAGCTACCCATGTGGACAGATTTGGATTTTGGAATATTTTGGAATCCTGGGTAAAAGAGACGCAGCCTGTAGTATTTGGTGACTTTTTCACTTGTAAAGGTAGTTTTAAGTTGTTGATTTTTAAACTGTTGGTTTAATTGTCTTGCTAGTGGTCTGAAAACAAGGCAGGGCCTAATAAACAATACTTTTTCATCCAAAATTATACAAGGAAACCAGGGAATAGTATTGAAATGGCATAGGTAGATGTGTCTAGGAGATCTAGGAAGACGATAATGTGGCATTCATATATCATAAAGTTCTTTGCTCCTTAATGGAAAGGAAATTCTAGTATTATCTGTAAAAATGCACACATTTGTATTTGGGTGCACGTGAGCATGTCACCATAATGACAGCTTCCTATAAGAAAAGTTAACACACATGTCCCTATTTATTTTTACTCAGTTCTGTAACTTTTTGATTCTTTTCCGTGTCATTCCAAGTGACGCGTGTTGTTCTAAACCACCAATCATTAAACTTCATCAGCAGGGTTCTTGAGGGAAAGATCATGAGTCAGTCTCTGAATGAGAACCTCTGAAAGGTTTTCAGCAAGGAACACTAATCAAAAAAATTGGAAACCTAATTGATGGCATTTAGCCTCACAATGTGTTGTGGGGACAGATTTGCCTTCCCACACAATGGGGGACGAGATTAGGTGCACCCACATGCACAGCCCAAGAACAATTAGTCTTGCTTTGAGGCTAGGCTCAAATTGGACAGTTCAATACACGGTTGCTGCACTTAACTTAGAGCAGTAATAATACCTGCTGTTGGAAATGAATATGTTTATAAAACTATAGATTAGACTATTTGGAATAGAGGACTAGATTAGATTAAAGCTATAGATTAGACTTTTGGAATAGACTGCTTGGGTTTTTTTCTTTTTTATCTTGAATAAAAGAAGTGTCAGATAATATTTTATTTTAAAAAATGCTGTTCTGATTGATACTGTTATCACCTGCCAGATCAGCTAGCGTGCTAAGAATATTGCCTTTTCCTGCATCCAGTTAATAAACATTTGTTTTCTTGCTTGATTTATTTCATTTCTGACACCTTGCTCAGTTCTGTTTACTGTTTAAAGTGGTGGAAAATGTGGCCAGCATGGTACTGCTTTTAGTGCAAGAGCTTGGATATTAGTCAGATTCCTTAGCATCCTACAACTTTATAATTCTCTAGCATCCCACTCTCTACATTTCTGATATGGATTGAGGCAGATATTTAGCAGAGTGCAACTTCATTGCACTGGATATATTCTTTTCCCTCTGCAACTCACCTGCAAATTGGCTCATTATTCTGGATGGATTTCCTCCTGAATCTCAATATGATTCAGACACTTGGTAAACTGGACCACTTGTTAGATGCTAGAGTATCTATATCGACTCATGAGCCGACAGAATATAGATCCCCCTTTTTTTTACTATAGTTTTAATTGCAAGAAAACCATGAGAACAAACTACAAGAGTTGTCATATCTGCAAGTCCTTTCCTTTTACAGAAAAGGCCCTTTTTGGAATTCTTGGAATCAGACCAACCTTGATTTGTGACAACCCTATGAATGTTACCTCCAAGATAACCTGTGATTAATGGTCCTGCTCAGGTCTTGCAAACTCAGCAGTTTGGTTATTTATCCTTTTAATAGTCAAGACAAGAACTGGTCAAAGGATGTTGTACATGACATTGTATGTAAAAGAATGGTGTTTCTGTATGATTTTAAATAAAAGATTAAATGATGCCCCTAGGTAAGCTTTATAATTTTAAACTGAGCCAAACCCATTATCCTTATGACTCAAAATAATGCCAAGCTAAGCCATAATTTCTCTCCTTCCTTCCCCAAGTATAATTTCTTAATTTATGTGTATGTTTGTTGAAACATAAGGTTTTTATTTCTAGGCAGCTGCACAAGAAAATACACAGTCTTCATATCAGATGCCAAAATTGTCTGATGACTTAAGGTGTGATGGTGATGGCTACAAACAGCTGTTGAGTCTCTGAGGGTACAAGTGAACAACTATTCAAAAGTTTGATAGCAACCCATTGTTAGATTAAAACATGCATATACATCAAATATAAGCTGTGTTAAAACCAATTTGCTGTCCTAGCTTTCCTTTAAAAAAAAAGTCCAGGGAATTGTGGTTTGGTTGAGATAACTGACTGCCCTTCTTTTAAAATTCCCAATGTTCTTTTTTTGAAAGATTTATATTTGTTAATAGACGTTCAGTTTTCTTCCAGTAGATATGGATGCACACTTCTGTAGACACTGTTAGGACAAGAGCTTGTAATACATTTGTCATAAGTAGACATTTCAAGTGTTCTAACCATTTCCATAAACAGGGTTCTGTATTATTCTTAAATAAATGTACCGTATTTTCCGGCGTATAAGACGACCCCCCAACGTTCCCAGCTAAAATATAGAGTTTGGGATATACTCGTCGTATAAGACTACCC
>JAIPUX010001232.1:166125183-166154022 GCA_020142125.1 Phrynosoma platyrhinos | reverse complement strand
GGCCTGATGGTGCTCGGCCTAGTGTCTCTCCCCCAGATGACATTGGATTCCAATATGCATGAGTGTCCCACAACTAATATTTAAAAGAATGAACTTATATGGGAAAGTGAATGTTCATTTACTGCAATGTATAGTTTAAAACTCTCTGGGATATTAAGTTCATAGCAGGGGTGGGACTTGAACAAATTTCCTGGTAAGCAGGTCAGTCTGTTAGTTACATTATACTAATTCTTCCTAGAACAAATTTGCACAGGTTATGGAAGTACTTTTTACATTTTTAAATATTTTGAGAATATTGTAAAAGAATATGATAATTATAAAGATGATAATGAAGTAATAAGAGAAAGCCATATGTATAGCACAAGAATTGCTCTACTGGTGTGCAAAAAGCAATTAGCAGTTGTTAAAACATATGCAGTTTTCTTTTCTTTTTCAGATGCAAACATGGGCCAAGGCACAGATGTTGTAAACATTATGAAGATAATTGCATCTCATATTGCATTAAAGTGAGTAGCAAAATAATCGATCAATCAATCATGTGCTAGTGGAGAACAATTGCTGTATATAATAATAATAATAATAATAATAATAATAATAATAATAATAATAATAATAATAATAATAATAATAATAATAATAATAATTTATTTATACCCCGCCCCTCTGTGCACAATCGGGGTGGCTAACAACAATTAAAAATAAAATTCAAATCCGAAAGGACCAATACCCACCTCATATACTCATGTATGAGTCTCAAAATTTTAGTCAAAAATTGACCTGAAAACCTTGAGTCAACTTATTCACAGGTCAATGTAAGTGCTGTACTTTAATGCCTATGAGAAAAGGAACCATCCCCTGGTGAAAGACAAGTGTGTGATTTGTCCTGGAAGCATTGACTCCCCTCTATTCTCTCACCCATCCAGCCTTTAGTGTAAGTAAAAAAAAGTTACTCCTGCTGGACTTTTTAAAGTTCTTTAGCATCATTTTCCTTTGCTTCATCCTTTAAAGACTTTGTTACATGTGCCTACGTTTTACCCTCAACTTATCCATGGGTCATATCAAAATCCATAATTATGGCCCCAAAACCTGCCCTCAACTTATAAATGGGGTTGACTTATAGTCAAGTATGTACAGTGTGTCATAATGTAGATAAAAAAATAGTGTTTTGCAAATTACAAGAAAGGTAACAAGAGTGATTTTTTTCTTTAGGACCCCTTGTGTGGTACATATTCATAACCCCTTTTTACCATCTATTATATAATTTGTGCGCATGCAAGTTGCCTACTCTTGATATGTGTGTGTGATACAACATTCATCTTTGGTGACTGTGTTGCATTATATGGAATTCTCTAAATTCTAAGGAGATCCAGATGATTATGTCAAATAAACAATGAAGGTCACAGTTTGTGTATTTCTGTTCCCTTTCCATTTTATAATCCTACAGATGTGATTTATTGCATTTTTACTGTTTGCTCTTAAAAATGGCATATTTAGTAGATGCTGCCATAAGGTTAGAACGGGCATGTGAACTTCATACATGCTGGCAGACACTTTGGGATTGTTATAGAATAAGTTTTTGGCTGTAGCTGCCACTCTCCCTAGTTTAAGACTCCTGGTGTCTCGACTAGGTGTTTCTTTAAACAGGTCATGGCTACAAAGACTTTAATTTATTTTCTTTAAAACAACACCACCAGAAGGGGACACATTAAAAAAGATGGTTCCAACAGTGGTGAACAACTATAATAACTAAGCCATTCCTACAATACCAAAAAATACCAGTGCTAAGGACAAAATGAATCACCTTTGTTCCCTGTTAATTGATTTTTGTAGGCATCTGGAATAATTTTATACATTTAGGATGGTCCAGCAAGGCAGTTTTTATGTTCTTGTGAGAAAGCATAAAAAAGATATAAAAAGAGCAGCAGGTGAAATTTACCAGAGGATCACGAAGCTCTCATGTGGGAGAGCATCTGTGCTATGTTGTTCATGTCTAGCTCCATCAACAACTGGGTGGTTTAAGGGGGAGGTGGGAAGAGGAGAAGCATGGAAGTCCAAAATTAGGCAATGTGTTTAAGCCTCAAGGTCTTCAGTACAGAGAATAGAAAGGATTTTTTTCTGTTTGCTCTCTCAGAAACCTGTGTTTTCCACCCAAGGCAAGTGGTACACATCCAAACTCTTATTGCTGTTATGTTTCCAGAAATCGAAACCCACAATTTGGCTACTTTCTCATCCCAGTATCATGGGGTCATATCAAGCAGCTTACCTTTTTCATCTTGGGACTTACTAACATCTTGGTTTAAGCATTTAACCAGATTTTTGGACATTTGTGTTTCTCCCCTGACTTTGTTTTCATTTTGCAACCTAACCCTGATGACACTTCATGAAGAATTCAGAGTCTTGAACACTTTTGCAGGATTATGGTTAGCTGTAATACCAGATTTCAGATTTATGAACCAACAGTTCAGCATCCATTCTTGTATGCTGTTAACAAGGATGTGCTAAAGATGTCAGCTTCATTAAGTTGCTCTGTTCCCTGGAATCACCATTGCCTTAATGATTTGAAGAGGTGTTCAGTTAGCATCTGTGGTTAGCTTTTAAAGAGAGTGGAAAGTGAGGCTCTGAGAGTCTTGCCTAATTGAATTAGGAACAGAACTGTGTAACAGATCCCACTTGCAGCCGTTCCCCTAACTCGAGTACCGAGAATGTGCTGTGCTCGGCAGCTTGAGCAGCAACAGCATCCATACAGCTGTGCCTCTTTGGCTCATTGGGGTGGATTTTTTGGACTCAGCCTGCAAATGTATTTTAAGGGTAATGGGAGAAAGTCCACAGTTGTTGCATGGAGGGAGCGCAGTCGACATCCACTGATATAAATTATCCTCCCCCAGAATACGATCAATGTGTGTTTTCTTTCCTTTGGAAGAATTAACACTGTGGGGAGATTGTTTTGGCTGGAATGAGACTGGCACAGGTGGGAGCACCTGCTTAAATTTCCTTTGGTGGGAGTCCGGCATATTTTGGTTTCACATGTTAAAACTGAATGTCTGCTGGGCAGGGCAGCCCAACTGAGAAAATGTCTGTAGTTTTATTTGCCATGATATTTTTCCCATCCAGATTTTCACAGTTCATTGTTTTGGCTTTTCCACAGCAAATGGGAAAAAACAGCATGTGAAAGACAAGGTGCAGCTCAGTTGCCTGAGTATTTTGATATAGCATCCTTTCTGTGCCATGCTGGCTTTCCCTGCTTTATGCAAGTGACATGTATCAACCTTTTACAGAAAAACTGCACCAGCAGCATGATCCAATCCAGTAGAGCCATTTTAAGCATGAATGTGCAGAGGTTTTGGTGCATTACTGAATATTCAGAAAAACCTAAAAGATAATCAGGTTGAGGATAGTATCACCCAAATACTCTAAAGGCACCAGATTCTGTCTGATCTTAGAAGCCAAGCAGGATCAACCCTGGTTAGTACTTGGATAGTAGGCCACCAATGCATACCAGGTGCTATAGATATCTTTCAGAGGAAGGAACTGACAAAATCACCTCTGAGTATTCCTTGTCTATGAAAACCCTATGAAATTAATGGGGGCACTAAGTCAACAAGCAAGAAAGGCATGTGCACACACACCACACAAAGTTGTATCTTTTAATCGGCAGACAAACATCACTGGTGGAAGAGATTCATTCCCCTCCTTTGTAACCCCCATGTTTGCCCTCCATATCTGGGGCTAACCTGTTTTCAGACTTGAGGGACTTTTTAAAAACCCTGGTGTGAGGGATCTGGATGGGGGCAGAGGTTTTATTGGGGGCCCTGTGGGTTGCATGCAGTGCACATACCATAGGTTGTACTTTGTCAATCTTGGCAATAATACTTTGGACCAATACGCATATGTAATAATATGCACTCTCACCCAGAGGTTGCATGATGTGCTTCTGTCTTTGATACCACAGGAGAATGAGAAGTATAAGACACTGAGAGATAGAAGATCCTAGATTAGTTGAGATCTGTAGCTCATAACTATATCAATTAAAAGACTGTGTGAAATTATTCTCTTTTGCTCTTCTGAAAGCAGTTAATTAGGAAGCTGCCTTATAACACGCAAGACAATTGTTTCATATAGTCCAGTATTGCCAAATTTGAAAGTCAGGGAGTCTTGAGACTTTCAAGCAGAATTCTTTCTTGGCTGTACTGGGGTTTCCAGGTATTCCTTGGTGCTTTTCTGTTCAAATAATAACCAATCCCAGCCTTGCTTAGCTTCTGAGATCAGAAAATACTATGTGTGCTCAGAATGGTATGATAGTCACAATTTTTTTTTTTGGCAGAAAGAAAAATCATGGAAGAAACAGCAAGAAAGATAGCAAGGCTGCAAATAGAGCACAATAAAATCTTTGTCTCAACACAGAATTCTGTGAATGATAGGGATGTGCTGTGTTAATTTATTCATTCCTGTAAGGGAGAACAATTTATTTACCTCCCATATGTCTCTGAAAATTATGCAGTCTCATAGGAGGTGAAAGTGTCTAGCAGTATGGTGAGAGAGGATATCGCCCCCTATATACAACATTGGGAGAATCAAGGCGGGAAACCAGATGAGGATCTATAGGCAATAGCTTACCAGGATCCTCCGCTTACATGCCCTGCCTGCTTGCAGTTTGACATTGGGATGGTGCAGGGTAATCTTGGAGAGCATTTTGAGGGTACAGCCTTCCAGGATCCTTTCTTGGCTCACCCCACCCCATGCAACATGGAGCAGGGAAGCTAGGGGATGAGCAGGAGACTGGTTCATGATAATGCAGTTGTTATCGAAGGCACATAATAACAAGTCATGTAGGAGGACATCTCGAGGACCACATTGTAAGATGTGACACTTGAGGTAGGTGTATTGACTACAGTGAGGAGTACAGGCATGTGAACCTACCAAGTGTCAAACATTTATGTTATATATAACATGTTCCATGTCTGCAAGAGAGAACTAGTGTGATGTAGTGGTTTGGGCATTGGACTATATCTCTGGAAATCAGGGTTCATTTCCTCACTCAGCCATGTAAACCCACTGGGTGACCTTGGGCAAGTCTCACATTCTCAACCTCAGAAAACCCCATGGCAGGGTTGTCTTAGGGTTGCCACATGTTGGAAGTGACTTGAAGGTATACAACAACAACGTCTGTGAGACTTCAGAGCTCTAAATGATACTGGTACTATATGTACCAGGTACATATAGCTATAGTGCCAATTGCCTTTTCAATTTTCAACTATTAGAAACTAGTACAGAGGTAGGCAACCTTTCCCCTTTAAGGGCCGAGGGACTTCAGCTCCCAGAATCCCAGGAGCTATTGGCCAACATGGGACTATTGGCCAACATGGCTGAGGCTTCTGGGAGCTGAAGTCCCTCGGCCCTTAAAGGGGAAAGGTTGCCTAACCCTGAACTAGTAGGATCAGAAAATGAAAGGTTTTACTGATGGAGAAAGGGGAATCAACAACAGTAGCACTGCTTCCTAAATGTGTACTGTGGGGTTTCTACGGCTTTTATTGTTTATGGCATGTAGTGGAAGCAACTTGGCATTTCTTGTAGACAGATTTGACAGTACTGTATTCAGAAAGGGAGTTTTAGGAAGTTATGAATGCATATGAGTGTTAAAAGGAAAAAGGTGGTACAACATGCACACCTATAACTTTAATTTTTAAAAATATTTTTCCTCAGTATTGCTTGTTCTTGTGTGCTTTCAAATCATTTCCAACTTATGGTGACCCTAAGGCGACCGTACCACAGGATTGTCTTTGCAAGATTTGTTCAGAGGAGGTTGTCACTGCCTTCCTCAGAAGCTGAAGGAGTTGTGACTAGCCCAAGGTCACCCAATGGGTTTCCATGGTCAAGCAGAGATTTGAACCCTGGCCTCCAGAGTCTTAGTCCAGTGTTCAAACCACTACACTGCACTGGCTCTCTCAGTAATGAGAATATACACTTTATTCTGTTTTTCCAACATAGGATAAAAAGACATTGATTGGATGATGATCTCTGTTTTCTGTTTAAGCTCTGAAAATTTTAGATTGTCAGAGAGAAGAAACAATCAACAGAAGATACTGTTGTATTATTAGATAGAATGTAATATGTGCATTGAATCAATAATTTTCTTAAGACATTTCACTTTCTACACTGTATTCTGTTTAAAGCTTTGCATAAGACACAAGGTTTTTCTCTTGAACAATCTTCACTGGTTTGAATTTCACTGCCTATGCATATTTCACGTTGTGGCCGCTGTCATAGCTATCAGCGCACATTAGGCTGTTTAATTGTACCCCAGATTCTCATACACTGAGACGGTAAAATGATATTTGTGCAGCAATTTGCCCTATAAATAAATCATCAAGATTCTTTAAATTATATATTCAAAATAGAAAGGAACCGCCTCATGTGTTAGAACATAAGAAGGGTCCAGTGGATCCAACCAAAAGCCTAACTAGTTCAGTATTTTGTTTTTCACAGTGGCCAGCCAGATGCATGTGGAAGCCCTCAAGCAGGATATGAAAGCAATAGCCTTCTCCTGTTCTTTTCCCCATGTAACTTATATTTGGAGGCATGCTGTCACAGTAGCCATGGATAACCTTATCCTCTGTAAATTTGCCTGTTCCCTTTAATGTCAATCTGTTAGTAACTGGACTAGTTGACTCTGGCTTCTTAAGCCATTTGTGCCAAATGTTTAGTAAGTGATATGATTCCATTCATTTCTTTGCACATAGGTGACCTATCTAATAGCTTGAATGGTGCTTGGCTGATACAAGATTAAAGTTTTCAGATTAACTGGAAATTGAATGCTGTAGTTCTTTTCTGTCTGTGATGCAGCAAAAGACTTGAAATAATTTTCCTCTGGAGTCCATCAACCATTTTGGATTCTGGTGCACTCTTAAATCTTACCAGTTGTTTAAATTTGTTTAAGAAACAGGGAGCAAGCTACAATTATTATTATTATTATTATTATTATTATTATTATTATTATTATTAGCTTTATTTATTAAGCACCGTAGATGTACATGGCGCTGTACAAAACCAAATAAAATCCAGAATATATAAAAAGCCTGCCTGTGGTGTACAATCTAAAAGTAAAAAAACAAATTAAAACATCATAAAAACCAGTGAAAATATCAAATATCAATATTAGGTCACAAGATCAGTTGCTCCTTTCTGTCCTTTCCCTGAAAATATCTCACTGTCAAATTGCCTTTAATGTTAATATTGACAGTGATATGAAGCTAAATCTGTGTCTTGAAAGTGGGGAGTAATATCAGAAGTCTTTATGACAAAGATGGGCATCTTCTGGTATCATAGGGCCACAGCCACTATTTTGGGGCTTCTGGAGCCCTTGTACCCCCATATGTATTGAAGTGCCAGAATATACTTTTTTGTGGGGTTTTTTTGGTCTATGAGGCTATGTTCTAGAAGAAAATTCCTGACATTTCACCTCCATTTGTGGCTGGCATCTTCAGAGAATGGTGGCATGGAAGTGTGTGGGGGTGTATATATACTGTGTGACCCTGGTTGGAGTGATTTACATATTAATCTGTGTATTGTTTTGTGTTGAATGGCAAGGCTTTAGGATGGGAGGATATGCAAAGAGGATTAGTGTTTAATTAGTGATCCATTGATCCTGAAAACCCACCAAAAACATGACTTAGAATTGTTGAGCTTTTCTACTAGACAAAAGCAGCAGGAGCTGTTTTTAAAAGAAAGAAAGAAAGAAAGAAAGAAAGAAAGAAAGAAAGAAAGAACATGTTTTTGAAATTTTCTTTGTGAAAGGTTCCCCCTGCCCCCCCTCCCATGAATAGCTGCCAACAGCTTTTTTTATTTGTCATACTTTCCTTTCCAACCAAACAGCTTGTCTTCCCATCATCATACCTGCTTGTGCATCAACATTGTCTGGTTTTCCACTTTCTGTAGTAGACAAAGTGGCTTCATCCATAATAACACTTCAGTCTTCTCTTCAGAAGGAATACAAAATCTCACCATAGGAACCAACAGAATAAGTAACATTGTTATTGCTGTTCATGACAGACTGGATTTTGGTCAGTTGGAATGAGTATAAATAAATGTATTATTCTGTTCATTTCTGTCCATTTCAGGTAACAAATCAACTCTTCTAATTGAAGGACTGAAAAGTACTGTTAGTCTTCAAAGACATAGTCAGTCTGGATCAGAGCATAAAGAGATCTTGTTGCACCTTTGAGATGGAGAGAAAGATGTTGGTAGCATAAGCTTTCATAAGCTTAAGTCTACTTCATCGGTTGCAAGTCTTGTCATTCTTGGAATGATAGAAGGCAACCAGTTTCTGCTTGCCAGCCATCCCATACACTCTGATTAAGGAACAGAACTATAAATATAAGAAATAAAATAAACATTAGCCAGGCAGTGGGCAAATTCAGAGAAGGCTGGGGCCACCTATGATTTTCAGACCCCAAGTCCTTGATAATCTATTAATCCTCTGTTTGATTACTTAGGAATTAGGTGTGCTCCCTATTCTGGGTAATCTCAAAGTCTTCCAGTAAATTTGGAAGGGAGGAGTAAGGAAAACAACAAAAGTATTAATTTATTGAAACTGTGGTTTTTACAATCTCTATTTGGGGTTTAGAAGGAAATTTCCGCAAGGTCAGTAACCCCAGAGTTGTTTTGCCTTCTGCTTAATATGTGGTTTGGCTCATTCCAATCTGCTGTGCAGTATGATGTAACATGTTTGCTCCCTCTCTCTGCTCCATGTGGCAGGGACTGGTTTAAAAGTCTGATTTTAGTTAAAATTTTGACAGTCTTCTTCTGGAATCCTGCTGCATTTACTGTAAAAACTGCTTGACAATGGAAGAGAGGCTGCTTCAGAGGGTGATGGACTGTCTTTCTTTGGAGTTCTTAAAATGGAGATTTGCATGGGTATCTTTCAGGAGTTGTGTATTCCTGCATGGCAGAAGGTTAGATTAGATTGCTCTTGTAGCTTCCCAAGTCTTAAGTTTCTGTGATTCATAAAACCCATCATTGGTGGTGGTTGGAAGAAGCTTTCTCAATGGTAGCCCATGAAAGATGGGATAGAAGGCAGAGAACTGGAAGTTTTATTGAGCAAACTGGCTAAGGGAACAGAGGGAGCATATTTGTGAGTGGAGGCAGTGTGAATATAGGTAGAGTGGACAATGACTTCAGATGAAGTGGAAGAATCTGGTTTGCAAATTGGTCATGGCCCATGTCACCCAGATGGCCACCTCGCCCCTCTTAATGCACTGCTACTTCTGTACTTTGCCATCTCAATCAAAGCTGGATATAGAGATTACTTCCCTCTGATATTTTATTGTCTTTCTAGTACATATGAATATTCATAGAGAGTTTGAATGGTGTCCTTGGTAATATATGGCACTTGCATTTATACATGCCATAATGAACATGGGATTTACACTTATCAGAAAGAACATGCCACAGTAACATGGGATACATAGTGTGCTCTTTTTATGCTTTATACCCTAGTCATTCAATAGATTCTCTGCCACATGACTGTGTGATGACTACTAGACTGACTTTTAAGAGGGATGAAACAGACCCACAGTGCATGTCTACACACATCTTTTGAAAGCCATTGCTCATAGGAGGTAAAAGAAACCTCCATGTTTATAGTGGGCATACTTCTAAATTCTAGATGCTGGAATCCAGTCCTGACAGAATGAGGCAGTCTCCTGCCAGCAGTAGATTTTAGGTGTGTCAGTTAAATGGAGCAAATCATTAGTTATTTAATTAGTTCTAATCATATTTTTATGGCTAAAGATCAAAAAGATATTGAGGGATCTTCTTCCTCATGTATTTCAAACCCTTAACTGTATTTTGGGTGAGCAGAGCACCATTTGCTACTCTGTTTCTGGCAGCAAATTAGATTGGGCCAGTATGAAAACCCAGTGAGTAATTTTGGGCAAGTCACACTCTCTCAGCCTCAGAGGATGGCATTGGCAAACTTCCTCTGAAGAAACTTGCTAAGAAAACCCTATGATAGTTTTGCCTTAGGAGCTCTGGTGGCGCAGTGGTTAAATGCCTGTACTGCAGCCACTCACTCACAAACCACAAGGTTGTGAGTTCAGTACCAGCCAGGGCTCAAGCTTGACTCAGGCTTGCATCCTTCTGAGGTCGCTAAAATGAGTACCCAAATGTTGGGGGAAATTAGCTTACAGTTTTAAACCGCTTAGAGACCGCATAGTGTGGTATGAAGCGGTATATAAATGAAGCTGCTATTGCTAGCTGCTATTAGAGTTGCCATAAGTCAGAAATAAGTCAAACAACACACACACACACACACACACACACATATTAGTCTTTATGATGACAAAAAAAGGGGGAAAACTCTTGCTTTTCCACTTCCCTGCACAATTCCTGTGAATATGTGGCTGGCCAGTGTTGGAGAAACATACATGCCTCTGTGGTATGTATGTATGCATTTACAGCATGCAGTTGTGCTAATAATTTACCTAAAGCCTTAAAGTTGGAGTGTGCTACAAATGGAAACAAATTACTGACTCTTAACATTGGCTGGGAAGCTTTTCACAGTTCAGCGCGCAGTTTTAGTACTTGTTACACCAGACACATTGCAAAGTGGTGTTGAAAGAGTCCAGGGATTGAACAGGCAGAAGGAATGGAATATAGTTCCCTAGTTCTCATAGTTTCAGGAAGATCTTTGTTTGCTGTAATTCCCTCAGCAGTTCTTCCAGATGTTTGCATGTGAGGCATAAGGTTTTTTTTCCCTAAGACATTGTTTTCTTTTCTGTACTGCAGCTGAGCAGGCAAGGGCTTGATCCACTGGGATGCTTTGAAGGAAATAAATTAAGATTCAAATTATGTGTACACTTCTGTTTAAATTAAATTAATATTCTTAAACTTCTCACATAAAGCCAGCCAGCTCCTTGAAAGTATAGCTAAGGCAAAGACAGTTTGATGAGTAGAGTTAATCTGGCTGGGCAAATAAGTCATTAAAAACAAAGGGAGGAATATAGGGTGTACTTTAAAGCTTCCAAGGGAGTAAAATGAACTAGAGTATTTCCTTGCTTCTCCCCCATGCTGTCTTTTTTTATCTGGTTCTAAAGTATCATCAGCAACCCAAGAAGTTGTTGTGAGGCATGAGCATTTGTCTATGTTACTCCATTGGGAAAGTGCAGAGAAGAAATTGATTTATGCTTGGTCTAAGGACCCATTCAAGAGAAGCATAAACTTAGCTGAATTTGATTTTTAGTCCCATTGAATTTGTGGAATTTACATAAATGTTACCTGAACAAGTTCCTATGATCTACTATAGGTGGGACCAACTATTGGATTTAAACCATAAATTCTGGATTCATCTGGGAAGTCAGACAAGTGTGCTTTTCCAGGAGCAAGTGTTTGAATGACTAAGGGGGGAAGCAGACGAGAGCTTCCCAGACGCCTTGGGCCGGCGCGCCGCGGGGCCGCAGCCTCCGCACCTCGGCGCACCGGCGGCGTCCCTGGAAGGAGTGCTAAATCAGCGCTCCTTCCACAAGACAGGGAAAGTGCACCCTAAAAGCATCGGGTGCACTTTCTCTGTCTTTTCCGCTGCAGCGCGTCCTGTCGCTGCGGCGAGAGGTTGTCCCCGGAGCGCCGGCCGTGCGGAGGGCGGCGGCTCTGAGGACGACCTCAGGGAGAGGAAGGAGCGCCGCACGTGTGGCTGCTCCTCCTCTTCCTGGCCTCGGAGACGGCTCAATTAGCCGTCTGCCGAGGCCCTATAGCATGGATGGGAAATGTGTGGCCTTCCATATGTAGCTGGACTACAACTACCATGAACCTTCATTGGCTATGCCAGCTAGGGCTCATTTGCGTTACAGGTCAGCAATTTGTGCAGGACCACAATTTACCACCCTGGTCAACAGATTGCCAGTGTCGTTTGGTGATTAATGTGCTAGACTATTATTGAGGAGACCCTGGTTCAAATCTTTAATTTGCCACAAAGGTCAGTGGATACCCTTGGGTCAGTCACTGTCCCCCAACCTTACTTATATCACAAGTTTATTGTAGGATTAAGCAGAAAGGAGAACTCTATACAAAACTTTCAACTGCTTGAAGGAAAACTTGGTAAAAATGCAATAATCATAGGGAGATCTTTCTCATATTTTGAAAAATGTGGAAATAAAATAATGATTCAGTATATCTTTTCTCCTGAAAAATTAAATGGAAAACTGGATTTCAGGTTTTCATCATGAAGTTGCAGTGAATGTTTGCAATGAAAATTTTTCCAAGGTTTTGTTTTATGGTGTGGCTTACTTGGGGAGTCCCTGACACTGCTGTTTTACTTTTATTTGCTCTGGCTCCCTCTCTCTAAATGTCATATTCTTAATATCTTCTCTAGGGCTTCATTAGGATGTTTAGCGTTGGTTACTTGATCCAGTGTTGCCTTCGAATCCCATCAGCATTCCGGCATCTGTTTACAAAACCTTCCCGGCTGCTCTCACTTTTCTACAACAAAGAAAATTTCCAGCTGGGGGCTTTTCTGGGGTCATTTGTCAGTATATACAAAGTAAGTTTCTAAAGGGCTGACGGTTTTTTTTTTAAATAGAATTTAATTGTTCTATCATTACTCTTTTAACAGCAGCAAAACCAGTAATCCACTTAATGAACATCTTTATTATTCTAAAGCCTGAACCTCAGTACCTCTCATTTGCACTCATTTTGACCATCAAAGGTTTTTTTCTTATAAAAATGGGGAGGGGAGGGGACATTCATCAGTGTCTTCACCTGCTTTTTTACCATATGAGGTTCAGCAGGAAACATTTTTTTTTTAATTCAGGACTGGTAACAAAATATATACCCCTTTCATTAGATCATCCAGGGGAAATGGTGTTCCATTGGATTTTAGTTGGCTTGGTTCTGCAGGAGTGATCTAACCTTTATAGGACACCATTGCTTTGTAACATCAATGAAACTTAAAAGAAGATGTGAATAGTCTTAGCTTGAAAAAGCAAGTGTGTGACACAGAGAGAGGGAGATGTTATATAGTTTGTCTCTATAGCCTGGGCATGGGAAGGACATGATAAGCCATTCAGCTTATTTCTCTCTAACACAATAACAACAAAAAACTCTTTACTGTTACAGTACTTAATCTAGCACAGGCCTCATTCATGTAGTTGGCTTCTCTCACATCACTCCAGAAAATAATCTTCCACTCAAATATTTATGGCAGATTGCTTGCTTACTCTGCTAAATGCTCCCATTGGAGTCACATGACAGCATATTCACAACTCCTGTTAATACAGTCAGCCCACACCAACTATGGGCTTGCCATCTGCGGATTTTAGCATACGTGGATGGTCCCACTCCATTAGAATAGCATACGTGGATGGTCCCACCCCAATAGAACTTGAAATACTGTGGTTTTTGGCATCCACATGGGGGTTCAGAATGGAACCCCCACAGATACAAAGGGCCAGTTGTACACAAATGGGGCTATAGCCTAGTGAGCTTTTAGGTTTGTTCATATGCCTACATATCTAGCTCCAGTGTGCTTTGAAAAGATTGCCTCTTGATTTGGGATGCTCACTAGGATTACAAAACGACTAGTCTTTCCATTAAGTGCAATGTCACAGTAGACTCGGATGGTAGCCTTTTGAACTGTACAGCTTTAGGGCCTTTGCAGACTGCCAGAAATAGTGCACATTAAATTGAGGCACTGCCCTGGCTCAGTGCTAGGGAATCATGGGAATTGTATTTTTTTTCTGAGACATTGAGCCTTCTCTGGCAGAGAGTTCTGGTGCCACAATAAATTACAGTTCCCATGATTCCCTAGCACTGAGCCAGGGCAGTGCCTCAATTTAATGTGCACTATTTCTGACAGTCTGCAAAGGCCCTTAGACTTGTATGTTGACTGAGTCAAAAGCAAGGTCAAGAGGTTCTCATTTTTAATGTTTTCTCATTTTAAAAGCTCCCTTCATGCATTAAATTGGCACATTTGAGAGATTATTGTAATGGGGGTGGGCTTTCTCTCTATCCCACTGCAGTGAAGATATGGGAGAGAGCCTTCTTAGTGGTTGCTCCAGGCAATAGAATTCCCTTCCACAGAAGGTTTGGTTCTTTCCTTCAGTAGTCTCTTTCCACCAGCAGATTAAGAACTTTTTATTTAGGCAGGCTTTTGCCTGATTTTAATCCTATGACAAAATACTATTCAAAGTGGTGTGCTCTGTTTATATTTTGTATGTTTTAATTATGTTTTAAATATATTTTAAAATGTATTTTAAAATGTTTTTAATTATGTAGTTTCAATAGAACTGATGCCTTTTAAAAAAAACTTTTGTAGTAATATAGTTTTAGCTAAACATAAATTATGTAAGATGCCTTGGGTATCTTCAGAGGAGAAAAGCAGGATATAAATCAGAGAGAGAGAGAGATCCACTTCTTGAATTATTAGTTTACCATGAGCATGAACAAAGGTGAACATAGATATTTTGTGTTTAAATAGTACCATCTATAATTCTTAACACTTATTCTTTCTAAAGTGTAGAATATCTGAAAACAAATTATCTGCAATGACCTTTACAAGTTAATAAGAGATACGTGGGCTCAAGGGCGGAGAAAGATGGTGTAAATCATGTTAATCAGTAAATAACATTTAAACATATTTGAAAGAGGAAAGAGGTCATGGTTGTTTTTTAAAGACCTTGTGTATATATTCTTTTGGATTTGATGAAAGGCTTTGTCCTGCTCAAGAATGAACTTTTAATCTGTCTCCAAATAGTAGTTTAGATTACTTGATCAATTATGGGACTAAGCAGCTACTGAATGGTCTTTACAGCTGGAGCAGTAAAAGAGGGCTTTGTTTACCTGATTAAATTTTTAACGTATTATTGGGAAGTTTTGGGCTAAACTATTGTGCTTTGTCATCTAATGTTCCTGTGATTATCTTCAAAATATAGGGTACAAGTTGTTTCTTGCGCTGGGTACGGAACCTGGATGATGAACTCCATGCACTTATTGCAGGTAAATCAGCACCTCTTGGTTACTGTGTCTCAGATGTCCCATTCTAGTACATTCCATACATCAGCCTAAAATCAGGGTGGGTGTTTTGTGTGGCCCATGGGCTGCATGTGGTTTGACAAGGGCCCTAGGGTGACACCCAGGGACCTCTTCACAACTGCAGCACTGAAAAATACCAGTCCCAAAATGGAGACTTTTACTCCCATAAACCTCCAAGGGCCATTAATCCATTTTAAGGATATTCCCTCTCATCCCCTAAATAGCCTCAAAAATGACTAGTTTTCTAGATCACTTCTAGGGTTTTTTTTTGGGGGGGGGAATGGGCAAATAAAGTCCACAGCAGTCCAGTGGGGTGGGATACAGGGTGGTTGTGACTCTCAGAATATCTGTGGTTGCCCACCCCTAAATAATTTGAAATTGAGTTTAGCTTGAAATCAGAGTTCCTTGGTGTCATGCTTAGAATAATGCTGTGGCATTTATAGTAGTGTGACAGGGAAGAAGTCTCACTTGATTGGTTTAGCTCCTATAACATTGATTTTCTTTAGTTATGAACACTCTTTTGTGGAAAGAGTAAAGTCGAGAATTGGATGTTCATAATGCTTCTTCTCGTGTGGAGCAAAGTGAGCATTCTTTTTCACCTCTCCTTTTTTGTGTTGAGAAAAAATATTTACAAAAGCTATAACATATGGAAGAAGCCTCAGTGGGTCATTTTAATAATTAGACAGCAAGTATCCAAGAATGGTGATGCAACCTAGGAAAGTGTGACACTGTCGCAAGTCACGAATGTGTGAGACAGGTACCAGGTCAGAGATGGAATGGTCATTTTAATGCCTTTATACAAATCCATACTGTGTAATTCCACTTAGAATATTACATACAGTTTTGGCCGCCACACTCAGAAAGGTTATTTTAGCACTGGTAGAGGTACCAAATAAAAAAAAAAAAAAAAAGGGGTGGGGACAGGAATTATCAGAGGGATGGAGCATTTCTCCTGTAGGAAACAATACAATAATTTGGGGGCTTTTATTTAAGAGGGAAAAAGTGAACCTAAAGGGCTTACTAGAAGCTCTTAAACTCAGTCAGGACATGGGTTCATTTAGTTCAATATCATTAGCACTACCTGAAAACAGCTCTCCACCTTTTAAGACAGTATTTCCTAGCCATAACTGGAAATGCCAGGGAACTGAACCTGAACCCTGCTGCATATAATGCATATAATCTGTGCCACTATCTGTGCCATGATGGTACACTATATTGAGTGGGTAGAGAGAAGTCTCTCTGTTTCTCATTCCTTCCTTCCTTCTCTCCTAGGCTCATCCAGTGAGGCTGAATGGTGGGAGATAAAGGAGAGACTAAAGGAAATAACAGCATATAGTTAAATTATGGACTTTGCTACCACACATTGTGGCATCATTCTAGTTGACTTTAAAAGGTGTGGGCGGGATTTGACAAATTAATTAATGATATGGCCACCAGTGGCTGCTGGTTCTCATGTTTGCATGTTCCTTCTGGGATCTGAGACAGCAGATAGTTTTGAATACCAGTTGCAGAGGATTAAGAGTGGCAAATACTATTCCAGTCATATAGTTTTGAATACCAGTTGCAGAGGATTAAGAGTGGCAAATACTATTCCAGTCATAATTCTGCTTCCAAGGTCCTTTGATTAGTCACTGTAGGATGCTCAATTGCATAGACACTTGGTTTGATCCAGCAGGGCTGCTGTTGTGTTCTTTTGTTCATTTATCTAAATAATAATGCTGTAGAGTTCCATGTAGTATAGTATGAAGATTTTTACTGACTTGTTTCTTAATGCAGGGTCTCTGGCAGGAATGTCAATGATGTTTTACAAAAGCACTACTATCTCTATGTATCTGGCTTCTAAACTAGTGGAGGTAAGCCAGTGCTCTTGTTCTCTCTCCCTCCTCCTGCCACCTTAATCTCATTCCCTCACCCACCTCATCTCTCTCTTTCTGTGTATATGTTCTCAGGACCAGAGCCATAGGAGGATGTTTGTGATCATATTCCTTGTGGCCTTTTTTTTTTTTTTTTTTGCTTGTTTGAAGATTTTTTTGTGGAGAGAGAATAAACTACGGCCACCACATTTTAGTCGGCTTTTATTGTCATTAGGGCAATTTTCAATTTTGGGGTGTGTTGTGGGTTTGTGGTTTCCAAAAAGGGTGTCCTTGGTGCTTGTTATCTTCAAAAAGACACTTTCTTGACCCATGAGTTGGAGAAAGGAAAACATCTTTTCAGATTCCTCAGCAATTTGGTTGCATCTCCCCTCGTGTCCGTGTTCTAATTTGTCAGTGGCCAACTGGCAATCTTTCTCCTGAATTCACACCTGTCTCTCACTCTCATGACTGCCCTGTTCTTCCATGTAAAATGGGCCAGTTCTTCTACACTGCAGGGGATAAGCCTGTTATTCCCACATTTGAATTGAATTAGGGTGGGATGGGTGCTGTGACTAGAAAAGAGAACAGCAGAAAAGTTGCAACAGGTACATCAGCATGTTTGGGAAAGCCAGTCTTGATGGCAGCAGTTTCTTTTATCTTCATTCTTGCCTTAGTACTGAAGGAAGTCTATTTACCATGGTAAAATTCAAAAACAAGGAAGAAAGTTGGAGCCATATGTTAGTTTTTTTCCCCCTCTCAAGGAGATATAGTCCCAAGCAAAATTGATCAAGAATCAGCTTGGAAATACAGAATTTCCTGCACTTCTTGGTTTTTGTTGCTTGTATCTTTGGATGTTCTGAAAAGCTCTCAAAGTGAATAGAGCATTCTGCTGCTCTGTGTTGCTCTATAATAATGATGGACTGGGCTATTGCTGCTTGGTCTGTCTGGAGTGTACTCCTGGTGAATGAGAATCTCTGCATGATTTACCATGTTACAGCAGCTAAAGCTAACTGACCAAAGAGGAGCATGTTGCTTAGGAGTCAAGAAATATTGGATGAAAATAAACTTCTATTGTTTTCTTAAAAGAAGGAGAGGAAAAGGAGAGAAAAGAAAGAACTCAAAAGAGTACATGATTGTGATTTTAGAGGGCTACAGAAGTAACTTTAAATTACTGCTTTGAAGTATAACAACACACATAAGCACTGTATAAGAAAAAATAACATAATATACATGGCATTGTCTACACCTAAAATATCCTGTATGCATGTGAATCCTATGGTATGATATTAGGAAAGTGCTTTCACTCGAAGGGTACGAACATAATAAACTTGTAAATAAAATCTCTTTAATCTCTCTTGCTCTGATTAAAGATAATAGCTATGAACTTCAAACTAATTAGTGTAGTAGATGTTATTGGAACCAGTTAAATGGCTTCAGGCTTCTAGTTTATTAGTATGGTTGAGTGCATTTTGTGCATGAACAAATTTACTTTACAAGCATGGAATCTGGTATCAGAATATGGCATCCCACCCACCAAAATTACCTATGAAAAATAACATATGCAATCTCTTCTGAATGGGTAATGATGCTTTTTCTGCCACAGAATGTACAGGTTTCTCCATCCTTTCTTTACCTTTGCTTGCCTGACACTAGATAGATTTTTCTCTTTTTATTTTCATCCTTATTGCAATTTATTTCCCTTGGCCTAAGCATAGCTAGCCCAGCAAGTTTTACGAGGAAAAGACTGGTTGACTTGTCCTTCAGACAATGGCTACTTTTACTTGTAACAATACACTAGGATTTCTGGTTTAACATGAAAAATTAATGAACTGGAGAACATTGGGATGGACAAATCTACGACATGCCGTTTCTTGATTTTCCAGTATTAAGTTTGTTTCATCCTGATAGTCATCGATTTGTGATCTTTGTTTTAAAAGTCATCATGAAAATGTATACTGTATGTACTTTTCCTTACAAGCATGAGACAGAACATAGAAACAAAATGCAGCATAATGTCACTTGAGCTATATGATGTTCCTCACTTACCATTTAGTGAGGCCACACCCCTATTACTCTAAAAGTAATCTGAGTAAGATTGATTATCCCTAATGAAGTTATAGTTTTAGTTTACTATAGTTAATATCTTTGAAAAAGAATTTACTGAAAGTAACTGATTGTTTAAAGTTACTCCCAAGTTCTAATGAGTCCTCCCTAATGATAGCAAGACTGTGGCTTAGGCAGGTATCACCTCTTCTCAACCAGCTGTTTCACTGGTCCTCCTTTCCAGACCTACAGTGCTGGTCACATCCTTTTCTGTGGCTTGTATCTTTTACTTTTCTAGAATGTGTCATACACTTATTCATTCATTTGGGTGGTATTTCTATTTTTATTTTATAGGCCATGTATTTCAAAGGCATTGAAGCTGGAAAAGTTCCATATTTCCCTCACGCAGACAGTATCATCTATGCTGTATCCACAGCAATCTGCTTCCAGGCAGTAAGTATTTGATCTTCAGTTGGAAGCCCTTTAGTTTTGTGTCTGATCATGCTGTTTTATTACAGCGCAGTAAAAAAGAGCTGGAAGGAAGGAGGCAGTTTGATAGTTACTCATACTTATGTCAGGATTGATTGAATTTTTGTTTTCCAACTAGATTGTTTGTTGGTGCTTTTAGGCTACTGCAGAGGAAGAGTTGTCAAATACTTCTGTGTCTGAGAATATGTTCAAGCACCATAAAATGGTCACTTCTTCCAAATAACTGTTCACATGAGCAAAGAACTCATGGGACCTTGTCCTTGATATTTTGTGAAAGGGAAAATTGTTGCTGTCATGTAAGCTGTTGTCTCACCTGTTGCACAGTCCACCCAGATTGCTCATATCAGTAGTTCTTTGTGGAAAGTGGTGACTATTGTCACAGCACCATGTGCATCTGTTTGACAGGGTGGGCTGAAGTTGTAATGGTTCTCAGAAAGCACTGTGGTTATAATGATGCTGAGGACTGAGAATTAGATATTGTAGTTTGACCTTTAATCAGTGATACTTGGACTAGCTTATATCTAGAGAAGACCTTAAGAATAAAACTTTGTTTTGACAGAAGGTAAGTGAGGCAAGAATTTCAGAGAGCGCTCATTTTAATCCGAATGGAGCAGCAAATAGTTATATTCATTTTCTTTCCCAAGTTAAACTCAGCATTTTTCTAATAGGCTGTGATGGAAGTTCAGAACCTGAGACCTTCATACTGGAAGTTCCTACTACGGCTGACGAAGGGAAGGTGAGTAACTGTTGGTGGTTACTGATAGGCAGTGGCAGTTCCCTTTCTGTAAGGCAAATGCTTGTGGAAAACACCAGTATGAATGAATTGTTTAGCAGATGATGATACTGTCATATAATTATCACATTAGCTGTATGTCAAAATTGCAAGAATTTTAGGCTCATGTTGAGGGGGTATCCACATAATTTCCTCTGAAGTTCCCTGATTCTTGCTTTTATCTGACAGTTTCATTTCCATGTCTGTTCACAATGATTTTCTTAATTCAGAATTGTCCCTCAGTGAAATAGAGGATTGATTTTGTAGTCACAGTTCTGTGGCATGGAAGGAACAAGAGCAATGGATCACATAGCACATTCAAGGTAGATTTGGCCACAGTGGATTGTGCCATCATTACTTTTCCGTTGGATTGCCGCTCTACACAGGGCTTCCCTTTAAAAAATGTTAGGAAGCTATGGCTGTTCAAGAATTTTAATAAATAAATAAAAGTGCTATGGCTACACTGGTGACTAGCATGCACTTCAGGGATCACATATCTGTTTCCAGGCAGAATTCAAAGTGCTGGTTATGACCTTTAAAGCCCTACATGCCTTGGGTTCAGACTGTCTAAAAAACATATCTCTCCATATGAGCTGGCCTGAGTTCAAAGATCTTCAGGGGAAAGTTTTCTCTTAGTCCCCCCACCTTCATAGGCATGGTTGATAAGAACATAGGAGAAAATGTCTGCTCTTAGACTGCAGAACTTCCTTCTATAGAAGATCCAGCAGGGAGCCCTGCTGGCACAGTGCTTAAATGTTGGCACTGCAGCCACAATGTTGTGAGTTTGATCCTGGGCACCAAGGTTGACTCAGCCTTCTATCCTTTCGTAGGTAAGTAAAATGAGTACCCAGCTTGTTGGGGGCAATTGGCTTACAGATTGTAAACCGCTTAAGAGTGCTGAGTTCACTGATAAGTGGTATAGAAATGTAAATGCTATTGCTATTGCTAGCTAGCTAGCTCTCTCCCTGCTCTCTTTCAGCCAACAGGTTAAGACTTTTCTATTTAGACAGGCAATTGATGGATTTTAATCATATGGCAGAATATTGTTTAAAATGGTATGCTCTGTTTTTATTTTGAATTTTTAAAATTATCTTTTAAATGCATTTTAAAACTTTATAACTATGTGTTTTTAATAGAACTGACATTTTGAAACTTTTGTATAGTACATAGGTTTACCTAAGCTCTTATTTTAAATGGTACAAGCTCCTTGGTTCCCTTGGCACAAAAAAAGACAGGCTAGAAATGGAATGAATGATACCACAAGTCTTGTACCAGCTGCAGTGGTTTCCAATTTGTTTCCAAATTGAAAAGCTGGTTTTGACATACAAAGCCCTAAATGGCACCATGATGTCTAAAAGTCTGTCTCCTCTCATATGAGCTTGCTGAGATGCTTGAGTTCCCCAGCAGAAGCCTTTTTGCATGACCAACCATCACAAGAGATCAGATTGGTAGGTACATGAAAAAGGGCTTTCTCTGTAGTGGCATTTTGATTCTTCTTTGTGGTCTCTGTGAATCACACAAATCCAGTGCCTGCACTCAGAGAACTACGGTTACAGCAGGGGTAGGCAATCTTTCCCCTTTAAGGGCCGAGGGACTTCAGCTCCCAGAAGCCTCAGCCATGTTGGCCAATAGTCCCATGTTGGCCAATAGTTCCTGGGATTCTGGGAGCTGAAGTCCCTCGGCCCTTAAAGGGGAAAGGTTGCCTACCCCTGGGTACAGGTAAGCAACCTGTGCTTGTACAACTTGCTTCCAAGGGAAATGAAACTATCTCAATCCTGTTTGGGCTTCTGGTGGACAGCACTTTGTATAACTTTTAGTCTTTAAAAGCAGGGTTGGCCTTTATGACTGCTTTTATCCGTTATACATTGTCTCTGGGGCCTTAATGTGGTGAGAGGTGATAAACAAATACTTAAATCAACATTCTTAGTTTGCGAATTGCATGTTAATTTTGAAGAAAGACATCTCAATTGCATTAGATTACTCTTTCTGACCCATTTAGCTGAAAATAACATGCTTAAACTGCATAAGTAGAAAGCTTGCTTCTCACAGATAAGTAGTCCAAAGAAAGATCCTATATGAACCATTTTGGATATCAAATTTGAACTTTTGGAAAAATCACAAGCTTTTGGAAGTCTTCAATGTTCTTTACTGGTCCCATTTATTTTACTTGGGGAATTTTTATTTTATTTTATATGCTAATCCGTAATTTCATAATTGTTTTTCGTAGAATGATGTGAGGCTCAGTTCCTTAATACTTTCTTCGCTTAATGTGAATGGAATTTCATTGATACTATTAGAATGGTATTCTTGTTCAGAATTACTTTGTACTCCAACGGAAATTCTAATTTATTCTCAAACTTTCTGTTTTCTAGGTTTGCTCTCATGAACAGGAAAGTTTTGGATGTATTTGGCACTGAAGCATCTATGCATTTCAAGGATTTCATACCTAAACTTGACCCTAGATATACAGTTGCACCACCAGAATTACCTGTTGAGCAGTCCTGGAAGTGATACATTAGCCTGTGATTAAGTCTGGCCAGTGTTTGTTCTGAGGAGTTAATTAACCTAACAATCAATAGAAGGCTTATGTTCCACTTCAGCACAGTTTCAGTGAGTTATGTTATCTTACCAGTCTGAACACACTGAAACATTATAGAGAGGAAAGGCTTTAATTCCACCTCTCTCATAGTAAAAAGCATTTCTGCATCACTGAGGCTGGTCGTCACAGTCTGATAGATTTTTTTATAAATATAAATATATATATATATAAATATAAATATCAATGAATTAATATATCAAAAAGAAAATTTAAGAAATCCCTGAATGTGCGTAAAATAAAAATATGCTTAAATTAAATTAATTTTAATTCATTCCAGTAGATAACTTTTCAAAAAATATTTTTGCATTTAAAAAATAAAAGGTACATGGAATAAACACAGATACACACCCTCTACAGATCCAGAGTTATTCTGAATTTTATTTCCAAGTCAATTATAGTGGGAAAGATTTTTTTTTCTGTTCTAGATGAATGCTTTTTTAAAGAAAAAGAAATACTTTTATCACTGGAAAATGTTTAAAGAGCTATATTTGGTACTCTATTTATAACTGCACATCCAGCATTGACTTTGAAAATGGCCTTCCTAGATCAACAGCTCATCTCCTAAATTCAATAGCACACCTTTGATCACACTGAGAGCTGAGAAAACACTGATTTTTTATACCTCAGTAACATAGATCTTGAGGTACTTATATGGATACCAGAAAAAGACAAAGACCACTGCAAGATGGAATGTAGTATTTTTTGTAATTTGAAGTAAGTCTCACAAATGACTAGACGAATTTAAGAGCAAAAATTGAAAATGTACACAAAAGAGACGTGAGAAAATGGGTGTGCCCTTGAATATGGAATTAACTTGCTTGTCAAAGCCTGTATACGATGTCAATATTCCAGTGGCCTTCAAAAGGAATGAAACCCCCAAAGTGGAAGGGCTGAACAAAAGCAGAGTGATTTGTTAAGAATGGGTGCTGTTTGCTTCTGAAAATGTTGCTGTGTTGAAAATGTTTTGAAAGTATAACAGATATGAAACAGCCATATATACAAACCAGTATGTGAAGTTTAGCACAAGTTGGCCATTGCTGAAAAGCCACTTCCCTCTGTCTCTGCCATACACTGATTGACTTTGATAATCTCATTCCATTTCAATAATCATCTTATTACATCTGAGGATGAACTCTGCAGCAGTTGAAGGCAAAGAAACACCATTTTCACTTGGATTCATTTAATATGCCAAAAGCTGAGATATCCATGGACAAAAATGTCAGAAAAACTAGATGTATAGTTCAGATTCTGCTTTAATTGCTGTAAGCATTTTTTCCCCAGCCATGTCCGTGTATAAGTATATGTATGTATAAGTACATGTATATCTAAATAATTTAACTAAATCATTTCATATGCTGTAAAAATGAAGTTAATCTTCAAAAAACAACAGTAACATGATATCTGACTGACTAAAACATCCAGTAGTGTGAGAGAGGTTTTGAACTCATTAGAACCTTTCTTCAAGATGGATATTAAGAGAAAATAATAGATGTTAAGAGGGAAAACTTGGATGCATGGAGTATAACCATAGTGGTTCTGAGATATACATACATACATACAATGGAAAAGATATTCCTAGGTATGCTTTTTTAAAAAAAATTAACTTTGTAAGCCTATGACTTTGGTGATATTTTAGATCATGCCTAGGAATAGTTCTCTACTCCCTTTTAAAAATCAGCATCCAGAATGAAGAATGGTCTGGTGAATTCAAACATTCACTGATTGCTTGTGTCTTTTTAGTTGGTCCCTAGTCAAGGTACCATGCTGCTGTAATTGTCTGAAGTTTAAAATAATGGACCAAACACCTCTCTGTGTGTTTAATGTCTCCTCTATTGTCTTTGATGTATAACTCTTTAAGAAAGTGTTAATCTTGTTGTGTTGGTTCTTTTTATTTCTTCATGCACTAGATTTTATATGAGGTTTGCCAAACTGTTGTGAGCCCATCCTTGCCCTTGGTGGGGCTTTAGGGTTCAATGAAGAAGGGTGTTCTGTTCATTTACTTTTGAATCTGCTTCTGTGAATAAGCAGCACCTGCTGTTAATTATTCATCAAAACAAACTGAATGATGACTAGATGGGTAAATTGTTTCAGAGTCCCTTGCAGGTGGATCATGTGTGGCTAGTGAATCATCTGGTCAGGATATTGGTGGCTCAGAGGTGCTTGCCAAAGGCCATAGAGAAGATATATGACAGATCTTGAACTCAGGGATCGATCCTGCCACTGTGTCCGATGCAGGTCCATGTTGAAATAATTTCAGGAACTTTGACCATGGTACCAATAGAAAAACCATTTAGAAAAGAAACCTCTTAGGATAGGAGAGTATATACCAGTGTTCCCTTCATCTGACTATCCAATGACTGGAAAAGCTCTCGTAGATATAAGAAGCCACAGTCAGCAGTGGCATATACAAGCTGCTTTGGGCCACATGGCACTTTTCCTTCTCAAAGCATCCTCATGTATAGACCTTTCTTGTATGCTGTGTGCACAGAGATTTATGGTTGCTATCCTGCAGCTGGTGCATTTTCAGTGAATGGCAAACTATCGGAATTCTTCACATTTTTGCTCTCCATACAATCATGGCTAAAGGCACCATTGATAAGGGATTTTTTTTAAAGAAATGTTTCTTGTAAGGGTAATATTGGGAAATCTACATGAAAGGCAGAAGGTAGAAAGAGATGAAAAAGAAGACTGAGCAAGGAGGATTTCACCTCATTGAATCTGAGGTGCTGTGAAAGTACCACAGGAAACAACATTTCCTTGGATTGCTTGAATGCCTACAGGTATTCAGACACTTGACTGTAGCTGAACTGGTTTAGGCTTGGAGGCACACAGGTACTAAGAAAGAGAGTATTTCGCTAGGAGCACTGCTAAAACTCTAGGACCAGTGTCAAGGTTTCTTCCATACTTTCAAGCTTCCTTGTCTAGGAGACTGTAAATGAAGGAACAGAAGGGCTCAGTGAGCCTTCTGATCTAATACACACACACACACACACACACACACACACACACACACACACACACTTCAGCTGTGAACTCTTTTTTTTTTGTAATCTTCTTTCTCAGCTGAACTTTCTCTGAGTTACTGGTCCATTTCATCAGAATGGTACAAGAGGAGTCAAAACCATCAAACCATCTCTGCATCATTGGTGGCTTGAATTCTTTTGTTTCTTTTCTGTCTGGCAATTCTGAAAACTGCCTTGTAGCAGACGATATTTCAGCTTTACTCATATAAAATCATGTTAGGAGTTGGAAATTGGACTGTCGCACTACAGTCCTTGGAAAACCTGGTGATCTCATTTGCCACTGACAATTATTAGGGCTATGTCTGATTTCTGAGGAGCAAAAAATAAAAATAAAAATAACAAAAATAAATGCTGATATCTCAGCATTTTCTTGCAAAAGTGTGACTCTTCTTGATTTCTTGTTATAGCACTGCTCAAGAAAGAAGAGGGTCAGATTGCTTCTTTTAAAGTGACTGAGAGCTACTTTAAAGGAGGCCTTCTACTGTAGGATGTGCAGTGTGATCCTCCCCTCTTACCTTTCTTTGGAGTGCAAACACCTGCAAAATCATGCTTTCCCATTTTGCTGAGTTCTGTGATTCATAGGGCCGCCACATCTATATCTGTACCTTAGAGGCCAGTTTTAAGCATACATCATGCAGCCTAAAAGTAAAGGGTACATGCAAAAAGTAGTAAGAGAGGAAGCACTAGAGTATTATGTGTCCTCTCCCTACACTTTAGTCTCAACTGAATGTATTATGTTAGATGCTCACTGAATGCATCTAGTGCATCTTTCATGCATCTAGTATGCATCCTCCAAATTGGGCTCAAAACTGGAAAAATGGGAAGTGCAAGTCACACATCCTCATTAATCTTCTGAAATGTTTTGTTGAAATCAGCGGGACTTGCTTAGAATCTGCTTAGAATCTGGTATAGTACATTCTAAGTTTTTATTGGGGTGAAATTGACAGTTACTCTCTATGGGAGCTGAAATGTCCTGAAAATTGTATCTCAAGAAGCAGTGTTTCTGCCTGTTGTCTTATTCTCTTGCATTTCATGTTCCTTGGTGATACCAGATTATGTGTACTGTAAAAAATAAAAATAAAAAATATTTTACATAGCCTATGTGATTTTTATTGGAAAAGTTGGAAATAGCAGTACACCTTGTTGCTGTTCATACCTGATAATGGAAATATTTTGTCACTAGACATCTTGTAGTCCTTGGATTAATTTAACAAAATGAAATTCTCCCAAGGAAGCCGGTTCCTCAAACTTGAGACTCTCTGTTTTAAAGTTTGAAGGCACCATTTCACTTGCCTTATAATTTCTTACAGAAATAAATAATGTGCTTATGATTAACAGAAACTGTCAGTCCAGTTCATTAGATCCATACTGGTATCATATTGGGAGAAAACTGCAGAATTCTTGATGCTCTGATACTCTTCTAATGGGGATTCCTGACTGTTGTGAAACCCATGTTTTAAACTTGAAAATGATTAATAGGGCGAAAAACCCATCCCTAATCTTAACTGCTCTCAACATGCGTGTCTCTCTCTCTCTCTCTCAAGACCTAAGGTTTGCTTTCTTTTTGTGCCAGTGTTGCTTTCCCAGCCATCTTGGAGTTAATTTCTGGGTTGGTCTTCCTGCAAAACACAGAAGCCCTTTCTTGGGAGCCCTTCTGTGGACAAAGCACTGGGGTCTTAATCTACGACAATATTTCCTTTAAGAAGAGCAAGGACCTCTGGAATGAAACCAGCTTGATTTTGTAGCCTTAGGCAACTTCAGCAAGGGTCAGATCCCATCATGAAAAGCCCTGGACATGTGCCATTGTAAAAGTGTGGGCTGCAGCTGACATTGTGCAACACTTGACAGCTGGTTTGGTTTTCAATATGCTGGACCAGGTTTGGTATTAAGACACTTAATCACAAATGTGATGGAGCAAATATATAAATCAGTCAGCTGAAAGGCACATGGAATGCCTCCCCCTTTTTTTTTCTTTAGAGTTGTGAAGCTTCAAGCCTTGAGAAATTTTGCAAAAATCCTTAGCTTGCACACATGCTGGGGGGCAAGGAATGAGTATGAGCAGAAAGAAAATTCTGAAGCTATCATTAACTTTCTACAGTTACAAGAGGCTCCCATGCACATATTTCGATTGCTTCACTGTAGCAAGTGATGTTTAGCATGTGGCAGTCCTTCAGTCATGAGGCAATAGTCAAATACTATGGCAGAGGTCCTATGTGAGTTTTTGTTCATGTCTTCAGCTCATTTTTGATTTGCGGTGATACTAAGGCAAACCTATCACAGGGTTTTCTTGGCAAAATTTGTTCAGAGAGGGTTTCCCTTCCTCTGAGGCTGAGAAAGTGTGACTTTTCCAAGGCCACCCAGCAAGTTTCCATGGCTGAGCAGGGAATTGAACCTTGGTCTCCAGAGTCGTAGTTCACTGCTCAAACCACTGCACCAAACTGCATCTACATGCATTTAGCATAGCATAAATATACACTACTGAGCCAGTGTGGTGTAGTAGTTTCCGTGTTGAACTAGGAATCTGGGAAACCAGGGTTTGAATCCCCACTTGGCCAAGGAACCCCACTGGGTAACGATCTTGCAAAAGGAGAAACGTGGGAAATAAACAAAATAAATAAAATGTATTGGATCCCACTAGTGCACAACCAATTGTGCAATGATTTTAAAAAATCACCTGAATTGTTCAGCTTGTGGTTTTGTTTCTGAAAATACTTAACAGCATCCTAGGTCAGCCCAATACATTTTATTGCCAGAGGTAGACCAGGATATCACACCCCTTCTGCCCTGAAGCCAATCAATTTGGTACTCAAGACATAAAATCCCACAAGTGCCTCTTTTCCTTGCCTGATGGCAAAAAATAAAAATAAAAATACAATAATTGGTGAATAACTTAATTGCCTGTCTTCTCATGATCCTCAAAATCATAGAATCATAGAGTTGGAAGAGACCACAAGGGCCATCCAGTCCAAACAACTGCCATGCAGGAACTCCCAGTCAAAGCATCCCCGACTGATGGCCATCCAGCCTCTGTTTAAAGACCTC